>CM047807.1:20238934-20550768 GCA_026214975.1 Gentiana macrophylla
AGAAAATACTGCATTGAGATGTTAGAAGACTGTGGATACTCAGATTGCAAACCTAGCCTGACTCCTATTGATGCATTAGCAAAATTGCACAACTAAGACTCTCCATAGCTAGAGTTTAACAGCTACTACAGAAGTCTCATAGGAAAATTATTGTACCTAGGTTTGACAAGGCCATACATCGCATTTGCCACTCAACAACTTAGTCAATTTCTTGACAAACCTACTAAGCTCCAACTTAAAGGAGCACATAAACTCCTAAAATACCTCAAGAAGTCACCAGGTCACGGCATATATCTCCCCTCAGAGGCAACTTAGAGATGGAAATTCTATGTAGATTCTGGCTAGGGTGGATGCAATGATACTAGAAGATCTATAACATGTTTTTTCAGTGTTTTTTGGGAAAGCCCCTCATAAGTTGGAGGTCAAAGAAACAAAGCACAGCTTCTAAAAGCTCATTAGAAGCAGAATACAGAGCCATGACCATGGCATCTTGTGAGCTGCAGTGGCTTACTTATCTACTTGCAGAATTCAACAATAAACAAGGTAGACCTATTACCATGTTCTGTGAAAGCAAAAGTGCCCTATATAGTTGAAAATCTGGTTTTTCATGAGAGAACAAAACACATTGAAATAGATTGTCATGTAATTAGAGATAGATACCAACAAACCAAGTAGCTTGGCTCAAGTGGTAAGTGACTTGAGAATGACTAGGGAGGTCACCAGGTCGATTCTCTTCTGAGGCGCCATGTTGAAAGAGCTCTTGGTCAGGCCTTACCCCTGAGTAAGAGTCAGACTCTGTAGGCACAACCCGGACCGAACTCCAGATTAGTCGGACCAGTGGGTTCCGGATACCAGGGGCTTTAAGCAAAAAAAAAAAGAGATAGATACCAACAATAAGACCCTTACCAATATCAACAAATCTGCAACTTGCTGATCTGTTTACTAAACCATTAGACAAAGGCTGATTTCAGACTTTATTGGATTCATATCCTTTGATCGACATCTATCAACCTTAGAGTTCAGTTTGGAAGGGGGTGTTGAAGTACGTGCTACAGCAACCTGAACTCAGCAGGCATCCAAGAAGATATAAAACACAGCAGTTGCTTCTCACAAGCATAAGGTCGAACACTTTGTATTAGAAAGTAGTTAGAAGTAGTTAATCAAGTTGTAACCGTTTTAACTGATGTCTTCTACAATTAGTGGTACACTTGTACATAAACTCTATTTAAGCTGAGGATTAGTTACTGTAAAACTTAATTAATTTCATTTTGATCAATCTAACAAGAAGTTCCCATATTGTTCTTCATTTCCCGCCTATTTTGTTTTTGAATTCTATGATCAAGAATCATAAATTCATCATGTTCTGTATCAAACAAACATGCATCGAGATTAAAACACTACTAGACAAGAAGATTCTGAAGTGAGATTTGTTAATTAGTGACACACGAGATGAATAGAACAAACTTGGGTAATAAACACAAACTCATAAATTTTATTCAATGAGATCAAAAGTTGATGTACAATATGAATCTTATTTACTTATATAAGTTGTACAATTCATCAACTTACTCTATAACAAGCCCCATCATAACTAACTTCTAACTAACTTTTCTTGCTAAGTGTTCGATGAAGTTCATCCTCACTCTTTGAACCTCTTCACCTTTAATTCCCTTATTCATTCAGTAATCTGTGCATTTGAGCTAGCCTTATATATATATATATATATATATATATATAGGAATCTCCGTACATCTTTTGTATATGTATATATACCATTGAAGGAAAGTAATATATGTATCCTTTATATATATATATCAAACCAGGCGTACGTGAAGAAATCGTAGGTGCTTCATGTTAAAAGTATGTAAAATATTGATTATCTGTATCATTACCGGCTTAAACTTTTGGAAGAGAAAAGAAAAAGAAAATAAAAGGAAGTCTCTAATTATTGTACAAATATTTTGAAACTTTCAGTATTTAATTATGAATTGGAGTTTTCTTTCGAGCAGGACTATAATCCATCATTTCCCAGTTCTCCTGATCATTTAGTATACGAACATTTTTTGTTTCTGAAACCATTTTTTCACCTTTTGTTCTGATATTTTGTCGTTCTTGCACCGGCATACTCCTTCCTGTATGCGATTAAACAAAATTTAATTACTTTATCAAAAATTACGAATCAAAAACAAAAAAAAAAGTTTTTCGTTTTCCTCCTTAATTTGTTGCTCAAGAAAACCCTATTGAATCTGACAAAAAAAAAGGCTTACCTTGAACATTGAATATGAAGAAGCAAATCAACAAGAAAACCAGCAAAAGATGCTTGTTTTGAAGAAGAAACATTGTGTTGAGAAATGCTTTGAGGCCTTCAAAATGGGGTTCAAATTCTCCTTATTTTGTCTATTAGCAATATATAATAATTCAGAAACGTTTTCTTGGTGTGATAGAAATACATAGAAGAAGTTATAAGCATTGATATCAGATGGCAAACTTTTATTACAAGGACCCTCATTATGGGTCATACAATTACTGTCACCATCGATACGTACTATGTGTTATATTTTCCACATTGTGGTTGCCAAGTGTGTCTATATATATATATATATATATCTATATATATATATGTGTATGTATGTATATATATATGTATTAAGGACATAGGGCTAGCTACGCTTCGTCTATGACTTTAAGTTTAAGAAAAAGGGCAAGATATGACATTGTACGAATATTTTCCGATGATTTATTTGAAGACTTAGTCTAAATATTATAAAATAAAAATGTCACCATCGATGTATAGGGCATGTTAATATATATATATATATATATATATATATATATATATATATATATTAGATATTTTTTTATAAGTAAATATTTTAATTGTCGTTTGCATACGAGTTGTCGTACGAATTAATGTTATCGCAACGAAACAGGGTTCGACCTATAGATACATGCATCAGTTCATGAAGGGATTCATGCATTTTTGAACTGTTCATGCATCTGTTCAGAATTGTTGCATGCGAAAAGATATACCTCATGAAGCCATGAGTTGCAGTGTTTGGCCGAACTGAGATTACCCTTACCCTTTCGTGTAGGAGTACCTCACTTCATATATGTGGTACCTGTGTCTTATAAAAGGCACAAGTATGCAAACAAATTCTTCTCACGTTCTACAGCATCATCAGAACAAATTCCGAGTATCCTCGGGTTTGATTCAAATAAGTCACTGTTTGAATCGAACACCATCTATTGTATACTGAGAGAGATTTTCGTTTGATCCCTAAGTGACAATCGTGTGGGACGGAACATCTTTTTAAAGATAACGTATCAGCATGTCTTTAAAGTTCATCTTTTTAAAGATAACGTATCAGCATGTCTTAAAGTTCATATATGTGGTACCTGTGTCTTATAACTCTACCGGAGAACTTACAAGAAATGTTAAGTTCAACAAGAAAGTACATCGCCACTGCGGGCAACGAAGGAACGTCTTCGTCCAATAAAGGCAAATAGAGGGCTGAGCGCAATCCGCCTAGAGATAGCCGCAGGAATACTGATCGGGATGTCAAAAAGCCCGAGAGATTTAAGGAAGAACACTTCACGCCGCTCAGAATATCTTATACTCAGATGTTGAATGAAGTGAGAGATGAACTACCCGAGCCTTACCCTATGGTTCCGGAAACACGCCGCGATGCGTCTAAATATCATGGCTATCACGAGACAAGGTCATCATACAACCGACGAGTGTATTCGGTTCAAATGGGCAATAGAAAAATTACTCACTCGCGGACACCATGATCACTACAAGCTAGATGCCGGTGGGCCAGACAGGAGGAATCAGCAAGCTCGCCAGTTCGACAGGAACATCAGAATAATAACCGAGCCTCCTCCAAGTAACAATCAGATCAAGAACCACATCGGCTCCATTAACAAGCATGTGGAAAAGCCTGTAGTCCTACGAGGGAACGAGCAACCTCTCGCTTTTACTCGAAGCGAGTTAGTGACTTTGATCAATACGGAAGATATGTGTTTATGCATTTCGGTAGTCATCAATCGGGCTTGCGTCAATAGAGTAATGGTCGACACAGGAGCATGTCGCGACATCTTATACTACAATTGCTTCAAAGAATTAGGGTTCGGAGACTCAAATTTGATGCCGCATAATGGCACCCTTGAGGGTTTCACTAACCATAAGATACAAGTCAAAGGGGCCAATGATTTGGATGTACAAATGGCAGATTATGCACCCTTTCGGATAGAAAAGATTTTCTTCCTCGTGGTCGACCTTCAATCCAATTATAACATGATAATCGGAACACCAGCTTTGAAACAATTCCAAATGGTAACTTCCATCCCGTATCAGCAGGCAAAATTTTATGTCGGGGACAGGATCGGAACGTCGATCAAATGAACTCGCAAATTTGTCCTCACATACATACAGGAAATAAGAACCGGGAACAAAAGAGCACGAATCGAGCAACCTGAAAACGTGGAAAATATCAACATGATCGGGGTAGTGGGGGAGACTGCACCCGCGAAAGTGGAGTGTGAAACTTTGCAAGTTAGGGATGAGCCCGACTTTACTGCAGAGGATGAGTTGGTCGAGGTAGTTATCAACGATAAATACCTCGATCAGAAAGTCAAGATAGGAGCTCGGCTGAGTCCCTGCGAGAGAGAAACCTTGGTCGCACTTCTTAAGGAAAATTTAGATGTGTTTGCTTGGGTAGTAACAGATATGAGAGGGGTTGAAAACGACATTGCCCTGCATCATCTCAACGTCGATTCTACTTTCAAACCGGTATGAATGAATGAGCGCCAAATTTTCGATCAAAATGAGGCAATGGTAAAAGTAGAGTCGTCGAAACTCCATAGCGAGGATCGTAAAAGAGCTCGCCTATCCTACTTGGCTAGCAAATGTAGTTATGGTAAAGAAGCACAATGGCAAGTGGAGGATGTGTGTCGACTTCACAGACATTAACAAAGCTTGTCCAAAAGACCCTTATCAGCTTCCGCGAATTGATTGGTTAGTAGATTCCATCTCTGGTTTTGAAGTTCTTAGTTTTTTGGATGCATATTCGGGGTATCATCAAGTGAGGATGGCTGAGTCCGACAAAGAAAAAACGGCCTTCAGAGCTGCTGGAGGTTTGTACTACTATGAAATGATGCCCTTCGGGCTGAAGAATGCGGGTTCAACTTATCAGCGAATGGTCAACAGGGTTTTTAGTTCGCAAATAGGCAAAAATATGGAAGCTTACATAGACGATATGGTTGTCAAATCTGTTGGGGACGGTCACGCCGCTGACCTTCAAGAGACTTTTAACAATGTCCGAAAACACTCAATGAAGCTCAATCCGGCCAAATGTACATTTGGTGTCCAGGCAGGCAAGTTTCTCGGGTTTATGGTTAGTCGTCGTGGCATCGAGGCTAATCCGGAGAAAATACAAGCTTTGCTCGACATGCAGGAACCCACGACCATCAAGGAAGTCCAGAGGCTCAATGGCCGCATCATTGCGCTGGTCGCTTCATATCAAAATCGGCGAGAAATGTCTTCCTTCTTCAAAATTCTCAAAGGTGACAAGACTTTTCATGGAGCGCAGTGTTTCGCAGCGCTTCAAGCTCTAAAGGAATATCTTGGGAAGCCACCTCTTTTGGTTAGCCCTATAGAAGGAGATATTTTGTTTTTGTACCTGGCGGCTTCGGACCGGGTTGTTGCCGCCGTTCTTGTCAAGGAGGCCGGAACCCTCCAAAATCCCGTCTATTATATAAGCAAGGCTCTCAGTCCGGTGGAGATTCGCTATTTTAACGTTGAAAAATTAGCCTACTCGCTTGTTATCGCTGCCCGTAAACTCAGGGGCTACTTTACTTCACACACAATAATTGGCTTAACGGATAGTCCAATGCGACAAATACTGCATAAACCCGATCTTTCTGGTTGACTCCTCAGATGGGCTATCGAAATCACTGAATTCGACATACAATATCAACCTAGAAAAGCTATCAAGGGTCAAACATTGCCGGATTTTATTGTAGAGACAAGTTTCAGTTCGCCGCAACCAAGCTCACCGGTACCACTAGGGCCCGCTACGGTCAGAAATAAGCCCGATCAATGTTGGCAGTTGTATGTTGACGGAGCGTCTAATCAAAATGGTTGCGGGGCCGGGTAATTCGATGGAACCCGGGCGATGCAGAGGAAATCGAAAAGGCTCTAAGGTTTGAATTTTCGCTCACGAATAATCAAAGCCGAGTATGAAGCGATTATAGCCGGGCTCAAACTAGCAAAGGAACTAAGCGTGGAAAATGTTGAAGTCTCATGTGACTCCCCACTTATCGTCAATCAAATCTCGGGGACTATGACACGCATTGTGGTATTCTCGAGAAATATGGTGAGATTGTTCGACGATTGAAAGCCGGCTTCAACTATTGCGAGTTCATCAGAATTCGGAGAGAGGACAACAAGCGGGCAGACTATCTCTCTAAGCTATCTCTCAAAGAGGAACTCGCAGATCCTTCCATAATGATAGAGTACCTAGCGGTACCCGCTATCGAGGCAACACAAATCATGGAAATCGACACACCAGCACCGACTACATGCTGGGTCGATGAGGTCTAGGCTTATATAGAGTCAGGCGTCTTACCTGACGGAGCGGATAAATCTCGCACGCTAAAGAAAAGAGCGGCCCGGTACATTATAAACAACGGATTACTCTACAGGAGATCCGCAACAAAACCTCTACTACGATGTGTTCGAGAAGAGGAAAGCAAGATAATCCTTATCGAGCTTCACCAAGGAGTGTGTGGGGGCCATCCCGCTAGTCGCTCTTTGGCCCAGAAGGTTATAACAACAGGATATTACTGGCCAACGAGTCTCAAGGACTCAGAAAAGCTAGTCAGAGAATGTCCGGAGTGTCAAAAGAATGCAGACATTCCCCGGATACCATCTGTCGAACAGAGCATTGTGGTCGCACCTTGGCCTTTCGACATGTGGGGACTCGATCTCATCGGACCTTTCCGTCGAGGAAAGGTGGGTGCAAGGTTATCATAGTGGTTGTGGATTACTTTACAAAGTGGATCGAGGCCATGCCTATGGTCAAGATAAGCGCGAAGGTTGCGGGCTACTTACACGATCGATTTTTCACATTTTGGTATCCCGCGGGCGGTAGTATCGGACCACGGCCCACAATTCAAGAGGACTTCTCAAATATTTGTGAAGAATTCGAAGTCAAACATTGGCAGTCATCCGTGGCTTACCCTCAAGGAAACGGCCAAGCCGAGGCCAGCAACAAACAAATAATCAAGATGCTCAAAAAGAGCGTTGATAACCAAGTAAAAGCAGGAGGATGGGTCGACGAGCTACCCGCTATACTTTGGGCACTTCGCACCACAATCAAAACACCCATGGGAGAAACACCTTTTGCTCTTACTTACGGATCAGAGGCCATGACTCCTGTCGAAATGGCTCTACCCAGCATCAGGATCACCTTACACGACCCAACGGACAATTTATTAAACAGACAGATCGACTTAGATCTAGCGGAGGAAAAAAGGCTAGCGACATATTATCGGCTCGCGAATTACAAGCAACTCGCTAAACAACAACACGACAAGCGAATCCGCGATCATTCATTTAAGGTCGGGGATTTTGTTCTTCGAAACAGAAAGGCCACTGGCATGGAGCCTCATAAGGGTAAGCTAACAAAGAAATTTGGAAGGTCCTTACCAGGTCGCAAAAGAGATCAAAAAAGGAACTTATGTCCTCGGAAATCAGCAAGGGTTCGAGCTCAATAGGCCATGGCACGCGGACAATCTCAAAAGGTACTACATGTAATAAATCGGTTAGGATTATGGCTATCCTCTCGTTTACGACGTGAGTGGTTAGGCTTTCTTACTTGCTTGTCATCTTCACTCATCTAGCAGGATGAGTCGAAATTAGTAAAGCCCTATTTTACATTTCTCTTTTAGAATACGTATTATTGTATGCTTCAACTGTGCCCGGTGTACGGGTAAAAGATGGTTTTTCGAAAAAAATTCGACAAAAGCTCGAACTCACCTCAACCTTTGTCAAAAATGGGGGCCATATTCGGAAAAATTTAAAACAACCACGGGCAAACAGATTCATCGAGAGGTCATATCGTGTTCGACTCCAAATCTCATCTCAAATAAGGGCCACCTCCGTAAAATTCAAGTTGCCTAAGCGAGCAGCTATTTGAGATCAGACTCTAGAGGGGGCGGGGCGGACATGAAGTTTCATATTTTTAATCGAGCAGTTATTTCAGATAAGATTCAAGGCGGGCACATCTCGAAATTAAGTACGATCGGAATGAACTTGGAATCTTATCTAAAACAAGGGGGCGAGATGCCCGGATGCTACTATAATCAGACTCAATTTATGCAATAAATTCGAGCAAAAAATAAAGCATACATCAGGCGAATAGAAAGTAGACTTCATTCAGAAATGTTATTACAAAAATAAAGTGCGAAAAGAAAGAGAGTTATACATATGCAAAATGAAAATAGTTTTTTACAAGACAGAGAGCACAAGTCTAGGAGTCTTTAGGCCACATTTCTTCGTTATGAACATTCTCCTCACGGAGGGAATGGTGCAAAGATCTCGTCGACATTTTCTCAGACTCGGTAGGCTCTATGGCTTCCTCACTGCCTGCTCGACCTCTTCTCCAGCCTGCTCACCCTCTCCCCGAGTTGCGGTGTTCGCCTAGGTTTCTCGGTGAACAAGCTCCCTTAGATTCTCTTCTACCACTGCGGGCACCTCCCAATCCGGAGCATACTTAGGGATGTATCGTTGCAGCTCGATGTCGGAGAAGGGTATATGCGTGTGAAAATCCCTTAGATGATCAGAAAAGGGATGGGTGAGAATCCAGTCTTGCAAGGTTTCGATGTCCGGAGTGTCGCCGCCGCGAGCCCAAATGCACCTGGCGATATGATAAAACCCTTGGTCATATCCCAGCAAGAAATTCTCTCCAGCAGCAGCTTTGCTAGCGGCCTCAATCTGATCTTGGACACTGGAACTCAAATCCGCCAGCTGCTTCCTCAAATCCTCGCTTACCTTTTGCTCGGCTTCCCAATAGGTCTGAGCCTCTGTTACTCTCAGCTTCATTTCTTTCATGGATCAGGCAACGGACCTATCTTGTTCCGCGAGTTCAGCGTTAAGCTTCTCCAGACACTCGGATTTCTTTTGAGCCTCGGCAAGCTGCAGTCTCAATTTCTCGTTTTCAGCCTCAGCCGCACTCAAACTACCATGCAAACCAGTCGCGACCTCATTAGCGGCCTTGAGAGTTTTCTTGGTGGTGATCAGCTCCTTGGTAGCCTCAGCACTTAACGATATAGTGTTCCTATAATCGTTTATGAACTGAGCCAAACCCGTACCCACCAGAAAAGAAGGTTGTCAGCGAGATCAGACTTGACTTCAAAGATAAAATAAATGAAGAAAAGCGGAAAGAGAAGGAAGGTTGTTTACCATGCTCACCGTGGCACCGTATAAACCCCACAGATCCTCTATGTTTTGGAGGAAGGTCATGCGAGGATAGACTTGATTGGCCAGGACGATTCTATCAGCGATCCCGCGGCCGATTTCCAGTTGTACAGGGTTAGGGAGACCCCACCTCAAATACCTCAGCGGGGCCACATCAGCGATGCCCCTCAAAATCATCTTGGCCTTGGGCAAGTCGAGGGTACCTTGGCACATAAATTCTTTGTCTAACCACACCGCAGGATTCCCCGTGGGCCCAACAGGTACACCAGCAAAAGGCACCAGCGACTTTTTCCCCGCTAAGGAAGCTTTATCGGCCACAGATTTGCCTTTATCAGCAGCATCTTTCTTCCGGGCCTCGTCAGTTTTGGACTTTTTGAGGGGGGAGCTTCCTGCTCACCGATACCACCTCCTACAGGGTCGATATCCTCAACAACAGCCCTCCTTTTCTTATCACCAACGTCGGCTTTGTTAGGGTAGTCTGTTTGAGAATCTTGCTCATCGCCGTCTTCTCCACAGTTTGCTTGGCAGGCGGCTGAGTCGATTTTTCAGTTTGAGATCCAGATGCTCCAGCCGCCCATTTCCTTATATCGACCGTAGGAAGCGGGGTCTTAATCCCCTTCATCCCAGCGGCCCTCTTGACCTCACCAGTAGTCTTCCTTCGGGTCAGCTGACTGCGTTGATCAAGAGCATCCATGGTACCTGCGGAAAACAACACTTATTAGCGACCTGAAAAATAACATGAAGAGAAGTAACAAAGAAAACAGGCAATCGAAAAATATCAAAAAGAATGCAAAGTAAAAATCGTACTCGGGGCCCGAAGTGAGGGGTCGCCTAAACATACTCTACACTGGGAGGGCATGCATCGGCCATGTTGGCACTCTCCGTACCAATCAAGATCGGTGGGCAATGGGTCGACCACAACCAGGGGATCTCCTACGCCGGCTGCGGGTAGACCGGCCATTCTGAGATAAGGTTGACTGTCATCTAAGAGCAATCTCCAGTTAAAGGCTCGAGGTTGTTCGACACCTTTTCGAACAAACCCGAGCAGCTCCTTAAGCTCGGCGATAAACTCATCGTCCTCCTCCTGGGTGTGGATATCCTTCAAGTGTTCAGTTTGTATAGAATTCACGGGAAGCTTGGGAAAGGACCATCCCCCTCGGGATTCAACCCTCATACACCTTTTGTCCCAATCCGTCACTTTATCGGGGAGATCGAACAGAAGACGAGGTTTACCACTACTCGATTTGCTGTGCGGTTGAATTTGCCCGGCGTCGCCTTTTCTTGTGAAACTGTAAAGTATAGCAACGCCGCCATCTTCGGCTCGCGACCATGAAGTCGACTTATAACAATAAATGCCATTACTACCCGAGCCATTCCTAGGCTGAGATCGCTAGGCATGACCTTCAGTTCCTCCATACCTATCTTCCTGATCTGATTGATGTTGCTTAGACTGGTTTTGTTGATGGTAGGGCCATGTCTGATAACATTTTCCTGTGTCAGGAGTTGATTAGACATTATGGTGTCAAAAGAGCCCCCCTAGGTGCTTGATTAAGGTGGATATCAAGAAGGCCTTTGATTCTGTTCACTGGTCTTTTCTAGATGATGTTCTAAAGGGTTTGGCTTCCCAGACAGGTTTGTTAAGTGGATTATGTTGTGTGTTACCACAGCTTCTTACTCTCTGTCTATTAATGGAGATATGATTGGGTTCTTCCCTGGTAAAAGAGGCTTGAGACAAGGTGATCCACTGTCTCCCTTTCTGTTTGTTATTGGTATGTAATACTTCTCTAGAATGCTTAGGATTCTGGGTGAGGATTCTGAATTCGATTTCCATGCTGGTTGTCACAATTTGAAGATAAATCACCTTGCTTTTGCTGATGATTTGATGCTGTTTGCTAGAGGGGATCCTATCTCTGTCACCTTACTGATGAGCTGTTTAACTTCTTTTGGAGATTGCTCAGGTTTGGCTGTTAATCTCTCCAAGTCTGAAATGTTTTGTGCTGGTTTAACTGATGATAATAAGGCTGATTTGTTTGATATTACTGGTTTAAAGGAAGGTTTTTTTCCCATTAGATATCTTGGGATTCCTTTATGTGCTGTTAGATTGAATGTTGGTTATTATGATCCTCTGTTCACTTCTCTGAGGAATTACTTCTGTAGCTGGAAAGGGCCTTCTCTATCTTATGCTGGCAGATTGTAGCTTATTCTTTCAGTCATTCAAGGTGTTCACTGTTTTTGGTTAGGCATCTATCCTATTATTGGCAGTGTCAGGTTGAAAATGGAACAGCTTTGCAGGAAGTTTTTGTGGGGTGGTTCTTGTGATTCTACTAGGAAATCCCTTGTTGGTTGGGATGAGGTGTGTGTTCCTAAATCTGAAGGTGGACTGGGGATTTTTCAGTTGGATGCATGGAATTTGTCTCTTCTGTGTAGAATTCTGTGGAATTTTCAAAGTAAAAAGGATCGCTGGGTCAAATGGATCAGTGAAGAGTATCTGAAGGATAAGGACATTTGGGATTATCAGTATAAGCATGGAGACTCAGCTTTGATTAAAGCTGTGTTCAGAATCAGAGATAGGATTTTGGATAGCACAGGCTCTAATGTGGCTGCTGTGAATCTGTTGAAGTCATGGTCTGTTGGCCCTGTTCTAAGGCCTAGACTTGCTTATGATTTCTTTAGGAGGAAAGGTACAAAAGTTTTGTGGTGCAGGACTGTCTGGAATTCTAGAGCCACTCCAAAACACTGTTTTATTCTGTGGATGGCTTTGAAAAACTCCTTACTGACTTCTGACAGGTTGGTTGTTGATGATAGGACCTGCCCTCTGTGTGGTTTGGTTAATGAGTCATCACTCTCATTTATTTTTCCAGTCCCTATCTCTGTATGGTTTGGGGTAAGACCAGATTGTGGCTGGGCATTAGTAGGAGGCTGGAGACCTTGATTAGTTCTGTTAGATGGCTTAGCAGAAAGTGCAGGGGAACCTCTTTTGGGAATGTGGCTAAAACTGCTTCTGTCTCTGTTGTTGTATACTGGTTATGGCATATGAGGAACAAGAGAAGATTTGAAGGCATTTTGATGAAGATACCTGATATTTTGCATTGTATTAAGATGCATATCTACTACATAATGCAAGCTGTTTTTCCTTTGTACACCTTTACCCCATGATGTTAGGGTTTTGTACATCTTTTGTCTTAGTTTTTGGTATCTGCTGGTGGTTGTTTGAGATCATTTTCTTTCTCTACACACCTTGGGACAGGCTCTGTGAGTTATGCTCTCACATGACCCCTTTTGCAGTTTTTGTGTGTTGATAGGGGTTTAGTGGCTGTTGTTTCTTGTAGCATATCATCTAGGGATCTTATGCTGCTAGAATTCAACAAATCTAACCTCTTCTCAACATTCTGTAGATACTAGTCCAACATCTTGTTTAGGATGTAGCTTTTGTAGATTGCATACCTTGGTTTAATATATTTTTAGATTTAACCAAAAAAAAAAGTCGAATGGTGGCCTAAGTCCGGCCACTAGGTGATCATAGTGAAGCCACAAGAAATCTTGGTATCCCGACCACACATTCGGGATACGTTAAATCGCGCCATACTAACGAATCGGTAATCATCCGAAATATCGTAGTCGTCATCACCGACGGTAATCAATCCGATCTCAAACTCACGCCATTGAGCTATAAGGTTAGTATCGAGCATTTTGTTCCACAAGCTCCACTTCGACGGCACTCGATCTCTTTTTTGGCAGCCTCTTCCTCTTCTCAGGCTCATCGGACACGGCTAAATCCTTATCCGCTCTAGTTTTTCTAGCCGCAGACGGTCTCTTTGACGCACCGGTCTTTCTCGACACTTGTGCAGTTTCCACGGCTTCCTTGATCTTTGAGCTACGCTTAGCGGCACCAGGGGTTATAACTTTTTCCATTCGATGAAGCAAGTCACTGAGCGCTGTCTGGTCCTCATCATCGACCTCACCCCCTGGCGCCCTCGCCAATTACCACGACTTCCTCATCCTTCTGGTTGGAATCGACGTTTATCTGCCCTTGCTCTTCTTCGACAATCTCCTCATCAGCGTCGCCGGAGCTAGCTTCTTCCATACCGACCTCCTCTGAGCCATAGCCTGCTGCGGCCCGGTCTTCTTCATCTGATTGAGACAGGGTACGTTCTGAAGACATTATGGAAAAGAAAAAGGGCAAGATGGATCAGTTAATCACCCAGGTATGGAAATTGGGCCGAGGTGAAAGCGATCACACCCCAACACCTCGCCCTTCCATTTTCCTTAGCAAATAAACCCGAAAAACCCCAAATAAACCCAAAAACCCCAAACCAACACAAACACTCAGCACACCTGAAAAACAACAATCAAAGCTTGTATTCACAAAGGTGTTTAGGGAAAATGAAGCATAAAACACAGGAAACATATAGGCGAATTTATGGTGTTCATCTCAAAATCAAACATTGACAAATATGAATTCACAACAATACGATCTTCAAGTAAGAGAAACAGATGAAATAAAGGTAAAATTGAATCGAAAGACAAGGGGAATGTGCAAATTCATACCTGATTAATGAGAAGAAAAGTGGGGATATTGATTCTGTCTGAGAATACGCTTGCCGGAGCTTGCTTGCACTTGCCGGAATCCTTAATCGCTATCGCCGGAGAAAGTTTGCAGAAAAAGAAAAGTGGAAGAGTGGGGATGGAAGCCTCTATTTATAGGCAGAGATCGGGAAGGAAACGACGTTTGGATTTTTGAAATTCAAACGTCATAATGACTGGAACGGTTACCGATTCTCCTCAGCCAATCAGAGTGAAGGGCAGTTCAGCTCAAGCGTCGTGTCAGTGAACGTAACTGACGTGACGTTTCGTGAACCAATACATCCGTTTTTCATCTCCAACCGTTCGAATCCCCGCTGGCGGCCATCAACCTGTCCGAACACACGGCCTCAGATTATCACGGTCTACAATTACTTCTTCAAGCGGCCAACATCTATTAGTACCTGCAGGTGCCTATTCGACAATTCATACCCGATGGAGCGTTATCAGTGACTAAGTCCGACAGAGCGTTGTCGACGATTAAGCTTTATCCCGCTACAATGTGCAACATATAATCGGTAATTCGCTAACGTGATACAAACACCGATCCAAGCCCTATAGAACATTATCGGCAACAAGCCTGTCCGCTACAAATGCACAACATATAACTGGTGGTTTTCACCAACACTAGTTCAAGCCCGATATAACATTATCGGCACGCCTCTGTCACGAGCGGCAATACAAGGGTGCGGCTCTCAATTTCTTCTTCAAGATTCTACTCTATGCCTCAGCGGACACACTAGGCACAGAGTAGGGGCCCATTGATATACCCGAACTGGAATGGGGCCCTGTTCATCTAGACTGGGCCAATTATCGTGGCCCAGTAACAAAGATATGGGGCCTCTTTCCCCTCTGTCCGCATTTATAAGCCGGATCCTACCCGCTATTCGTAAACAGGGTCCTATTCGCCCACAGTAAGCCAGATCATGTCCGCTAGTAATAAGTCGGACTCCTCCTCTCCGTGTGATTTCTACCCATATGGTCAAGCTGATTTCAAGACAAGGCATTTACGAGTCCGTTGTTCGCTGCTTGTTGTAGAAAACGGATTATATAAATAAAAGGATCAAAACAAGTTATAGAATTTATAATCCGGTCGTGGCCTCAAGTGCAAGGCCGTAGCAAAATGGTGTAACCGGAGTCGATCACGGGGAATTGGGGTTGTATCGATTCAAGTTTTAGCTGCAAATGTCACGAGTTTATACTAATTGCGCGCATAATGAACAAAGAAAAGCGCAGATGAACAGTAAATTTCGGAAAAATAATAATCAACAACTAGGGTGAAGGCTTGAACAATTATCCAAATGCGATGATATAAAAGCAAGCAAACACGGTTCCACGAATCAAACAAATACCGGTTTCAAACTATTAATCAAATGATTCTATCCCAAGGTTACGATTATTACACCTAACCGAATGCCCAAATCTCTAATTGCTTAGATGATTTTATTCACAATCTTTTATCAAAGATCAATCCTTTAACGTTCTTAGGTGGGGATATTTATCAATATCCAAAAATCTAAACCGTTTAAACCACAACTTTCGTTATAATTTGGTTTAAAAGATTCAAACTTTTGTATAGTGACCTAGGGTTCCATTAATCGTCATCAACGGATTGTCGAATCATACACATAATCTATCGATCGAAATGTAAAAACGATATGAAAACGATACAAAAGTTCTAACCTTTTTTTGATAGAAATCAATCAATACAATAATCTGAAACCAAAATCCGTTTGAAACGCTTCCCCTAGTTTGCTCGATGAAGAAATTAGCTCCTCATTGTTGAGAAATTTACACCCTAATTTTGTGTTTTGGAATGAAAAATATAAAGGGAAAAAAAAAAAAGAAAAAGTCGGCTGCTCTCTGATGTGTTGCGGCTCTCAGAAAAATTGTGTATCCTAGGGTTGCTGCTGCTTGCTTTTATAGAATACAATGTCGGCTGTAAAACAAAATCCGGAGCTTGGTTTGCATTTTTTTTGAACTCAAACTTCTAAAATTCATATCTTGAGTTGTAGACCTCCAAAAATTATGATCCGAACGTCATAATTAAGCTCTCGGGAAAATCTACAACTTTCATTAAGGACTCTTCTTCAGAAAACGCCTTTTTGACTAGCCCGTCGTGTTACGAGTCGTTTACGGGATTTTCCAAGTAGTTTCAAAGAACAGCATCCAAACTTGTAACGCTCATATCTCGGGCCTCATAAGTCGGAATGAAGTGATTCAAAATCCTGAAGAATCCTCTCTTCAAGCCCTACAAATCTTCTCTTGAGGTCGAGAGTCAAATCAGTGTATATCATATCAAGAACTGCATCGGAAGTTCGGCTGCTTGAAAGCTTCATTCCATCACTTCACATGACGTATTTAGGTACCTACAATCACGATAAAGATGTGCAAAAATGTAATATCGCAAATACAACGATATTTATCGATAAAGCCACATAATTAGCTCGGTTTTGCATTTAAACGCTTTCCAAACACATGTGCTCAATATTTCCGTTTAAACCTTTATTTTACTATAAATAGTAATGAAATACATGAGAAGTTGTTATAAAATAAAGCGTTAAAAACCACAAAATTCACCTTTAACACTGCTCGCCATACTTATCACTCCAGCTGGCTAATTCTGACAGCTGGCTAGGCCACTTGTATTGCATGCATGATTATCTTTAATTACGTATTCTTAATTATCTTGTCATGAAGCATAGTCTTAGCCTATATATATGGGATCACAATGTAATAAAAAGCATCCAAGAATGAATACATACAGAGCTACTCACATCAATTTGTCAACTCATTAACGTGTTCTTCATTAGCGTTATTCCGGCGGTATTATTCTTGTTCACCGCCATACTCTCCCAGAGAAATCACGTATATAAAGCCTTATATCCTAAAGATAAAGATTTTACATCAAACCTGATATTCTAATCAATATCACATATATATATATATATATATATATATATATATATATATATATATATAGATAGATAGATGGAGGAGAATCGTTGTTCACTATGGGGTCCATGGACCCCCCTGCAATAGAATAAAAAACCTAAACGACGTCGTTTTGCATATGTGTTGTATTTGGAGTGTAATCAATTTACCGTTTCGTTCCTCGCCATACGCAAAAACCCTTTCCGCGAATTTAAGTTTTTCAATTTGGCGACTGGCATTGGCAACCCTTCTGCAATTTTCAAGTTTTTCAACCCCCATCTTCATCTGGCTGGTGTCGCTGCCTTGCATGACCGCCTGTACTTGCAATTTGTAAGATTTTCACTAATTTGCTTCTTTTTTTTTCTTTTTGAATAGCTTTGCCTGCTGTAAATGATTTGTCCTATTCTTATAAATTACAATGATGACACCAACATGAAATTTTTGCAACAATATTTTGTTCTGTAATATTAATTTGCTAGGCAGAGTGGTTTTTGGCCATATCTTTGTGACTTTATTGGATATTTGGATTCCTTTTCTGATTTTTATTTTTTTATTTTAACAATGTAAGTGAGTGAAATAATAGGGATGAGTATCAAAATATTTTTTTAAAGAGAACTATCAGTCTCAGAGGAAATTGGAACCGATTTAGGAGAGGTGCTTTTGGTAGTGCATCTGCTGCTGCTGTACAGAATTTGTATAGACTGTTTGCTTGACTTCAGCTAGTAAGAATTTGTTGATTTAAATAGCCTCCCTTCAGATCCTACAGAAAGGAAAAAGATATCTAAATATCATCCAAATCAAGTTGATGAAATTAGAAGAACTTATTTGTTAAAGGGACCCTGTCAACCCGGTGAACATAATTTCCCCATGAAAAAGATTGGAAATAGATCGCGTCGATTTAATTCGGCTTGGTTTGATGAATATGCTAATTGGTTAAAGTATAGTCTGAAAGAAGATAAAGCATATTGCTTGTGTTGTTATTTGTTTGGAGATCAAATCAACAATCAATGTGGTAATGGGCTTGAAAATGACTTTTCTGTTATTGATTGTATGATGCTTGAGAATCAGCTAGAGTCATATATTTTGGATGTGCGAAGAGACGGAAAGTTAGTCAGTTGAATGGGCTTGAAAATCATCTCACATTACTCGTGCAAACAAGGAAACACTTGTCATATCCATTGGTGTATCGGCTTCTGAAGTTAGCATTGATTTTGCCCGTAACAACAGCAAGTGTGGAACGATGTTTCTCAGCAATAACTATTGTCAAGACGAATTTGCTGAACCGGATTTATGATCAATTTCTATATGATTGTCTAGTACGGTATTACGAGTTATGGAAACTATTATGGAGAATGCTAAGTTATGGAAGTGTTGATACTAGTGTATTAAATTACTAAGGGTAGTTTGGGTATTTTTGATAGTGGTAGAAGTCCTGAATGTGGCTATAAATATTGTACTAATTGATTTATGATGATATCTAAAATCTATTGATCGAAACTTTTCATGGTATCGAGCCAGTTCAAAGAAGAAAAAAATCGAAGCTTAGTTTTGTGTTTTGCGATTCTTTTCCGTGACGATCGACAATCAAACGGATTCGATCATGATGACATTTTGAGAGATTGTTCGTTTTACCTTCTCCTACAATCTGAACGGTGAAATTTTTGTTTGGACGGTTCAATGTCTCATAAGCGTCCCATGAACGAACTGAATTCGCTGGATATTTTTCTTCTTTTGCAGAACCTTTCCGGGAACAATCGGATATCGAAAGGGATTCCGATCGTGATGAAATTTTGAGGGATTGTCGTTTAACCTTATTATACAATCTGAACGGTGGAATTTTTATTTTGACGGTTCAATTTCTCATAATCGTCCGAAGACCGAACTGTTGTGTGTTGTTTCTGCAGAGTTTTTCCGGCAACTATCGGATACCGAAACGGACTCCGATCGTGACGACAGATGGAGGGATAATTCTTATCTTTCTCTTTTATAATCTGAAAGGTGGAATTTATTTTTGGATAGTTCAATTTCCTTGAATCGTCCCGCGGCCAAACTGGTGTTATATTTGTAACACAACGACAATTATGGATGTGGTGGAGATGGATGGGGAAGAGGAGCAAGTTTTAGCCCCTCACACCCATCGGTGACTAGAATTGCAACAGGTGTTTCAGTGGGCTCGACTCAGCTCGCCACTTCGGCTCAGACAAGAAAGTTAGACCAATCCGGGTTGGTCAATATTACGTCAGACCAATGGCAAGGAACCTTGGACCTTTTAAGCCTTTCAAAACCACAGGATCACTTGACAGGTAGCTCTGCATGGATAATTGACACGGGAGCAACTCAGCACGTGACAGGATTTTTTGAGTTGCTCGTTGATCCTCGGGAAATTGTTCAATGTCCCGTTGGCTTGCCGGATGGGACTTCATCTTTTGCAACTAATACTGGAACTGTTATCTTGTCGGAAATTTTTGGCTTATTAATGTTTTATATGTACCGAAATTAACTTGTAACTTGCTTTCGGCCTCTCAATTCTTGGATGAACATCGTTGTGTTATGCAGATCACTACTTGTTTATATATTATGCAGGACTGAGTGACGAGGACACTGATTGGATTGGGTGAGCGTGTGGATGGACTTTTTCTGTTCGTGGGAGTACCAGAGGTTACAGTTACGGCGGTTGATGGTGGAGACAGATCGGGATTTTTGGCTCCGCGTTTGGGACTCCCATCCCGAAAAGGTTCTTTGAAAGGTGCCTAATATTTCTATTTCCAACCCTTTAAATAAAGATGGTTGTGATATTTGCTTTCGGGCAAAGAAGCCCGTGAACCTTTTTCCCTTAGTGAGAATAAATCTAGTCGTATTTTTGAGTTAATACATTGTGATTTATGGGGGCCTTATATTGTACCCTCGGCGTGTGGTGCTTCGTATTTTGGACTATTGTTGATGACTATTCCTGTTCGGTTTGGATTTATTTATTATTGAATAAAATGGAGGTTGAATTTTCTTTCATGGATTTTGTTGCTTTAATTTCTCGTCGGTTCGATGTTACAATTAAACGGGTTCGTAGTGACAATAGGACAGAATTTCGACCTTTACTTCCTTATTTTCGTAAAGAAGGTATCATCTTTGAAACGTCTTGTATTGGTACTCCTCAACAGAATGGCAGGGTAGAACGGAAACATCAACACATACTTAATGTTGCACGTGCACTACATTTTGATGGACATTTGCCACTTAAGTTCTGGGGGGAGTGTGTTATGGCTGCTGCTTATATCATTAACCGAACACCGTCTAGTGTCTTGAATTATAAAACCCCTTATGAGACTCTTTTTGTAAAAGAACCAGACCTCTCGATGCTTCGAATTTTAGGATGTTTATGCTATGCCCACAACCACCGCCACACACATAAATTTGCTAGCCGGAGTCGTAAGGGCGTTTTCCTTAGTTACCCTTTCGCGAACAAGGGGTGGACTTTGTACGACCTAGATACAAAGGAGATTTTTGTTTCTATGGATGTTAAATTTTTTGAACACGTGTTCCGTTTTCCCAACCAACCGATAGTGAATCCTTTGTAGTCCCTTACCTTTTGTTTGACGATGTTGGCATTGTTGATCAAGGGTTCGACCCCTCTCCTACCGGGATTCACCACTTGCCGGATCCTCTGGTTGAGGGGGCCAACGCAGCGATTAAACAGATGATCTGGGGAAAATATAGTTCCTTCACCACAACCTCGACATCCAGGTAGAGGTACCGAAGAGTTAGGAAGGGGTAGGCGACAGAAGATTCTGAATTCGCGCTTTCAAGATTTTATGACGCATACGTTGATTGATCATACGAGTCCTCGTCCGCGCTATTCCGCTCCGTCAGTTCCTCAGGTACTCCGTATCCTTTTATGCAATATATTAATTATGATATGTTTTCTGATAAACATCGCAAGTACCTTGCAGCCATTACAGTGGGTAATCCTCCAAAATCTTTTAAGGAGGCTATCAAACATTAGGGGTAGCATAAGGCCATGGCATAGGAAATTAAGGCTCTTGAAGATCAGGGTACTTGGGTTTTGCAACCTCTTCCTCCCGGGAAAAATGCATTGGGAAGTAAGTGGGTGTATACTGAGAAATATGATGAGCATGGGGTGCTGCACGGTTGAAAGCTCGTTTAGTGGCATTTGGGCACCATCAATAAGAAGGTATTTATTACACAGAGACGTTCGCCCCGGTGGCGAAAATGGTTACGGTTTGGACTTTTCTCAGTGTTGCGGCGGTCAAACAGTGGGACATTCACCAGATGGACGTTCATAATGCATTCTTGCTTGGTGATTTACATGAGGAAATCTACATGAAAATCCCTCCTGGTTTCGAGAAGAAGGATCCGAACTTGGTTTGCAAGATGCGCAAATCGTTGTATGAACTGAAACAGGCACCAAGATGTTGGTTTGCAAAGCTCTCTTTAGCTTTGCGTGAGTATGGTTTCCGTCAGTTATATTCTGATTACTCATTGTTTACTTTACTTTACACTGGGGTGATATTCAACTCAATGTTCTAGTGTATGTCGATGATATGATCATAGCCGGCAATGATAAGATTGCAATGACAATTTTTAAAGACTATTTGGGGAAGTGTTTTAAGATGAAGGATCTTGGGGTTCTGAAATATTTTCTTGGGATCGAGGTGGCGTGGAACAAGGAGGGGATTTTCTTGAATCAGAGAAAGTATGCTCTTGACATTATTCATGAAACGGGCTCACTGGGGAGCAAGCCGGCTGATTTCCTGATTGAGCAGAATCACAAGTTGGCCCTTGCATCTGGCGAGTTGTTGTGTGATCCGGGCCCTTATTGTCGGTTGATTGGACGTCTTATATATCTCGGAGTACCCGACTTGATTTGGCGTATTCTCTTCATGTGTTGTCTTAATTTATGCAGGCACCTCGGGTTGATCATTGGGAGGCGGCCTTGCTCTTGGTTCATTATTTGAAGAAACATCCCGGACAAGGTATCTTGCTCCGGTCTGACAGTTCTCTTACTCTTGAAGGTTGGTGCGATTCTGATTGGGCGAGTTGCCCTCTTACCCGACGTTCGTTGAGTGGTTGGTTTATTTTCCTTGGTCTTTCACATATATCCTGGAAATCCAAAAAAAACAAACCACGGTTTCTCGGTCCGAGGCCGAAGCGGAATATCGATCTATGGCGTCGATTACGTGTGAATTGAAGTGGTTGAAACAGTTACTAGATGAGCTCGGGGTTTGGCACCCCCTGGGATATGCCTCTTTTATGACAACCAATTGGTGCTTTATATCACGCAGAATCCGGTCTTTCATGAACGCACGAAGCATATCGAGGCGGACTGTTACTTTGTGCGTGATGCTATCACGGATGGATTGATTCTTCCTACGTACGTTCCTACGAAGCATCAGTGCAGATATCTTTCACGAAGGCACTAGGTCGGCAAAAGTTCGAGTTTTTGTTACGCAAGTTGGGCGTTCGCGATCTTCACGCTCCCACTTGAGGGGGTATTACTGTATTACGAGTTATGGAAACTATATTACGAGTTATGGAAACTATTATGGTGAATGCTAAGTTATGGAAAGTATTGATACTAGTGTATTAAATTACTAAGGGTAGTTTGAGTATTTTTGATAGTGGTAGAAGCCCTGAAGTGGCTATAAATATTGTACTAATTGATTTATGATGATATGCGAAATCTATTGATCGAAACTTTTCATTGTCTTACTTGTTACATTGAAAAGGATTTGCTTAGTAGTATTAAAAATGAAGATGTAATTAAACGATTTCAAAGTATGAAAAATCGTAGGGAGCAAGTGTAATTTGCAAACTATTCAATGTAATAAAATGTTAATGTTTTTTTGGACCCTTCTGAAAAACTTTTCTAGATACGCTTCGTCTATGTCTTTAAGGATAAGATAAAGGGCAGGATATGACGTTATACGAATATTTTCCGATGACTTATTAGAAGACTTGGTCTAAAAATTATAAAATACAAATGTCACCATCGATGTATATGGCATGTTAATTTTAATATAAAAGAAAATATTACTACGTGGATGTAGGATGTCAAGGAGTTTTCTTGGTGAGGACGGTCTCACCTCAATTTATTTTGTTTATTTTGATGTCCCTCTATCTTTATTGTATTCATGTTTAGAGTATTATGCTGGTTTAAACTTTGTTTATAATATAAGAATAAGAATAAGAAGAAGAAGAAGAAGAATAACAATAATAATAATAATAATATAAGTTTATTTTCTTTTGTTTAAATTTTATTATTTTTATAATAGCCTAATGATAGGCTAAATATTATAAGTGTTAAAATAGAATGAGAAGATAAGTTTAAATACAATCATGATCTTTTATATTGGGATATGATTGCTTATTAAGGGTTGAGCAAGAAAAATCTGGCAATTTTATATAACAAGGTTTTAGTTCTTTCTGGCATAAATGATACTTTAACCTTTTGTAGCCTTGAATACCCGTCTTAGCCCAGGTGTGGCGTTCTTAGGGTTATTGGCTTTTACAATGGATTAAAAGTATATTTATAGACGGAATTAATTAAGTAAAACTCCATTTTTGTTATATAATTTGATGACGGATTTTTTATTGTTTATAAATATTTCCCATTTTAATAAGCTATATCCATATCCCTCTCATTTGAAATATATATATATATATATATATATATATATATATATATATATATATATATATATATATATATATAGGAGAGGAAATAAAATCAATTTAGACCCAAATCCGCTTTGACCCGCTTCAAATCCGGTTGTACCCGTTTCAGAAAACAAAAAACAAAAAATAACACCACAGACATTCCATGATCACACGACATCAAAATTGATTCACAATTATCACCACATTAATTACAGAATACCAAAATTTATTGACACTTTTTAAAAGGGAAAAAAAAACTCATCTTCATCCCTACACATTTCATATCTCATTCGAGGTTGCATCTACATATTTCATATCTGAGTCGAGATTGCAGAGGACTTGCGGTATGATTTATTTTTCTCTAATTTTCTCCTTTTACGTTTTCTCCTTGCGATTGCACATGGTTTCCGTTCTCATATTTTTATTTCCTTCATATTTTTTGATTTCCTTCACATTTTCTCCTTTTTATTTGTTATTCGTTTCTCTATCGGTTTTTTTTTTTTTTGAAGAGGACTTGCGGTATGATTTATTTTTCTCTAATTTTCTCCTTTTCGACTTTTATGTTTTCTCCTTGCTATTGCACATGGTTTCGTTTTCATATTTTGATTTACTTCGCATTTTTGATTTCCTTCATAATTTCCATATTTTGATATTTTTATTTCACATGTTCCTTGCACATGGTTTTCGTTTTCATTTTTGATTTCCTTGGCATTTTATTTTTTTGTTATTCATTTCTCTATTGGTTTTTAGGGTGGAAAGGCCAAGCCTTTGAAGCAACCTAAGGTTGTGAAGAAAGACCGTGACAAGCTTTGTATTTTCATTTTTTCTTATTTTCAAATTTTCAAAATTTTAAGGTATTTTTCATTTTTTGTGTGTCTTACACTGGTTTGTTTCGGTATGATTATAATGAAGATCATGGATTTGTAGTTTATACTGAAGTGGAGAATGTAAATATTATAAGGATTGTGATAACCGTGCTTCATATCATCATTTTATTTTGTGGTTTTCCAATCACATTGGTTAATAAGTTCTTATTTTCATGTTAACTGGTTGAAAAATTAAAACGAATGTCTCTGGTGTTATTGTGAATTCTTCTCAACCAAATCAAATTCTTCTCAACCAAATCAAATTCTTCTCAGCCTGAGGTTGCTTCAAATGCTTGCCTTTCAAATGAATATAACAACCATCAAACATAATTTTAATTTGAATTTTTTTGATTCAGAATTTGATTTGGTTGAAATTTGAAATTTGAAATAAAAGAAATTGTTATGGTCGAGAGAGATTATGGAGAAAGAGTTAATGTTGATTGATTTCTTTTTTAATACGTTGATTTTTTTTCTTGACTTGCCTATTTTTCCCGGGTTTGAAGCGGATTCGCGAGATTCCCTAAAAAATGAATTGATTTGCATGTGTGATTTAATTTTTGGATGGAATTAATTGTGTGATTTTGGCTAGACTGATGAATGAAGGTTTTAATTTAAAATTTGAAATAAAAGAAAGAATTCTTATGGTTAAGGGATTATAGGGAGTGATTTATGCGTTAATTAATGAGAATTTTAATTTGAAATTTGAAATAAAAGAATTTTTTAAGGTTGAGAGATTATAGAGTGTGAGTTAATGTTGATTGATTTTGTCTTTATGCGTTGATTTTTTTTTTTTTTTGCTTGACTTGGCTTGCCTATTTTTTCCTGGGTTTAGAACGGATTCAATTGGGTAATTTCCGGGTTTGGGTCAAATCAATTTTATTTTTGGAAGGAATTAAATGTGTGATTTTGGGTACTCAATTTTCTGAAGATTCGCGAGACTCCCTATAAAATGAATGAATTCGCATTTAATGTGTGATTTTAATTTTTATTTTTGAAAGGAATAAACGTGTGATTTTATCTGCACTGATGAATAAGAACTTTAATTTGAAATTTGAAATAAAAGAAAGATATTTTATGGTTGAGGGATTGTAGGGAGTGATTTATGTTTTGATTAAGGAGATTATTAATTTGAAATTTGAAATAAAAGAAATTGTTATGGTTGAGTGATTATAGGGAGTGATTTAATGTTAATTGATTTTCTTCTTTAATGCGTTGATTTTTTTTAACTTGACTTTCCTTTTTTTTTTCTCGGGTTTGGAACGGATTCAAGAGATTTAGTAAAAAAAAATGAATGGGTTTGCATTAAATGTGTGATTTTATTTTTATTTTTATTTTTATCTTTGAAATGAATTAAGCGTGTGATTTGATCTACACTGTGATGATGAATAAGAGTTTTAATTTGATATTTGAAATAACAGTTGAGGGATTATAAATTTATAATGAGTGATTTATTTGATTAAAGAGAAATTTAATTTGATATTTAAAATTTGAAATAAAAGAAATAGTAATGGTTGAAAATAAGTCTAGCTACTCTTTTCCACCTGAATGTAAGTTTTTTTTTTTTTTTGGGTCTGGTCTCGTCTTTTTCATCCATTAACCTAAAACACGAGTTTCTCTTTTCTGTTAAATGTAGTATTAAACTTTTTATGTTGTTGCTTTGGCTTCAACCATACCTGTATTTTCTTGGTGTTTATATTCGAACAATGCATTTTACTTGCTTTAATTGCATCTGTTTAATTTATTAAAGTATAGGATAGTGTAAGTGTCTCTTAGTTGTTGAGTTTACTAAAAGCAACTTGATGTTTAAATGTTCATCTATTTTTGTAGGGTCATAAATTAATTGACGTTCAGTAGTTGATTGCATTGGTGTACCATATCCATGCCATGCCATGTTCGCAAGTGAGGGCTTGGATGTAGTAGAATACTTTGGTGAAAAGATGATTTGAGTGGGGTTTGATAGCTAGTGAGGTGGAGGGGAAGGGTGGTGGTTAGGTAATTTGATATTGTGGTGTATGTACATCATACCAATTGTAGTTTTATATGTTAATGATTATTGGATATATGATACTGCTAATATGTAATGATTTTCATTTGATATATATTTGAGGATGTCAACATTCATCATATATTTACGTTGAATGTCCAAATTTATTATTTTATTCATAAATTCGAATAACACGTCATGTAATGTGGGTTTTAGTATTAATAATAATGATAATAATAATAGATATCTTTAGGCAGTGATAGGTTTAGAGGTGAAGGGATTGAATAATAATAATAATAATAATAATAATAATAATAATAATAATAATAATATTTTTTGGATAGAATAATAATAATAATAATAATAATAATAATAATAATAATAATAATAACAACAACAACAACTTTTTTGATAGAATAATAATAATAATAATCATAATCAGACAAAGGAAATGGATATCTTTAGGCAGTGATAGGTTTAGGGTAAGGGGTTGAAATAGGCTTCCTACTATATTACATAAAAATCACATGGCATGCAACATGGTTCCAACTCTCTGTGGGTGCTTATTGTCTATATATATATAGATATATATACATTCACCAAACATTATGTTTCTTGCTATAAAGACCCCAATGATGGAGACATAGTTATAACAAACAAAGATATATCCATCGTGTTCCTCTTTAGCTTTTAAAATAAATGTTTTTTTCTGCACCACGAATGAAATGAACACAACAATGAAACAGTAAGCTTGAATTAACTTAATTTTAGGCCAGAGTGATGACGGTGACCTAAGTAGTTTTACGATTTATTATGGGTTCAAATAACGTCGTTAGGCCGTCGAGGGCAATTGCGAGAAAATTATGTATGGCGGGTTAGGAATCGATAACGACAGCGTCATATTCTGAGTTTAATCGTTATATGAAAAATATATGTATAATTATGGATCGAAATCGATATTTAAAAATTTTAGCGGGTTGATTAGTAGATATTAGTACGTAATTTTTTAAATAATATAAAAAATACACTGATTTTTTTAATTTCATATTTGGGTCAAGTGACCCAAATGCTTCCATTGCCACCGCCCTGGACCCGGCGTTACACTGGAATTATATGGATATTATACATGCCACGTCTTACAAGTGTTGATGGTTTTCATATTTTATATAAAATACTTTTATCTGTTGATTATAACAACGTTCATTCATATCGATTAATGAGTAAATACATCATTATCGATGATGTAAAAATATATCTTTTTTAACAAGTAAAATTTTATTCAACGAAAAACAAAGTGAAACTCACAATAGCGAGATCGGGAATCTTCTTTTTCTTCCTAAATCGAGCTACTTTATGAGCGGGAGTCAATTTTTCTTTCACCTTGGTGTCTTGATCAGAAATGTAACCAGTCAACCGAGCTGTTGGGCAATCTAAACTCATGTTTTGAATCTCGACGAGAGAAAATTTGACTATCTATCACCGAAGAGGTTAATGGAAGTATTATCATCTGTCGAAGGTATAGACAGAATCTTGAGCAATTCTTTATAGAATGACCTTCCACAGTACTCAATCTCTTTAGCTACCAAACTATTTGGCATATTGGGGAGTACTTCATCCTTCACAACTGCAGCGAGCCCCCTTGTTACCAGACTTTGGCATGCTGCAACATCGAATTTTTTAAGTCCATAATCTGTATAATTGAGTCCAAAGTTTTGCTGCACAACTTCTCTAAACTATCCAACATTTTTAAGGCTTTTTCATCACTCTTTGTAGAGCCCATTTGTACCTGCCAAACAACAACAAGTTTAGAAGCTGCATGTCTTTCATTTTCAGTTCTTCTTTGCTGTGGAATGTGTTGTCTACTTTCCTCAACTTTCGACACATCCGCAACTTGCTGGGCATTTGTCTCAGTATTTGGTCCTACAATTCCATGCCCTGCAAACACTGGATTTATTTCCTCCACTTGTGCTAAGTTCAAGCATGCTCAGTATGCGTGTGTGTTTCTCTGTAGATATCTCACTCACTTCCATTTCGTTACTAGAGACCAATACCGGTTGTTCCTGCTCCTTCATATTTTGGTTCAATGTTGTATTAGGAACAGCCAACTCAAGTGAGCCATATTCAGCCTTCTAATGATCATCTGCTGCAAAAACCAATTCTGATAAAACCATTTCTGTATTAGATTGCTATTGTTTTGGTTTGTACTCTTTGTGAGCGCTTGGGCCTTTTGTGTATATAAGAGTGTAGTTCAGGATGTTTAACTGGACAAAATTGTTCTCGGTGTCCAATATGCCAACAATAATTATAGTAAGAAGGCAAGCCTCCTCCATTCCCCCGCTTTCCAGAATCTTGTTCCATTTCACTTTGTACCTACACCCTAGGTGGCAACAAATCTAGTAAATCAAATTCAACTTGCACCCATGCAACCGAGGGTCGTTTAAGCTGTTCAGTGTACTATCAATCCGCAGGGGCTTGCTAAAAGATGAAACTAATGAGAAAATAAATTCTTGATTGACTAAGAGTATCGGTAGAATAGGCAAGGATAACCAAATTGGGATAATTGATGATTTCCAATCAATACGAAAAGTTGAAGTCCATTTTAAAATTATCATTGGTTTTCCTCCGACATTCCAGATTGATCGAGAAAACAATTGCACATAATCCTCGGTGATTTCAAATCGATATAGTATATGCTTTTTATCAATCAAACCGACCGGTGTCCTAAACCCAATCGGGTTGGACCGGATCCGACCGGGTCGGGTCATTTACAGTCTATTTAGTTCATGTAATAACTTTATTATGATTAATAAAAGCACTTATGTTATTATATATTTTTATCTTCATATTGTTTGTTGTATATATATAGTAACGTCCCTAGTATCGATCTGTGATAGAGAAACCAAGATAGTGATTATGGTTGATGAGATCTCTAATCAACATAACAAGGTTGGTACTTAAATGTCTCTAGTCTTACATATTGTCAAATGGGACATTGATAGTATAATCGATTAAAGCACGTATTGGATGTCTTATCTTTTAGAAGATAGGGATAGATCTCGTCTATCGAAGTGTAGGACACTTGGGTATGCGTGGGCGTGTATTAGAGAATCGTCGTTAGACTAACCCACTTACATTAAGTGTCACACTATGTGGCGGTTGTGTAATTATCCTTTTGACCGGAGTCTTCATGGCATCCGCGGTGTGGATTGTCGTGCTTTGACACTATTGAGATTTCTCACAACCACGGGGCGATCATGCGGTAGTGATTGGGTATGATATTGAAGCATCACGGAGTATACATGATTGGTCGTCCGGGAATCGCGTATCTATATAATTGGGATCGAATATCCGAAATGGCGTTCTTATAAGGAATGTCTAGCTCTCGAGAATCTTTGCAAAGTGGGAGTAAATGTGTTATTCGAGAGAGCATGATATCAGTTATAAAATCGATCGTTAATGTATTGACACTCGAGATACGATCGTATGGATATTATTCTGTGATAGGATTGTAAGTTACACGATAGCTGCTTCACATGAAAGGTAGTAGTCATTGCTTTTGACTCTTCCGATGATTGAAGTCACGATTGTGTTCTTTAGAGCGCTATCCGTGATCGTTAGGCATGAAGGGCATTTTAGTAAATTGCACTTTGTGTCTACGACCAACATATTCGAGGCTTGTCGGGTCACACACGTATGAACATGGAGTCGGATTAAAATGCGGTTATAGTTGATAACCAAATAAGGAAAGTTTATCTACAGACTATAAAGGTTATAGTGGTAAATTAATATGGTAAATTTATTTAATATGAATAAATTAAATTATTAATTATATATAAATTAGATTAATTAAAGAATATTCCGGAAATTTATTGGCAAGATTTTAATGTATATATAAATTATTGTGATTAATTAATAATATTGCCAATATTAATATAGGAGGGGTTATTTGGGCACATTTATTTGGCGTTTTACTACTATACTGCAAAAATTACTTGGCACCACATGATTTTTATATATAGGAAGTCGATCACATTTGGTGTTCCTAACATACGTCGATCCATGGCGTTGGTGTTATTGTATGTGGCTTTATATTTAATCTTAGATTCGATCCGATAATATTGTTCACTGGTGGCGTAATATATAGATATTAATTGATTTTGGAAAAATAGATTTATGGTAATAAGATAATTATAATCAATATATGATATTTGGAAAAATAAATTATAATTAAAGAGATAAATCAAAATCTTATAATTAAAGAGATAAATTTTTTTATTTTTATTGGAAAAAGTTTTATTCTCATCACACCATATGGGCGCCCCAACCACTATATATAGGAGGTGGGTGTCAAAGCTCTTTTATGCATCAGCGATTGCAAGAGTTCATAATTCTTGTGTATAATAGAAGAGCCTTCCATAGTGAGTTTGTGAGGAAGAAAAAGTCGGTCTAGCGGCCGGGGTTTTCCGATAGCAATCAATGAGGATTCGGTGAGGGGTTCGTGTGGATTAGCGATAGAGGCCAGGCGCGTGGGCGGCTTGCGCGTTGAACTACTCTCCGTTGGCGGTCAAAGCGGCGATCTTATAGATCATCGAGGTATAACCGTCAAACTATTTAACGTGTTTATTGCATTAAGCGAAGAACGATCTAGAAAAGAAATTAAAATTTTAAATTCCGTTGCGTTAAACTAGTGATTTCTAACGGTGGTATCGAGAGGACTTGAGCTTAAGCAATAAGCATAATTTAAATCGTAGTATTTAATCAATAGATGCAAGATTTAAATCACGAAGCGTTGAAACAAAACCAAAAAAAAAAAAAAAAAAGGTTTATGGGGGGCTCGGCGGCTCGGCCCATTGGCGGCGGCGGTGGCCCTAAATTTACCGTCTGTCGTTTGTCCTCTTCCAATGGGGAGATCGACCGCTTTTAGTTTTGTGATATTTATTGTGCATAGATATCTCGTTTGTTTAGTTGTGTCGTATAGCCAACCAATGGTTCAAATAGTTTGGACCATTTGGGAAACCAATATAAGCGTATTAGCATTCAAATTTTGATTTGGAATAGGCTGCACAGCTGGCGACTTCAAAATTTTGATTTTAGAAAGTGGTCGGCCTAAACAAAAACTATTTTGGCCTTTCCAAATATTTGATTTGGAATAGCTGGCCCTTTCAAATATTTGATTTGGAATGAAAACTGGATCTGGCCATTTCAAATTTTGATTTTGGAAAGTGGCGAGCTAAAGTAAATTTAATTTTGGAAAGGAAACAAATAGGAGACTTTTAATTTTATTTTGAATAGTTCAAATTTAATTAAAATTAAAAGCGATTTAAAATTAAATGTTAATTTTAATTTTTCGATTAAGTCATATAATTAATTAAAAGTTATTTAATTATTTGGCGTGATAAAATAAAAGGCATGAGTAGTTAAAATTAGAATTTAATCTTTTTCATAAGATAAAATTGTATGGATTAGATGTGTAGATATAATGTGATTATATGGGCCGATTGATCGTGGATTTCGGCCAAATAGGATAGATGAGAATGTTTTCTTTATGTTGTTTTTTTGAAAAAATTGTCACTGCCGTTATGAAAAACGTGGCCTGGTTTACTTTTGCATTTATCTCATTCCCATTTAAGCTCCCCGTATGCGGCGGGTGTAATTATTAGATAAATTATTATGTAACAAGAATGGAGCAAGAAGTTGAAGACCAAGGAGAGATAAAGAACCCATTGGCGTACAACAATAAAGATCTATTGGCGGTTCTGCGAGATACCCTTAGTTTGTGACCAGCGGTTTAAATCGGTTTGTATTCGAAACCTTTTTCAGGAAAAAAGTCCATGATCATACCGGTTATTTTATGCGCGGAATGTTGTGTATGTTTTACTTTATATGATATAGTAGTAATATGCACATAGTAGATGAGACCATAATTAAACCAAATTAATTAAGTGAATTAATTTAAAATTATTCCCACGTCAAAAATCAAGTCGGAATTGCCTCCCCATATTATAACGACGGTGAAGAGCCCTTGTTCGGACCCAACTCACCAGCCAAAGCGGGGGTTGACCTACCTCGGGTATATCGTCGTTATCGAGATATGATCGAAAGAGATCTCATGAATATTGGGGTTAAGACTCGACTAAGAATTCTCTCGGCCACCAGCCAAAGCGGGGTTGTTTGGATTTTAGAGGCAAGGGTTTGGCTATTTTCATAAGATGAAATATTGTCAAAGAGTTGACTGGTCAAACAACAAGAATCGTATAAGATACGATCGACAAATCATTGTCCACCTATTTAATTATTTTATTGTCATCAAAAGTTGGGGTCGGGGTAATTCAATGGGATCTTGCCCACTAAAGGGATTATTTTCTTGAAAGCCAATAGGGAATAGTTGGCTAGTGGGAGTAAAAACCTTATAGAGTTATTAAGTGCAAAATTAGGGTTTTTATACATGAGCTTTTACTTATTCTATCTTTATTTATTGTTGTAGAAAATGTCAAACAAATTGAACCTTCGTTTTATCATCGAAAACAAGCTTGACGAGACAAATTTTCTCGATTGGGAAAGAAACCTCAAAATCGTTTTGAGGCATGAGAAGATTGGCTATGTCTTGGGCGAGGCCTACCGGAAAAGCCCGGGAGGGTTAATTGCAGATGTTGTCGAGAAGTACAACAAGCCTTTGTTCGACGATCTTGATGCTACATGTATCATGCTTGCTTCTATGACACAGAGCTGTAGAAACAACATGAGTCTATGGGCGCTACTCTATCATGGTCCACACCAAGGAACTTTATGCTTCTCGGTCTACGCCTTTGAGAGAGTGCGAGTCTCGAAGGCCACTGTTTAGTTGTAAGATGGCGTGCGGGACTGCTGTAGGTCTACGTGCTTAAAATGATCGGGTACATAGAGGCTTGGGAAGGCTTGGGCCTGAAGTTGGAGCGAGTTGATTATTGACTTGATTACGCAATCTCTACACGATTCATTCTCATGATTCGTGATGAACTATCACATGAACAAGATAGATTGCTCCATGCGGAGTTATTGAACATGTTGAAGGCTGCTTTGGGGCCTTTGTGGGAAGGGAAAGCAAGTGTTCTTTGGTCACTTCTGAGTAAGGAGCAAGGCAAAAGCCGAGAAAGAAGTCAAGAAGGTGTTAAGGGTGATTTTATGCGTTTTATAAGGATATATTTTATGTCAATTTTCCCCATATGTGGATGTTTTCATAGAAATCGAGCTTTATATTGAAATATTGAGCAAATGAGTTTTAGAAGTATTAAAGTGCAAAATCGAGCTAATTATGTGATTTTATTGGATAAATATCTTTAGATGTAAGATGTTACATTTGCATGTTTTTATCGTGATGTAGAGTGCGCTTGCATGAGGTGAAAGGAGCTTAAAAGATGTTCAAGTGATGATTTGCATGGAAGGAAAGAGATAGAGATGAAGTTGGAATGAAGATCAAGATGAATTTGGAAGAAAAAAGATGAAATGGCGTCCAAAAGAGTGGCGGCGTCCGGAGAAGAAAGTTGAGCAGAGAGTTTGGGCCCGAGTGAGCAGCGTCACCCACTAGCGTCCAAAGCATCACGGGCGGGCGTCAAGCTTACGGGCGCGTCAAGCGTCGAGCGGCGTCCGTCCACCGCCATTCTTGCAGCGCCTCAAAAGTCTATAAATACAGTGCGATTTCTACCACTAATGGATATATAATTCGATCCTCTTGACACACAAACATTAGAGAGGAGCCACTGGCGCCCACCCCACTTTGGGAGGCTGGGGTGGCGGATTAGATAGGTTTTATTTTAGTTTTTTTACTGTTCTTGTTCATCCATCTTGATGGCCTTGGTATGTACTGGAGCATCCATAGTTACTTTTCAGCGACATTTTGATTTCTCTCTTGGATAATCTTGTGAGTGATTTTATTTAGAGTTTGTATCTTTCCTTTGTTTATTTGTTTATGCAATCGATATCGAAAGATGAATTGCTATTTGATGTTTACTGATATGATGAAAATCGGTGTAAACCTTAGATCACCATAGGAAATATTAGACTTTTAACCTTGACATAACGGAAGTTGATAGGTTAGATTTCTAGGTTGTTAGATCTAATAAATCTTGCACCTTGTTTTGAGGCGTTAATCTCTACGGATCGGAAGATGATGAGATTGATAGACGGATTACTTACGGAAGTAGAATTCATACCTTTGATTAGGTGAACCACAACTTTGATTGAATCATCATAAGATAATCTAGGGAAGAATTAAGGGTTGCGGGATGGTGGATCATGTTTGTTCTATGTTGATTTACTGCGATCATTATCATGATAGTTAGTTTTATTGTTTTCTTAGTTGTAGTTTTATTTTATTTGCTTTTGTTATAGCGATATTTTCTGGCTTTGGGTGACAATCCTCTGTCGATTTATTTTCCGTTTTAGTTTAGGTTTAGGAATAATAGTATCAATCTTAGGAAAATTAATGAACTAGATACCCGATTCCACGAGATCGACTCGGTATTAATCGCTATACTACGATCCCTACACTTGGGAATACGGATTTATAAATTTATTACTTGTTTGTTTTGTTAGATAAAATCCGTGACAAGTTTTGGCGCCGTTGCGGGGAATCGATCTGATCGTCAAGTTCATTATTAATTTTTCTAAAGTTGTTATGTTTTGTTTTTAGTAGGTAGTTTGTGTTATCTAGTGATTATTAAATTTTCATAGTTTTGTGTTTAGGTTCCAATTAGGGTTTTGTTTAGTTTTAGTGTTTTGTTTGGACTGTTATCGTGTTTAGCGGCGTTTATGTACTTGATTTGAAGCGTGCGGGCGTCTGAGCTATTGGGCGCCCGTCCGTCCAAATCGATAGTCTCTGTTTGTGTTTTGCCCGAGCGACAGGCAGCGTCAGTAACTTGGGCGCCCGTCTGTTTCTTTCTCGAGCGGGCGTCCGTCCGATAACGGGCGCCCGTCGCTTTTGTCTCACTGATTTCTTTTTATTATTTATTTTTGTTTTAGGTAGGTATCGTGGTTTTAGGGTTTACATTTTTTTCGTAGGTGGGTTTCGTAGGTAGGGTTACGAGGTTGAATTATCGACTCCACGTTTTCACGGTCAAATTTTTGGATAAAGGATCGTTTAGCACTCATTAGTATTTTGGCGTAACTTTCGGCTCGAGTGTCGGATTCTGCGCGGACCCCAATTCGGAAAGCTTCGTTCCGGCGCCCGACGGCGTGGTGAACTGCCTCGGCCGTTTGATGCCGTTTTCGAGTCAAAATCCACTGTTTTCCCTTACATATTGGGCTCGAAGATTTCAACACGTTTTCTCCTTTTTTCGTTTCTGTTTTTGTTTTAAATTTTTATTAGGTAGGTTTACATTTTAGGTTTTCCGTATCTTTTTACTGTTTTTGTTTCTTTATTTCTTTCAATAAAAGTACCGTTAAATAAATTGAGGTTTTTTTTTGCCGTGTTTCGATAACCATTGGGTTAAGAATGTGCAAAACCTTTTTTACTCAATTTATGAAAGCGTGAATTTAGGTTTCATAGTTTTGTTTTCGTTTTTAATAAAACTAGGGTTTACGAGGTATGATTTGATCAAGGGCTCTGATTTTATCTAGGGTTTATGATGTCGGTTGAGTTTTACGTTTGGTGTGCACAATTCGAGTCCAGACGGCGTCCACTTCCTTTGAGCGCCCGTCCACTCTTTTGTGGTTACCCAATGTGCGTCGAAAAGTGAGCGCCCGTCCATCAACCCCACATTGCGGATATGCTTTTACGGAACACGGGCGAAGCGTTTGATCGTCCCTGCGACCGTCGATTCATAAATCGGACCAGGCGCCCGTCCGTACATGAGCGGCCGTCCAACCACCCGATTTTTAAAATGTTAAGGGTTTGTGATGAATATAGTAATAAATTTGCATTCTTTCATCCCGACTTGGATGCTTTACTTTAAGCCTCTGTGGCCTTTTCCATCTATGCGGTCCATGTTAGCGTATTTGTTTGTGTTTAGGCGTTCTTGTTGTGGCATGGCTTCTTTATCTTACACACCCATTTACCTCTGATTCCTGGGATGCACTTATAAGAGGGTGTTATGAAATTCATTCACACACACTTAGTTGTTTTATTAGTTGAGTGTTAGGTAAGTCGTGATTGTGAGATGCTTAGTTCAAATTTTTCTTAACTTGATTTTTAATGCTTTATTTGACGTGGATACTTTCATATGAGCTTCTGCGGCTAGTTATTTTTACGTAGATGTTCTGAACTTGCATGTTTACATCTTTCCATCTACCGATCCATGTTAAATAATTGATTAATTTTTATTTACATGATTCATCTATGCATGTTATAGTTAATGTCGGTTCTCGTATGCTATAACTGTTCTTATTGTTATTTAGTAGCTAATGTCGGTTTCCGTATGCTACATATCGTTGTGATGAATCCTGTGAGCTTTGAGACTTATGTGTTTTCTTGTTATTTTTGTAGCTCATATGGGTAGCTACTGTCGGTTCTCCGTTGCTACCATCTTTGGCTTATGAGTTATATCTGTTTAGTATAGCTAACTGTTGGTTTTCCATAATGCTATCACCTTTGATGAGTCTTAAAGCGCGTCTACTGCTTGCATATAATGAATAAATCTTGTCGTTTATAAGTAAACTATCATTATTTGGTGAGACGTTTATTATATACATGTCGTGTTGCAAATGAGTGGGCTAGTTTTCTTTCTTTTATTTTTGCATGCCATTTAGATGCATATCATTTAATTGCATATCATGTAGATTGCATTGTAATATATTTTCATGTAGTTGCACCTAGCCCCGCTACTTTGTAGTGTCCTCTATCCTTAGTTCTTTATGCACATGTGGTCCTTATTTGTTTTGTAAAGCTTCTGTGGCTTTATTTTTTACGCTTAGGTGTCCTGTACTTTCCTTGTGTGGTGATTTTTCCATCTGAGCCATTATGTCATGTGCTTATTTCTTGTCTATAATTATTTTTGCCATGTTATACCCCCTATGTTCCCGAGATCTGCCATGTTTTCAAGTGGTGCGGGTACATTTTAAAATTTATTCTTGTTAAGGCGGCCTTGGAAGTGAATCTGGAGAGGAATACTATGACATCTCGTGCCTCGAAACGCGGGATCGATTATCTATCCTTCTTGACCTATCTTCATATCATTACCAAATCATTAAGTTCTTTTATCTTTTCTTTAATTACACAACAACATGAGGACATGTTGTAATTTAAAGTGGGGGAGGAATAGTTTCATGTATCTACATTCATTTGCCATACTATTATATTTCTATGAAAGAGTCTTGAATTTTAAAAAATTTGTTTGTTTTGTCCCAAGTGAGCAAAGGCATATCTTTATTTGAGTTTTATATCATTGGTGCGTTATTTTGCATATTTAGTAAATTTAGATGTCTCACCCAACACTATTTTTCACGTGCCATAGTAAATGATGAGCTATATTTTAGAGCTATGCCCATTTGATTAGAGATTTTTGATGATTATCGCATGATTCTTTGCTTACATCACAATTTTGAAAATTTTAATAGTTTGTGTTTAGAATTAAAGTATGACATCTTTGTGAATATCTGAAGGTTTGAATGTGATAGGAGGGATATAATTTAAGGTTTGTATACCAATCTAAGATGAATAATATGAATAAGATATATATATATATATATATAAGTGTCGGAAGTAGTTTTGCCGATGATTTGAGTGCGATAGGGCATTATCACGAAATGTCTATACCACTATGAGGTTCAATAGCTCCATTGCTGATGATAGTAGTCCAGCTAGGGTGTTATCACGAAACGTCCTATTGCTGGGAATGAGGGCATATGCTATACGTGTGTAATTAAGAGCACTTTAAGAAAAATTAGCAAATAGTATTGTGAAAAGATGGTTGGAAACCTTAGTTATCTTCTAACTATCCCCAGTATAAACTGAAAGATATGTTGTAGGGATTATCCTCTGAGTATGTCAGAAAGGTCTTAAATACCCTCTATCATTCTTTTCGAATATGTATGTTTTGTGAGGAGCATGTTATAATCGTTTTTATATTTCTATTTTAAATGGGATGTTGGCTAGTTTTGCTTGAATCAATTTCAAGTGTGGATTTAGTGGAAATTTGTTATGGCTATGCACACACACTTGGGTGAACCTCTAAACTATTGAATATGCTTTATGGTTGCATAAATGTTTATATGTCTCGAGTCTTGATTTTGTTTTGTCTTGCTCGGGACGAGCAAGGTTTAAGTGTGGGGGAGTTGTTAAGGGTGATTTTATGCGTTTTATAAGGATATATTTTATGTCAATTTTCCCAGTATGTGGATGTTTTCATAGAAATCGAGCTTTATATTGAAATATTGAGCAAATGAGTTTTAGAAGTATTAAAGTGCAAAATCGAGCTAATTATGTGATTTTATTTGATAAATATCTTTAGATGTAAGATGTTACATTTTGCATGTTTTTATCGTGATGTAGGTGCGCTTGCATGAGGTGAAAGGAGCTTAAAAGATGTTCAAGTGATGATTTGCATGGAAGGAAAGAGATAGAGATGAAGTTGGAATGAAGATCAAGATGAATTTGGAAGAAAAAGGGACTGAAATGGCGTCCAAAGAGTGAACTGGCGTCCAGGAGAAGAAAGTTGAGCAGAGAGAGTTTGGGCCCAGTGAGCAGCGTCGCCTGAGAGTCGAGAGCATCACGGGCGGGGCGTCAAGCTTACGGGCGGCGTCCGTCCACCGCCATTCGCGGCCGCCTCAAAAGTCTATAAATCTGTAGCGATTTCTACCACAATGGATATATAAATTCGATCCTCTTGACACACAAACATTAGAGAGAGAGCCACAGGCGCCCCAGACCCCTTTTGGAGGCTGGGGTGTGATAGATTAGGTTTTATTTTCGTTTTTTTCATTCTTGTTCATCCATCTTGATGGCCTTCAAGTATGAACTGGAGCATCCATGGTTACTTTTAGCGAGCGTTTTTATTTCTCTCTTGGATAATCTTGTGAGTGATTTTATTTAGAGTTTGTATCTTTCCTTTGTTTATTTGTTTATGCAATCGATATCGAAAGATGAATTGCTATTTGATGTTTACAGTATGATGAAAATCGGTGTAAACCTTAGATCACCATAGGAAATATTAGACTTTTAACCTTGACATAACGGAAGTTGATAGGTTAGATTTCTAGGTTGTTAGATCTAATAAATCTTGCACCTTGTTTTGAGAGCGTTAATCTCTACAGATCGGAAGATGATGAGATTGATAGACGGATTACTTACGGAAGTAGGAATTCATACCTTTGATTAGGTGAACCACAACTTTGATTGAATCATCATAAGATAATCTAGGGAAGAATTAAGGGTTGCGGGATGGTGGATCATGTTTGTTCTATGTTGATTTCTTTGCGGTCATTATCATGATAGTTAGTTTTATTGTTTTCTTAGTTGTAGTTTTATTTTATTTGCTTTTGTTACTTAGCGATATTTTCCTGGGCTTTGGGTGACAATCCCTGTCGAGTTTATTTTCCGTTTTAGTTTAGGTTTAGGAATAATAGTATCAATCTTAGGAAAATTAATGAACTAGATACCCCGATTCTCTGAGATCGACTCGGTATTAATCGCTATATACTCTGATCCTACACTTGGGAATACGGATTTATAAATTTATTACTTGTTTGTTTTGTTAGATAAAATCCGTGTGAAGGCGATGGCTTTTTTAAGCCAATGCCTAAGATAGCGAAAGACAAATCCAAGGATGCTTGCTTCCATTGCGGTGAGACCGGACATTGGAGGAGAAACTGCAAAGGCTTCTTGAGTACCAAGAAGAAGCATTTTGATGCTTCGACTTCAGGTATATTTATGAATGAGATCAATATTGCTTCTTCTAAGTCTAACCACTGGGTATTGGATACTGGTTGTGGTTCTCATATTTGTCTCGAATATCAGGGCACTAAGAAGAACTAGAGATCTGAGGAAAGGAGAGGTGGACCTACGCGTTGGAAATGGAGCAAGTGTTCTTTGCATTGGCGATAGGAGTTTATTTTCTTTCATTGCCCAATGGGCTAATCTTAGAACTTAATAAGCGTTATTTTGTTCATGTTCTTATGAAGAACATTATTTCCATTCTGCATTAGATGTTGATGGTTTTCATTTATGTTTGAGAATAAATGTTGTTCTTTTTCACGTGATGGAATCTTTTATGGTACTGGCATACTTAGCAATGGTCTCTACATATTAGATATGAATGTTGACGTACTTAATATAAATAACAAGAAAGCTAAAACAAATGACTTGAATTAATCCTACTTATGGCATTGTAGACTTGGCCATATAAATAAGAATCACATCTCCAAACTCCATAAAGATGGAATGTTGGATCAATTCGATTACGAATCATTTGACGTATGCGAAGCTTGTTTACTTGGCAAGATGACAAAGTCACCTTTTAGTGGCAAAGGGATAAGATCCAATGAATTGCTTGAGCTCATACATACTGATGTGTGTGGCCCAATGTCAATTCAAGCCAAAGGAGGATACTCTTATTTTATTACTTTCACTGACGACCATTCTCGCTATGGTTACATATACTTGATGAAGTATAAGTCTGAAGCCTTTGAAAAGTTCAAGGAATTCAGAAGTGTAGTGGATAAAGAAATCAAAACACTTCGATCCGATCGAGGTGGAGAATACTTAGATGGAGAGTTTCAAGACTATTTGAAGGAGAATGGGATTCTACCTGAATGGACCCCACCCGGGACGCCACAAATGAATGGCGTATCTGAGAGGAGGAACCGCACCTTGTTAGACATGGTGCGATCCATGATGAGCTATGTAGTTCTCCCAAAATCGTTTTGGGGGTATGCTCTAGAAACCGCATCCTATACACTGAACCGAGTTCCATCAAAGGCGGTTGACTCTACGCCATACGAGGTATGGACTAAGAGAAACCGAGCCTAGGTCATCTAAAACCTTGGGGTTGTCCGACTTACGTGAAGCGAGATGATGCACGACAAATTAAAGCCAGTGTCGACAAATGTCATGTTTGTGGGTTATCCTAGAAAACCAAAGGGTACCAATTTTACCATCCTGAGGAACAAAAGGTGTTTGTTGCTAGGACTGGCCATTTTATGGAGAAAGAGTTTATCCTGAATAGGGTCAGTGGGAGTAAAATTGATCTTGAAGAAATTCGAGAACCACTTACGGATAACAGTCAGTTGATAGAAGTAAAGGACTTGCCACATACAGATGTGACACCAGCTTCTACCGTGGACACACTAGCACCTCAAAGATCCACCAGGGAACGCCGTGAACCTGAAAGGTATAATGGCGTGTATCTCATGGAAGATGAGGAGCCTAGAACTTATGAGGAAGTGCTATTAAGGCATGACAAAGAGAAATGGTGGAAGCCATGAATTACGAAATGGAATCCATGAAAGACAACCAAGTTTGGAACTTAGTTGATCCACCTGAGGGAATAGTTCCCATAGGGTGCAAATGGGTCTTTAAGAGAAAAACCGACATGGACGGTAACGTGACTACCTACAAGGCTAGGTTAGTGGCAAAAGGATATAAGCAAAGACAAGGAGTTGACTATGGCGAAACCTTTTAGCGGTTGCCATGTTAAAATCCATTAGAATTTTGCTCGCTATTGCGCATACCATGATTATGAAATCTGGCGGATGGATGTGAAAACAACTTTCCTTAACGGGAACATGTCTGAGGAAGTGTATATGACCGCGGCTGAGGTTTCACAACCAATGGCGCTTGAGGATGGTGTGTAAACGCAAAGATCCATTTATGGATTAAAGCAAGCTTCTCGGAGTTGGGATCTTCGCTTTGATGAGATAATCAAATAGTTTGATTTCATCGAGAACGAAGATGAGCCACAATGTTTACAAGAAGGTTAGTGGGAGTGCCATTGTGTTCTTAGTGCTTTATGTAGATGACATATTGCTCATGGGAATGATGTGCCTATGTTACAATCAGTCAAAGCTTGGTTATCCAAGAACTTCTCTATGAAGGACTTGGGTGATGCAACCTATATTCTAGGAATAAAGATCTATAGAGATAGATCTAAAAGGTTGCTTGGTCCTGCATGCCAATCCACTACATAGACAAGATCTTTGAAGAGATTCGACATGGAGGCGATCAAGAAAGGATTGCTTGCCCATGTCACATGGGGTCTACTACATCAAGGGAATGAGTCCTAAGACGGAGGAGGAAATGGCACAAATAAGTAAAGTCCCCATATGCTTGGCAATCGGGTCTACATCATGTATGCCATGTTATGCCTGAACCAGACGTCTCGTACCTCTTAGTATGACTAGCGGTACCGGTCAATCCAGGAGAGGTCACCTGGATTCTTTGTCAAGAATATCCTGAAGTACATGAGAGCGTACTAGGGATATGTTCCTGGTTTTAAGGAACGATGATTTAGTATTACGAGGTTACACGGATGCGGTTCCAAATCGACAGGGCGACTTCAAGTCGCAATCTGGATTTGTTTTCACGCTTAATGGTGGAGCGGTGGTGGAAGAGTTCCAAGCGGGAGACTCTCGCGGACTCTACAACGGAAGCCGAATACATAGCGATCTCGGAGGCGGCAAAGGCGATTTGGATGAAGAAGTTCATTCTTGAACTTGGTGTGGTTCCTCCATTGAAGGTCCAGTGCCTCTGCATCTTGTGATAATAATAGAGTGATATCTCGATCTAAGGAACCAAGGTCTCATCGAAGTCCAAACATGTGCTTTCTGGCGCTATCACTTGATTAGAGAGATAGTAGATAGAGGAGATGTAAAGATAGAGAAAGTCCACACGGATGATAACATAGCCGATCCGTTAACCAAGGCATTGTCTCAAGCTAAGCATGAGAAACATGTTCACTTGCGGGCTTAGGCATATGGGTGATTGGCTTTAGGCCAAGTGGGAGATTGTTGGAAAGGTGTCCTAAACCCAATCGGGTTGGACCGGATCCGACCGGTCGGGTCATTCTGATCTATTTAGTTCATGTAATAACTTTATTATGATTAATAAAAGCACTTATGTTATTATATATTGTTTATCTTCATATTGTTTGTTGTATATATATAGTAACATCCACTAGTATCGATCATGATAGAGAAACCATGATAGTGATTATGGTTGATGAGATCTCTAATCACTATAACAAGGTTGGTACTTAAATGTCTCTAGTTTTACATATTGTCAAATGGGACATTGATAGTATAATCAGGACTAACGCGTATTGGATGTCTTCTATATTTTAAAAGATAGGGATAGATCTCGTCTATCGAAGTGTGAGGACACTTGGGTATGCGTGGGCGTGTATTAGAGAATGCGTCGTTAGGCCGACCCACTTACATTAAGTGTCACACTATGTGGCGGTTGTGTAATTATCCTTTTGACCGAGTCTTCATGGCATCACGGTGTGGATTGTCGTGCTTTGACACTATTGAGATTTCTCCTAACCACGGGGCGATCATGCGGTAGTGATTGGGTATGATATTGAAGCATGCGGAGTATACATGATTGGTCGTCCGGGAATCGCGTATCCTATGATTGGGATCGAATATCCGAAATGGTCTTCTTATAAGGAATGTCTAGCTCTCGAGAATCTTTGCAAAGTGGGAGTAAATGTGTTATTCCGAGAGAGCATGATATCCAGATTATAAGATACGATCGTTAATGTATTGACACTCGATATACGATCGTATGGATATTGTTACAGCGATAGGATTGTGAAGTTACACGCGATAAGCTGCTTCACATGAAAGGTAGTAGTCATTGCTTTTGACTCTTCCGATGATTGGGGTCACGGTGTGTTCTTTAGACGCTATCCCGTGATCGTTAGGCATGAAGGGCATTTTAGTAAATTGCACTTTGTGTCTACGACCAACATATTCGAAGCCTATCGGGTCACACACATATGAACATCGAGTCGGATTAAAATGCGGTTATAGTTGATAACCAAATAAGGAAAGTTTATCTCTGTAGACTATAAAGGTTATAGTGGTAAATTAATATGGTGGTATTTATTTATTATGAATAAATTAAATACAAGATATTAATTATATATAAATTAGATTAATTAAAGAATATTCCGGAAGCCAATTTATTGGCATATGGGCGCATTTTTTAAGTGTATAAAAAACACTTGGATAATGCACTTTAATTAATAAGATTGCCATAATATTAATATAAGATATTAATTGATTTTGGAAAAATAGATTTATGGTAATAAGATAATTATAATCAATATATGATATTGGCAAAATAAATTATAATTAAAGAGATAAATCAATCTAGTTGATTTTCCTTATTTTATTGGAAAAGGTTTTCTTCTCCTCCACACCATATGGCGCGCCCAACCACTATATATAGGAGGTGGTTGTCAAGCTCTTTTATGCATCACAATTGCAAGAGTTCATAATTCTTGTGTAAAATAGAGAGCCTTCCATAGTGAGTTTGTGAGGAAGAAAAAGTCCGGCCTAGCATTTGGAGTTTTCCGATAGCAATCCAGGAGGATTCGGCGAGGGGTTCGTGTGGATTAGCGATAGAGGCCGGACGCGTGGGCGGCTTGCGCGTTGAACTACTCTCCGTTGGCGGTCAAAGCGACGATCTTATAGATCATCCGAGGTATAACCGTCAAACTACTTAACGTGTTTATTGCGTTAAACGAAGAAACGATCTGAAAGGAAATCAAAATTTTAAATTTCATTTGCATTAAACTAGTGATTTCAATGATTGAAACCGTTAGGACTGTCTACATACCATCGGAGGATCAAGTTGACGTATCATCAAGGGTTTATATAAGCTTTAGGCTATTATAGGGGAAAATTAAAGTTTGCTGCCCTTATGGAATTTTTATTAGGAATGTGGGACGAATACGGTGAGTTCTCTCACGATTGCAGCAATTAGTTCCTTGATACCGTGAAAATATAAGGAAAGTGTATAAACCAAGATGCTACCGAGCTTTGGGGCCTCGGTCTAAGGGTTGAAACATTTATATATGGTGTGCCATCTGAGGTTTGAGTCTCGGTCAAAACCTCTTAGAGAACTTAGAAGTTGCCAACAAGCGTATGCCAGGTATTTCACCAACTCTTAGCCTCAAATGAGCTAAAGGGTTTGTTGGGCCCTCGGGGAACCCTTAGACATAAGGGAAATAATCTATATGCCTTGAAGGTTGGCCATGCACATCTTCACCCCACAATAGTTGCCCTTGGTAACATGGGTATCGCATCATTATTGTAGTGGACATACCTCGTATTCAAATATAAGCCTAAGAGCTTCGTCGGGATCGAAAGAATGATACATAGAGGGGTCAGTGCACCTGTGATAGGCTAGACCAAACATGCAGTGTGTCAAACCAAGGTGCAACGGTCTTTTTGTAGGTAAATCGGTCCATGTTTCTTCCTTTAAGAATCAAGCTCGAATGGAATCCAAAGTCTTAATATGTGTGATGGACTCCTATGTTTGCTTCAGCTCGCCCCGACCATGTTCTTTGCTTTTGGACACCTCCTCCATTTGGCGTGATTAAATGTAATGTTAATGCTTCATGTGTGGATGGATTTGCTAGTGTAAAAGTGATCTTCAGAATGCATCCAGCACTGTCTTGCAGGCCCGCTCTTACCCGCTATCGGAATATCTGCCCATTGAGTGCCTTGAACTCAAAGCTATTTGCTTGGGATTGGCGGAGGCTATAGACATGGGCTTCTTTTTTATCATTGTGGGGAGCGACACTTTTTCATCCATCATTCGCCTTAATCCCTCATAGGATGATTGCTCTGATTCGGGTTCTCTGGTTTTAGACTGTCGATACCTCACCCCTTGTATGTCTACATTTTAGCTCGTGTTGGTTTATTGTTTAATGAGCGTTATGTATGACTGTATGAGGCACCCTACCCTTTGATTCTATTCGCTTGGCTTGTTTAGCTGATTAATTAGCTTAATATGTATGAGGCACCCTACTCTTTAACGAGCGTTATATATATATATACTCCCTCCGTTTTTTTATCTGTCGTAAAGAGAAAAATCACACAGAAAGAAAGTAATTAATATATCTAAAATATATCATAAAATGACTAAGTTGTCCTTTGATTTTTTGAATATATGCATGAGTAATAGTAAGTCAAATTGACTCTAGGAGTTTTTAGTATTGAAAATTGTTTTTTTAGTGGAGATGTAAATACTTTGTTGGTAAGGAGAAAAAAATAATAAATAATACACTGAAAATGTAAAATGATAGATAAATAAAAACAAATCAAATTCTAAAATGTGACGGATAAAAAAACAGATGGAGTATCAATTTTGTTAAAATGATGAAAAGGGAGAAGTTGGAAAGTCATACAACAATTTGAAGCCAAACATATTAGCCACCTTTATGACACAAAGTTTATAATAATAATAATAATAATAATAATAATAATAATAATAATAATATGTTCAGCCTTGTAATCATCAATAAATGACAAAATTGATATTTTTATTTAAAAATAGACGTTTAAAATTGATGCTTCGGTCTATTCAAGAAATCCCTTAATCATCTGGGACGGGTGCATTGATTGGAAGACGATTGGTTGAATAGTAATAACGGAACAACTTTTGTAGTTGTCGTTTAGTAGGTCATTGCACTATATATATAGATTGTTAATTAATTCATAATGGTTTTAATTTATATATAGAAGATAATACGTATCAAACTATAAATATATAGAAGATAATACGTATCAAACTATAAAATAATGTTGTAGTATGTCACTCTCAAAATAAATTGTAGTATGTCTTAAGAAAACAATTAAAATGATCATTGCTTCCAAGTAACAGTGTCGGTGTGTCACTTGTTCAACAAGTTCCGAGTCGATCAAAGGTAAAACATATTAAATTTGATAAAATGAAGAATATGTGCCTAGATAGTTACCGTATCGATTGTGGATAAAGTAACGTCACTTCTGGAGATTTCTTCAACAAGAGAAAAAGAAACATTTCTTTTTTTGTGAATCCTTGAACTTTCATTAAGGGTAATTCCCCTTTTTGAAAATTTCAGTTTTCTTTTGCTAATATTCTAAGGTTAATTAAGTTTTCTTGCCCCTCAAGTCAACTAAAAACCGACTTAGGCTCAGAAACACTTATAAAAAGCCTCCAAACCTAAGATTTCACAATTTTTGCATTTTCAGAGTTTTCAGCTAAACACTAGGCTACTTGTCCCAAATTTCTCTCTGGTGTAGTCTTGCTTTTTAGGTTCATTTAGTAGCGTGTTCAAGCGCTTTGATTTTCAAAGAACAATTTTAGGCTTTGAATATCTTATTGAAGATAAGATCTAATATTTTCGTAGTTGTTCTTGGCTTTGATCTTTGTAGGGTTAGATTCTCGTAAATTTTATGTTAGATTCGTTGTTGGTCCAGTAGATTCACGTAAGATTTGGAAGTTAGTTGTTATTCATTTCATAGGTCGGCACGCTTTTAAGGTAAAGAGTTCTTATCGAAAAGTTCCATTTTTAGTTTCAAGATTATGTTTTTAAGTTATTTTGAATATTGTTTTACGTTAAAGTGCATGAAACCAAACACGATTATGTGTTGTCGGGTATTTGCTAAACTGTGTTTTTTCCGAACGTTAATATGTTTTCTAGTTACTTTTCTGTAAGTTGTTTTATGTGTTTTGGTTACGAGTAGTAGAGACAAGATGTGAGTTCGGTGTTTCTATGGCATTAGTATGTTCTCGTAGGTTAGTTATGGACTTGAACATGAAATTTCTGTGTTTCATGTGCTCTTACTTGTTCATAAGTAGTGATCCCGCGATGTACTGAACGAGTACAATGGGATTTAAGTCCAATGTCGGACGTGTGACGAGTTGTATTCCCCATGTTGCTTCTAGCATGATGTACAGAAGGGGGTATCGTGACCCAACGTTGGACGTATGACTAGTCATGTTCCCCTTGTCGCATCATGACCTCATGTCAAGTAAGTAAGAAACATGAACATAACAGACAAGACACGACGTGTTATGGTTAGTAGACAAGTATAGTATGAGTTAGTAGATAGCTTACGTAAGTTTGACCCACAGACTAAACATGGTAAATAAGTAATTAATAAAACGAACAAGTACGCGTGCAAGATGAACCGAATGTAGATAATATGGATGTTTCTGTGCATTGTTCAGATTGGGATTTAAAGTGAATTTCCTTATGTTTCAAGACATGTTTTCAAAAGTGTTCATTCTTCAAGTTATTTTAATGTCGTGTCTTCCAGCGTTCGACAAACATGAATCTCTCTTTTGATATTCTTTCTCTTTACCGAGCTTGTTCACGAGCTCACACATTTATTTGGAATAAGAATAAATGCAGGTTGAGGACGAGTTGGACGATTAGTTTGGAAAACTAGGAATGGAGCTATGGAGTTCAATGTGTTTATGTAGTTTCCTTTTTAGTCAAGCTTAGTTTTAATAAATGTTAGTAACTATTTATGATTCTAGTTTGACAGCAGTTGTTGTCGGTTGAGTTAGTTAATGAAAGATTTTAAGAGTCAGTTTCCCGAGTCTTTTGATCAGTTCTGTTCTTTCGTGCCTTCTTTTTTACTCTGATATGTGATATGACATGAGGCTAACGTGAAATTTAGGGTATACTTTAAATGTTATGTGCCGATTGTCCCATGTCCGGATAATGACTCGGTATCCGAGACAAGGTCGTTGCATTTATCATCTAAAATATTTAATCAAAAACTCGGATGACGACTATATATGTCTATTGTGAATGAAAGAGTGTGTCTTTAACTTTTCGCATATTTTATTATAGTCCTAGACCAAATATGACTTGGTGATCCAGGACCAATAGGAAATTATAAAAATAGGTGGAGCCCAACTACGTAAAATATATATGTCCAACTTTTACAAATTTACCATTATTTTAAAATTTTCTATTGGTTGTTTACATTGCCATATTCATTGATGAAAAACGATAGAATTACATATAAAATTCTACGTACTAACTTGTGGTTGTGGGTGTTTCCAGATATAATGTTTTAAAACCCAAGGATGTAGCTAGTATTGTATGTTAGGAGGGGGCTAAATCCACCCGGCCTCAGGACATTTTACGTTAATTTGCATTAAAAAAAAACCTATATAATTTAGCTCAATACTTAAAGTCGTCTTAATTTAACTCATCCGACAATTCATGTATACATTCCACTAGCTCACCCGTGATTCAAAATCATGATTCCGTCCTTGCATTAATTAACCCACCTCAAATCAAATTTTGGCTTCGTGCTTGGAACACATTACATCAATTCAAATGCAACATCATTTATAACAACAAGTAATCCAAGCCATCATTATATGCATTTGGCAGGTGAAAAAAAAGGGTAAAGAACAGGCCCATCATAAAACCATGTATACCATGTGATGGACATCGTCTTATGGTACCATTTTGTCACTTGATCACATGTGTCAAAGGTTGAAAAGTGATCCCACTATTATAAGGTCACTCCAAAATGTACGTTATTAATTTATCAATGTTTGTTAATTTGATTATGGATTTCTCTGTTGGAGAAAGAGCCCAATTCGATAGGTTGACCGGTCGATTTTAGCGTTAATTTTGGATAGGCTATATCATCGAGAGCTAATTATATCGATAAATTCTACTACTCATGGAGTAGATGGTGATGGGTTTTTGAATCACTCGATTCGGATATCGGGTGAATAAGAAATTAATACCTAAAATTGGTGTAAAATATGTACGATCGGGAAAACCGAATCAATTTTTAAAAACTAACCAATGACCTAATTAGGTCGGCTAGTGGTTTGTCGGCCAAAGCAATTATAAGTCGGCTATTGACTTGTCTTGAGGGACAAGATAATGTGTCATTCGACTAATAAGAATTGAGTATTGACACATCCTTCCACTATATAAAAAACCTCAGTGAATGAGATTTATATCATAAAATTTTCTCAATCTTCTCCACTACAAAACATGCATTCATAGTCATCACGATGTGTTGTGTTGTGTTGAAGAGAAGTCGCAGCACTCTGTAAGTTCGCCGGAGCTCGGACTTTTTAAGTGACTCTAAATCCGAGACATAAGCCGTTGTATATTGGGAGACAGTTGCTACGTACTACCGTGAGCACAATACCGGAGCAATTTGTCCTAAGAAAAGAGTAACTACTCGCCTCGATCGGTTTGATCTCTAGTCCTTTATTTATGCTTCGAAATTTATTTTTCATTGTTTTGAATCAGATGTGTACGGTAGTAGTTATTTTGTTAGATCTAGCTAATAATACGGAATTTTCTTTTCGCGTTATTTACTTTCTAGTTTAATAATCTGTAATTAATTCCATTAGTTACGGATCTATTCTATAAATCACTCCACACCCGATACACCTATCCTAATAAACTTAATACAAATTTTTTCATATGTATACATATACCTTTGTTTCTTATAGTATCTATATCTATATATAATATATAGGGGAGGGAATTTAACCCAATTACCCAATTAACCCGCTCCAAACCCGCTTTATTTCCTTAATAAAAAAACAAATTTATTTTTAAAACCATCATTAACTCCTATTTAAATTCTAATATTACTCCCAAAATTCAAAATTATTATTCAAATTCAAATTCAAAATATATTTTCTTTTATTTAAGATTCCAAAAATACTGCATTAAATTCATATTTATTATTCAAAATTCAATTTTTTCTTTCCTTTTACATATTCCAAAATGTGAGGATTTAGAGTCGGGGAATAATTTTATATATATATATATATATATATATATATATATATATATATATATATATATATATATATATATATATATATATATATATATAGCATCATTCTTAGCATATTCACATATGCATTTTATGCAACTCGACTTACTTCCTTCCGGATTATCTTAATTTCTATATAATTTCAATTTTTTTTGGTTGGGAAATTATGATATTTATACTTTTTGTATGTGTTTTTATGTGCAGATTTCCACCGATTTTGAGCGTTACAGTGATGGAGATTGTTAAAATGGCCGGATATATTGCCTAAGTCGTAAATTCTACTAGGTAATTCACATGTGTAGAGGAGGGAATTTAACCCAATTACCCAATTAACCCGCTCCAAACCCGCTTTATTTCCTTAATAAAAAAACAAATTTATTTTTAAAACCATCATTAAATCCTATTTAAATTCTAATATTACTCCCAAAATTCAAAATTATTATTCAAATTCAAATTCAAATATATTTTCTTTATTTAAGATTCCAAAAATACTGCATTAAATTCATATTTATTATTCAAAATTCAATTTTTTCTTTCCTTTTACATATTCCAAAATGTGAGGATTTAGAGTCGGGAATATATATATATATATATATATATATATATATATATATATATATATATATATATATATATATATATATATATATATATATGCATCATTCTTAGCATATTCACATATGCATTTTATGCAACTCGACTTACTTCCTTCCGGATTATCTTAATTTCTATATAATTTCATTTTTTTTTTGGTTGGGAAATTATGATATTTATATACTTTTTGTATGTGTTTTTATGTGCAGATTTCCACCGATTTTGAGCGTTACAGTGATTGAGATTGTTAAAATGGCCGGATATATTGCCTAAGTCGTAAATTCTACTAGGTAATTCACATGTGTATATTTTTTTATCATGTTTATTAATTAATCCGAGAATGAGAGGTGGTGATTTTAGTGGCGTATTCCCTCCCTTAGAGAATATCTTAATTTCTATAGAATTTCACTTTTTTGTGTTGAGCATGTTATGATATATCTATATAGATATTGTTTAAAAAATTTCCTTAATTAATGTGAGAATGAGAAGTAGTTATTTTAGAAGGGTTTTCTGGGAGGTGCAAGGAAGTAAAAGAAATGGGAGCTTTTGCTGCAAACAATGTTTTTGTGAGACCGGTAACTTACACGAGAAAATAAACAAAAATAGGGTATATAATGATTGTTTTTTCTTTTAATTGTTTTTTAACTGTTGCTTGCAATTCAACCATAGTTTTTATTGTTAAGTTGCTACTTTTGACTTTATTTTATGTTAGTTTATGTTTAGGAGAATTTAAGAAATATTCGCATTTTAAAGATTTTTATTTGTATTGTTTTGGCAAGGTGAATAATATAATTGTTCTTTTGATGGTGGAGCAGTTGGTGGCTTGGTGCAGATTAATGGAATTTGAGACCGAGGCAGAAAATATGCGGCAAAGAAAACTTATTTGTAGTGGTTTAACCATGAGCTCTAATTGGTCGGAGGCATCATCTCATTCATCCGAAACGACAACTCAACCGATATAATGATTTGCACTAATCTGTCTATATAAGCACACCAAAACAGAAAAGGGCTGTGTGCCCATTTAAAAGTCTAACTCATTCAAATGTATATCACATCTCCAATAAGGGGTGCGTCAATTTGGGTGAATTCTGTACGACATATCTCTTGAGTTTACATTCGTTTTTGTAAAAAGTCTTTATACGGCAATATTTTTATTTTGTAATCAGAAAAAATCAAAATATCTAAGTTTTTCTATTCCTGATAGCTTGCTGTGTTAATTCCAATATTTACGTAGATGATAAGGAATGCTACATGTAACATACGTTAGCTCCGAGATTTTCATATAACGTAGATCATAGGGAATGCTACATGTAACCACAAATTATATGTTGATACAAAATTTATTTTGTAAAAATATTATATGTTTATTCAAAAAATATATATTATATGTTCGGTGCATATTGTTTTTAAAGTTGAACACCATCCCCGCGCGTTATGCACATGTTCATGGTCATTTTGATCCTTTCCATACCTGCCACTTCATAAATAAACAAATAAAATCGGTTCAGTTAGCCTCCTCAAATCTCGGCAAATCATTCAAGAAAATAAACTCAGCAATAACTGCAAAAATCTTCAATAACTGTGAAAATCTCGGCAATAATCGATTCGATTCAAAAATCATTTCAAAAAAATAAAATCTCAAAGAATAACTACTTCGATTACATATATCAACCCAAAAAATACTCAACTAAATCTCCTAATTGAATAGAATGATTCTAAGCGCAATTTAACTCGATTTCCAGTAATTTAAACCTAAAGCCCTCTTTTCACCCCTTCCATACCACTTCACTAAATAAATAAATAAATAAAAATCACCCAATCGACCTCCTCAAATCTCGGCAAATCGTTAAAAAAAATATCTCGGCAATAACCGATTTGGAAAATAAGTAAAATGAATATGCATTTATTGTGGCTTTCGATGAGAAAAATATGTCTCGCAATATGCATTTCATTTCCGGGTTTTCCAATCATTTGTGAGTTTGTTTTTTAAAGCCATTTTCAGTTCCTGTGATATGCGTTTTATTTTTGGATGGTTTATTTTTAATAATGAAGATCATGGATTTGAATTTTCTATTTGAAATTTAAATCTAATGGAAATATCTGATGCTAATATTAACTAAATTCATAATAAATTATTATCTTCTCATATGTGTAAAATTTTATCTATATATATATAATGGATAGAGGAAGGCAAATAAAATTAATTGACCCGTATCGACCAATTGGCCCGCTCGATGACCCGTTTTATTTAATTCTCGGTTTTCGTGAAGAAAAAAACGAAAAAAACCCATATATCCATGAATTATTATGAAATTAATACAATTTTTTTGAAATCTCAAATAAAATGATATGAGAATTTGAATTTTGAATTTAGATATTAATTATGCATTTAATGCAGTATTTTTGGAATCTCAAGAAAAATGAAAGAAAAAAAATGAAAAAACCCATATATCCATGAATTTTTATGAAATTAATACAGTTTTTTTGAAATCTCATGTAAAATGAAATGAGAATTTTGAATTTTGAATTTAGATATTAATTATGCATTTAATGTTGTATTTTTGGAATCTCATGTAAAAGGAAAAAAAACATTGATTTTGAATTTTGAATAATAATTATCTATCCATGAATAATTTTGAAATTAATGCAAATTTTTTGAATCTCAAATAAGGAAATAAGAATTGAATTTTGAATTTAAATAATAATTATGCATTCAATGCAGTATTTTTGGAATCTCACGTATAAGGAAATAAATATTTGAATTTTGGATTTTAAATTTTGAATAATAATTATGAAATTGATGCAAAATTTTTGAAATCTCAAGTAAAACTAAATAAGAATTTGAATTTTGAATTTGGATATTAATTATGCATTTAATGAAATATTTTTGGCATCTCAAGTAAAAGGAAATAAAAATATGAATTTTGGATTTTGAATTTAAATAATAATTTTGAATTTAGTGTAATATTTTTAGAATCTCAAGTAAAACGAAATAATTGAAGATAAGTAAAAGGAAATAATAACTTGAATAAGAATAATTGTTAATTCAATGTAGTATTTTTGGAGTTTCAAGTAAAATAAAATAAGAATTTAAATTTTGAATTTGAGTAATAATTATGAATTCACTGCATTATTTTTGGAATCTCAAGTAAAAGGAAACAAGAATTTGGATTTTGAATTTGAATAATAATTTTGTATTTTGGAAGTAATATTACGTTGTATTTTACAATTCCAAATAATTCCATTAATATTGATTCTATCTTTCTTCAATCTTCTATGTTGAAAATTTTCTACTATTGTCTAATTATTGGTCTATACGATCTACATTTAGCATTTTCTTTTTGCGATTGTTCTAAGATAAAGTTATTTTTTTGTTTTAAAAAGAAAACTAAATTTTGTTTTTATTTTTTATTTTATTTTATAGGATCGTAATGCAATACTAGGATTTGAATGTTCTATAAACTAAAAATGGTAAGGGATTTAAGGTATCATGAACATTATGGCTGCTCCAGATCATCATAAACATTATGGCATTTCATTTTAGGGTTTTCCAATCATGTTGCTTAGTAAAAAAAAATTTTCTTTTTTTTCTTTTTGTGACAAAATTTCAAAACCCGTGATAGGCATTTTTTATTTTTGGGTGTCTTACACGTGGTTTTTTGGTATGAATATAATGCAGATCGCGGATTTGAAGTAGAGATTGTAAGTGATATAATGATTGTGATAACCGTGCTCCGGATCGCCATAAGTAGGATGTTGTCATTTTATTTTGTGGTTTTCCAATCACATTGCTTTATAAGCTCTTATTTTCATGTTAACTAATTATATGTCAAATGTCATTTTTTTTTCTTAAATCCCCCAGTATCCAGAACCCACTGGTCCGATTAATCCGGAGTTCGGTCCGGGTTGTGCCTATTGAGTCACATGTCAAACTGTCCTTGACAATATATTTAAAGAAGTTGAGTCATCCCGTGCATTATGCACGGGTTTTAGGCTAGTAATAGTATATTATAGTGTCTTACCGGTTAATTGATATATATACTTCCACCCTGCACATCATTTAATTAAGGGATCAACTATTATCAAATACTTTTTGTTGTTCTCTCATCTGTGTATTAGCTGAATCCACTTGTCGTCTGTCTATTTGCTTTGCCAAAGTAGGGTTAAAGTTGTAGGTATATTAGCATATTATTTCCATAATAGTTTCCAGAATTAATGTCTAAGATATTATTTGTTTTATGACTATGATTGTTCTTATGAAGACAACCTATATGAAGAATAAATTATATGAACATTGTATACTTCGGTTGTCAATTAATAAGATGGCTGTAAAATTTGGTTGCACTATGTGATATTATATATATATGGCATTCTATTTATTTTTCAAGGCATAATTGAGTTGAACAAAGCCAAATATTGCAATGTTCTTTGTATTGTGGTAATACATGAACTACCTGAGACTCTATTCCTTTTGAATTCTCTCACATGCTTTAGGAATGTAAGTTGGAATTTGGCTTTAGAATCTTACTATTGTTGTTTATACTGGTCTATAACCGAATCAATAGTAATTTGGTGCTTACTCTGCCGAATATTGGACATGTCCAGATTTAAAATTAGATAAACAGAGTATAAAATGTCAGAAATACATTGTGTATTGTGCTAGAAGGAAGGAACTACATTTTGACTGTTGTTAAAAATAATCTTTGTAAGTTTGAATTTGCTTTGGATTATTATCTGAATCCTTTTGTTGACAGAATATAGTTCCGATCAAACCAACAGAAAACTGTTGATCTTTTCCTTCGACTTGGAATGGAAAGGAAACATTGTGGTGAATCCAAATGTGATAGTGTCTGTTGTGACACTTATGTGCGTGCCAGTTGTGGCACTAGATTTTGCACCAATGATTGGTCGTTCTCATCCCGTGGATAAAATGGGACTAATACAAGAGAAGTTTGGCGGTGCAACGAAAGACGCTTCGAATGATCAAACTGAGATTGATCGGTATATTGACAATGTAACTGTCTGTTGAGCACAAATTGATGCTCCGTAAAGAGCCAGTGAAATTGGCTTTAAGATCTGCTTACATGCTTGAGTAATCTTGCTTGTGACACTATGACTAGGACTTGCAGATTTCAAATCCGTTCGTCCATTGATGAACATGGAGTTGTTACCAAATTTGAAAGTTGATCCTAATCACAAGTGTCAAGTATGTGTTGAAGCCATATTGGCTAACTCACCGTTTCCAACGGTAGAAAGGAACATCAAACCTCTAGATTTGTGTAACCTAGAGGTGGTAAAAGTATCTCGCTACTTTTATTGGTGATAGCACCAGATGTTGGTACGCTGAAAAGTGAAGATAAGGCTCGTGATGCCTTGAGGATTGTCAGAATGAAGGTGAGAATAAACATAGCAAACAGATAAGATGTATCCGTAGTGATTGTGATGGGGGTATGATGTATTGTTTCATAAGTCTTGCTAAGGGCCCGGCATCATTCATCAAACAACTACACCATACACACCTCGGTCAAGTGGTGTTGCTGCATGCAAAATCGAACTCTTAAAGAGATGATGAATGCTATGTTGATAAGTTCGGGTTTACCTTAGAACTTGTGGGGGGAAGTTGTCCTCTCAGCAAAAAAATTCATTCTGAACAAGATCCCTTCAAAGAAGAAGGATGACACTCCTTATGAGATATGGAAAGGTCAAATTCTAGCTAAAAATTCTTGGAAATGTGAGGGTGTTTGGCTAAGGTAGAAGTTGTTAGGAAATCACTAGTTTAACGCAGCGGAATTTAAAATTTTGATTTCCTTTTCTAGATCGTTCTTCGTTTAATGCAATAAACACGTTAAGTAGTTTGACGGGTATACCTTAGATGATCTACAAGATCGTCGCTTTGACCGCCAATGGAGAGTAGTTCAATGCGCAAGCCGTCCACGCGTCCGGCCTCTATCGCTAATCCACACGAACCCCTCATTGGAATCCTCCTGGATTGCTATCGTAAAAACTCCGGTCCGCTAGACCGACCTTTTCTTCCTCACAAACTCACTATGGAGAGCTCTCTATTTTACACAAGAATTATGAACTCTTGCAATTGTGATGTACAAAAGAGCTTGACACCCACTTCCTTTTATATAGGAGGTGGCGCCATCTCAAGTGTGGAGAGAAGAAAATATTTTTCTAATAAAATAAGGAAAATCAATTAGATTGATTTATCTCTTTAATTATAATTTATTTTGTCAATATCATATATTGATTATAATTATCTTATTACCATAAATATATTTTGCAAAATCAATTAATATCCTATATTAATATTATGGCAATATTTATTAATTAAAGTGCACAATCCAAGTGTATCTCATACACTCAAAAGGGGCGCCCATTTAGTCAACAAATTGACTTCCGGAATATTCTTTAATTAATCTAATTTATATATAATTAATATCTTGTATTTTATTTATTCATAATAAATAAATACCACCATATTAATTTACCACTATAACATTTATAGTCTAGAGATAAACTTTCCTTATTTGGTTATCAACTATAACCGCATTTTAATCCGACTCAATGTTCATATGTGTGTGACCCGATAGGCTTCCGAATATGTTGGCCGTAGACACAAAGTGCAATTTACTAAAATGCCCTTCATACCTAACGATCACGGGATAGCGTCTAGCAACACACCGTGACTTCCCAATTATCGGAAGAGTCAAAAGCAATGACTACTACCTTTCATGTGAAGCGCTTACCGTGTAACTTACAATCCTATCGCTATAATAATATCCATACGATCGTATCTCGAGTGTCAATACATTGACGATCGTATCTTATAATCTGGATATCATGGTCTCTCGAATAACACATTTACTCCCACTTTGCAAAGATTCTCGAGAGCTAGACATTCTTATAAGAAGGCCATTTCGGATATTCGATCCCAATCATAGGATACGCGATTCCCGGACGACCAATCATGTATACTCCGCGATGCTTCAATATCATACCCAATCACTACCGCATGATCGCCCCGTGGTTAGGAGAAATCTCAATAGTGTCAAAGCATGACAATCCACACCGTGATGCCATGAAGACTCCGGTCAAAAGGATAATTACACAACCGCCACATAGTGTGACACTTAATGTAAGTGGGTCGATCTAACGTCACGCATTCTCTAATACACGCCCACGCATACCCAAGTGTCTCTACACTTCGATAGACGAGATCTATCCCTACCTTCTAAAAGATAGAAGACATCCAATACGTGCTAGTCCGATTATACTATCAATGTCCCATTTGATAATATGTAAGACTAGAGACATTTAAGTACCAACCTTGTTATAGTGATTAGAGATCTCATCAACCATAATCACTATCATGGTTTCTCTATCATGATTGATACTAGGGGACGTTTATATATATACAACAAATAATATGAAGATAAACAATATATAATAACATAAGTGCTTTTATTAATCATAATAAAGTTATTACATGAACTGGTATGATCCCGGCTACCATTATTGCTCCTTTAAGTGATGTTCCTCATGTTGATCCATTAATCATTAATGATGGTCCGGTCACGAGACTTCAAGCTAGGAAAAGACGAGAAGCTTTGAATACGTTGGTTCATAAAATTCAGCTTGGAATACGTCGAATCACCGTAAGATGAAACTTCGCATAAAATTCTCATTTATGCGATCGAATTCGCTAACGGCCGATTAACTATTTTTATACTTATAAGTGTTTTATATATATAAATTGATAATTATTGGCTAGAATTCAAATAAAGATGGCGCCACTTTTGAAGATTAAATCAAGCTTGGAAGAAATGAAATACAATGCATTTGGATTACTCAAGAAACAAGATGATACATTGAACTTAGAAGGATGATCTTTAAAGAGCTTGGGGCGCCACTTTGTTTAGAATTCTTAGGAAAAATTTTCATATTCTGCTCATGCATTTTAGGTGTTAAGTGATCCTATAAATAGGCACTCTTTTGTACTTGAAAAAAAGATTTTGATTAATATAAAATATATTTCACTTGTTAAAAGTGTGTTGAGAATTCTTGTGTAGAGAATTAAAATCGAACAAGGATCAAGACTTTGAGCGGGTCTTGTTAGTTCTATACTCGAGATTGCTAAGCACAAGTTCGCTAGAGGTTAAGGTTATACCGAGGTTGCCAATCACATTGTTCGATTGGAGGTCGAGGTGCTCAATCCCGTTGTCATTCTTAATCTCAATCACGATCCACTATTCAAATCGTGAATAAACCTTTCGGGGTTCACGTCAGTTGGTATCAGAGACTTTGGTTGAGGCACCTTCAGTTTTTCTTCCTCTCCTCCCCTTTTTTTTTTTTTTTTAGTGAAATATACGTTTTAAAAAAAAAAAAAAAAAAAAAAAAAAAAAAAAAAAACCTCAAGGCCAATTGGCTAAGAGCTTTCAAAAGACATCCAAGAGGGGTAGCATAAACGTACGTAAGTATAAGAACGGTTGTTCCATACGTGTACCCCGGTACATCAAGCAAATTGTACGTAAGTATAAGAACGATTGTTCCGTACAAGTACCAAAAAGTCGGATATTATAAAAAAAATAAAAATAAAAATAAAAAAAAAAGGAAAGAAAGGGATTGATAGGTTGAAGAAGGAGGTAAACAAAGAATCACAATGGGCGATCTACAAGAAATTCGTGAATATATGCGCGAAACAATGAAAATATGGCGAATCGACACGTCAAATGGTTGCCATTTTTGTTCGGTTGGATGAACGTGATAATACGGGTACTAATGCTGGTGATTCACACCTTGATAATGATGATGAGCAAAGTGATGCGGAATCTGAGAAGAGTAAAGCACGGTCAGAACGACGGAGGCACCATAGGCGTTCCACTCCAATCAACTTCAAACAAAAAATTCCTCCATTTCAAGGTACAAATAATCCTGAAATTTTTTTAGATTGGTCTCGAAAAGTTGATCAAATTTTTAATTGTTATGAATATTCTCGAAAAGACAAGATTAACTTGGCCACAAGTGAGTTTGGCACATTTGCTTCTCTTTGGTTGGAAATAAGCTTAATGTAAACAGATTAAGGAAAATGATGTCACCATTTCCTCGTGGGCGAATTAAAACGTGAGATGCGAAGGAAATTTGTTCCCCATCATATCAACGGAACAATTTCAAAATTACAATCATTAACACAAGGCGGATTGACGGCTCATGAATTGCACCAAGAGATGGAATTAACTTTGATAAGAACCGCACCAAGAAAGTGAGGAAACAAAGATGGCTCGATACATTGGAGCTTTATGGCCTGAATTCGCATGAGGTTGGACTCAAGAATTGTGATACCTTGTCGGATATGGTTCACACCGATTTTTTGTGGAAAAACATCTCAAGGAAAAGGCACCGGACAGACGTGCCATTTCAAACTTTCGTGGTCACCGCTTCAAAGCAAGGGGACCGACGGTAAGTTTTCTAAAACTCAGCCTACTTCTTTTACACCTCCCCGTCCGTATGTTGAACGAGCTAGTAATGCAACTAGACTTAAGGAAATTGAAAACGTAAAATCTGTTGATTCTACTCGTGCACCTACTAGCAAATGCAATGCTTTAAGTGTAAAGGTTTAGGACATAGGCAATCTGAATGTCCTACTAAACGTGCTATGATTGCGGTGGGTGAAAATTTGTATGTTTCTCGATCACGAACGAGGAACCATCGGTCTGAAAATATGAATGAATCTGATGATGAATATGTTGACCATCCTATTGATATTGACGCCCCATTCTGCTTTTTGGTAGTAAAAATCTTTAAATGCTAAGGCAAAACTTGCTAGTGATAATCAACGGAAAATGTGTTTCAAAGTCATTGCTTTTATTGGGGAAAAATTTGTAGCTTGATTATCGATTCGAAGTTGTGCTAATGTGATTAGCTATGAAGTTGTGGACAAATTAGGTCTTACCACTATGAAACACCCAACTCCATATCGATTACAATGGCTAAATGAAAGTGCGGAGGTTCGGGTTACAAACAGCCTTAATTTCTTTTTCTCTTGGTAAGTATGAGGATACTATATTGTGTGATGTTGCGCCCATGCAAGTTACCCATCTTTTACTAGGCCGACCTTGGCAATATGATAGGCGTGCTATGCATGATGGATTTACCAATACTTACAAGTTTTCGTTAAATGGTAAGACACACACTTTGGTTTCATTATCCCCACACGAGTCTCGCGCTGAAGACTTGCGTCTTGCTAAGGGACGTGTCCAACAAGCTGCCCAAAATTCTATATCTAAATCGGAAAAAAATGTTACTTTGGTGGATGAAAATGTTCTTAGTAGGGGAATTTCAAACGATAAACCAAGGCTGGCCGAAAAAAGTGCGTTCTTAATTTTATTCAAGGAACCGATTATGTCCACTCCACACACAATCACTCGCCTTCTTCCCATGGATAAAGGTACTGAATTTTCGCCCTCTTATTCCCGTACTTGTTTGATGGTAATTGCTGACTTGACAGATTCTTTGCCTAGTGTTGTTATTGCTTTGTTGCAGGAGTATGTTGACATTTTTCCCGAGGAGGAACCAACCGGTCTGCCACCATTACGGGGCATTGAACATCAAATTGATTTTATTCCTGGTTCCATTTTGCCTAATCGGCCGGCATATCGTACTAACCCGGAGGAAACAAAGGAAATACAAAGGCAAGTTGAAGAATTACTTTCACATGGAAAAATTCGTGAATCTTTGAGTCCTTGTGCGGTGCCGACTATTGTGGTACCAAAGAAAGATGGCAAGTGGCGATGTGTGCACAGATTGCCGAGCTATCAACCGACATAGCTTAAGTACCGCTATCCAATCCTCGCTTAGATGACATGTTAGACGAATTACATGGAGCTAAGATTTTCTCTAAAGTAGATCTTAGGAGTGGATATCATCAGGTACGTATGCGGGAAGGGGACGAATGGAAAACAGCCTTTAAAACGAAATCTGGGTTGTATGAATGGTTGGTTATGCCTTTTGGGCTAACTAACGCACCTAGCACATTTATGCGATTGATGAATGAGTTGTTGCGTGAGTTTATTGGGCATTTTGTAGTTGTCTATTTTGACGATATATTGATATATAGTGTTGATTTAGACTCTCATCTCACACACCTACGGGCTGTTTTTGACACTCTTAGACAAGCTCAATTATATGCTAATTTGAAAAAGTGCTCTTTTGCATGGATCGGGTTGTCTTCTTGGGTTTTGTTGTTAGTGCTACAGTGTTGAGGTCGATGAGAGGAGAAGGTGCGTGCCATTTCTCGATCGCCCGAACCTACATGCGCTATGGATGTTAAAGTTTTCATGGACTAGCTGGATTTTACAGGCGATTTGTCAAACATTTCAGCAGTATTGCCGCACCCCTTACTGAGTTGGTCAAGAAAAACACCCCATTTATTTGGGGCCCAAAACAAAGGGAGTCTTTTGACACTTTAAAGTCTAAATTAATTTCTCGCCTCGCATTTGCTCTCCCCGATTTTAATAAAATGTTTGATATCGAATGTGATGCTTCGGGGGTGGGAATTGGTGGAGTTTTATGTCAAGACGGTCGTCCTTGTGCTTATTTTAGTGAGAAGCTCAAAGGGGCTCAATTAAACTATGCTACCTACGATAAAGAGTTGTATGCTTTGGTCCGATGTCTCCATGTATGGCAACACTATTTGCGTCCTCGTGAGTTTGTCATCCACACTGATCACGAGTCTTTGAAATTTCTAAAAAGTCAAGGTAAATTGAGTTCACGCCACATTCGTTGGATTGAGTTTATCGAATCTTTCCTTATATTATCAAGTACAAAAAGGTAAGGATAACGTGGTGGCTGATGCTCTTTCTCGACGTTCTACTTTGTTGACTCATATGCAAACTCGTTTACTTGGTTTTGAACATTTGAAAGATTTGTATGTTTCTGATTTGGACTTTAAAGATATATTTGCTGCTACTACATCTGTTGCACAAGGGAAATATTATCAATTTGAGGGCTTTTTGTTTCGTGAGGATCGTCTATGTATCCCTCAATGTTCAAATTTCAGAACGATTGGTTCGTGAGGCACACGGTGGGGGTTTAATGGGACACTTTGGCATAGCCAAAACACTTGACATGCTTACCTCCCATTTTTTTTGGCCTAAAATGAAACGAGATGTCAATCGAATTTGTACTAATTGCATTGTTTGTCGTAAAGCTAAGTCCAAAGCCCACCCGCATGGCTTGTATACCCCGCTACCTATTCCTGATTTTCCTTGGACAGATGTGTCTATGGACTTTGTGTTAGGCTTACCCCGTTCTAAAACGGGTAAGGATTCCATATTTGTGGTGGTTGATCGTTTCTCGAAAATGGCTCACTTTATCCCTTGTTCAAAAACTAACGATGCTTCTCATGTTGCTGATTTGTATTTTAAAGAAGTTGTTCGTTTGCACGGGGTACCTCGTTCTATTGTTTCCGATCGGGATGTTAAATTTGTGTCACATTTTTGGCGTGTTTTATGGTCCAAATTGGGTACTCAATTGTTGTTTTCAACTGCCTATCACCCACAAACTGATGGACAAACTGAGGTTGTTAACCGGATTTTAGGACAATTGCTTCGCTCCGTCATACAACATAATCAAAAATTGGGAAAATTGCCTTCCATTTGTGGAATTTGCTTATAATCGAACTATGCATTCTCGCTACTAAGTCCTCTCCATTTGAGCTTGTGTATGGTTTTAATCCCAATGCACCTTTTGATTTTGTTCCTCCGCCTCCAGGTGAGCACACGAGTTTGGATGGTGAACACAAGGTCGAGCCGATTCAGTAAACTTCATTCCAAGGCTAAGCACAACTGAAGCCCAAACCAAGCATTACATGAAGCATGCCAACAAAGGACGTAAGGAAGTTGTGTTTGAACCTGGTGATTGGGTGTGGTTGCATTTCAGAAAAGAACGGTTCCCCCACAAACGTTCTTCCAAATTGCACCCTCGGGGAGATGGCCCTTTTCAAGTTCTCAAACGCATCAACAATAATGCCTACAAAATTGATATTCCCGAGGATTGGGGTGTTTCTAACACTTTCAACGTGACTGATTTATCCTTGTTTGATAACCCGTTTGATTTGAGGGCAAATCCTTCGCAACTGGGAGGGGGTGATATGATCCCGGCTACCATTATTGCTCCTTTAAGTGATGTTCCTCATGTTGATCCATTAATCATTAATGATGGTCCGGTCACGAGACTTCAAGCTAGGAAAAGACGAGAAGCTTTGAATACGTTGGTTCATAAAATTCAGTTGGAATACGTCGAATCACCAGAAGATGAAACTTCGCATAAAATTCTCATTTATGCGATCAATTCGTTAACGGCCGATTAACTATTTTTATACTTATAAGTGTTTTATATATATAAATTGGATAATTATTGGCTAGAATTCAAATAAAGATGGCGCCACTTTTGAAGATTAAATCAAGCTTGGAAGAAATGAAATACAATGCATTTGGATTACTCAAGAAACAAGATGATACATTGAACTTAGAAGGATGATCTTTAAAGAGCTTGGGGGCGCCACTTTTGTTTAGAATTCTTAGGAAAAAATTTCATATTCTGTTCATGCATTTTAGGTGTTAAGTGATCCTATAAATAGGCACTCTTTTGTACTTGGAAAAAAACAGATTTTGATTAATATAAAATATATTTCACTTGTTAAAAGTGTGTTGAGAATTCTTGTGTAGAGAATTCAAAATCGAACAAGGATCAAGACTTTGAGCGGGTCTTGTTAGTTCTATACGAGATTGCTAAGCACAAGTTCGCTTAGAGGTTAAGGTTATACCGAGGTTGCCAATCACATTGTTCGATTGGAGGTCGAGGTGCTCAATCCCGCTGTCATTCTTAATCTCAATCACGATCCACTATTCAAATCGTGAATAAACCTTTCGGGTTCACGCCATGAACTAAATAGATCAGAAATGACCCGACCGGTCGGATCGTGTCCAACCCGATTGGGTTTAGGACACCTTTCCAACAATCTCCCACTTGGCCTAAAGCCAATCACCCATATGCCTAAGCCCGCAAGTGAACATGTTTCTCATGCTTAGCTTGAGACAATGCCTTGGTTAACGGATCGGCTATGTTATCATCCGTGTGGACTTTCTCTATCTTTACATCTCATCTATCTACTATCTCTAATCAAGTGATAGCGTCAGAGCACATGTTTGGACTTCGATGAGACCTTGGTTCCTTTGATCGAGATATCGCTCCATTATTATCACAAGATGCAGGTATCGACCTTCAATGGAGGAACCACACCAAGTTCGAGAATGAACTTCTTCATCCAAATCGCTTCTTTTGCCGCCTCCGAGATCATGCATGTATTCGCTTCCGTTGTAGAGTCCGCAGAGTCTCCTCGCTTGGAACTCTTCCACCACCGCTCCGCCGTTAAGCGTGAAAACAAATCCAGATTGTGACTTGAAGTCGCCCTTGTCGGGCTTGGAAATCGCATCCGTGTAACCTCGTAATACTAAATCATCGCTCCCGAAAACCAGGAACATATCCCTAGTACGCCTCAAGTACTTAAGGATATTCTTGACAAAGAATCCAGTGACCATCACCTAGATTGGACCGGTACCTACTAGTCATACTAAGAGGGTGCGAGACGTCTGGTCTTGTGCATAACATGGCATACATGATAGACCCGATTGCCGAAGCATAAGGGACTTTACTCATTTGTGCCCTTCCTCCTCCTCTCGTCTTAGGACTCATTCCTTTGATGTAGGCCCCATGTGACATGGGTAGCAATCCTTTCTTGGATCGCTCCATGTCGAATCTCTTCAAAGATCTTGTCTATGTAGGTGGATTGCGACAGATGCAAGCAACAACCTTTAGATCTATCTCTATAGATCTTTATTCCTAGAATATAGGTTTCCTCACCCAAGTCCTTCATTGAGAAGTTCTTGGATAACCAAGCTTTGACTGATTGTAACATAGGCACATCATTCCCATGAGCGTATGTCATCCACATAAAGCACTAAGAACACAATGGCACTCCCACTAACCTTCTTGTAAACACAGGCTCATCTTCATTCTTGATGAAATCAAACTGCTTTGATTATCTCATCAAAGCGAAGATTCCAACTCCGAGAAGCTTGCTTTAATCCATAAATGGATCTTTGCGCTTTACACCATCATCCTGGCGTCATTGGTTGTGAAACCTCAGTCGTGTCATATACACTTCCTCGCATGTGTTCCCGTTAAGGAAAGCTGTTTTCACATCCATCCGCGATTCGTAATCATGGTATGCTTTGCAATAGCGAGCAAAATTCTAATGGATTTTAACATGGCAATCAAGCGAGAAGGTTTCATCATAGTCAACTCCTTGTCTTTGCTTATAACCTTTTGCCACCAACCTAGCCTTGTAGGTGGTCACGTTATCATCCATGTCGGTCTTTCTCTTAAAGACCCATTTACACCCTATGGGAACTATTCCTCAAAGCGGATCAACTAATTTCCAAACTTGGTTGTCCTTCATGGATTCCATCTCGTAATTCATGGCTTCTAGCCATTTCTCTTTGTCATGCCTTAATAGCACTTCCTCATAAGTTCTGTGGTCGCTATCTTCCATGAGATACACGCCGATTGTACCTTCGGGTCCACGGCGCTCCCTGGTGGATCTTCGAGGTGTTATTGTGTCTCACGGTAGAGGTGGCGCCACATTTGTATGTGGTGTCTCCTCTACTTCCATCAACGGATCATTATCCGTAAGTGGTTCTCAATTTCTTCAAGATCAATCTTACTCCCACCGACCCTATCCGTAATAAACTCTTTCTCCGTAAAGTGGCGACCCTGGCATCAAACACCTTTTGTTCCTCGGGGTGGTAAAATTGTTACCCTTTGGTTTCCCTAGATAACCCACAAACAGACATCCGTCGATCTAGTTCCAGCTTGTCGTGCATGGTTCGTTTCACATAAACCGACATCCCCAAGGTTTCATGTAACCCAGTGTTGGTTTCTTCCTTTGAACACTTCATAGGAGTGGACTCAACCGCCTTTGATGGAACTCGGTTCAAAGGTATAGGATGCGGTTTCTAGAGCATACCCCAAAAACGATTTTGGAAGAATCGCATAGCTCATCATGGAACGCACCATGTCTAACAAGGTGCGGTTCCTCCTCTCGCACACGCCATTCATCTGTGGCATTCCGGAGGAGTCCATTCAGTAGAATCCCATTCTCCTTTAAATAATCTTGAAACTCTCCATCTAGTATTCTCCGCCTGATCGGATCGAAGTGTTTTGATTTCTTTACCTAGTTGTTTCTCCACTTCACTTCAATTCTTTGAACTTTTCAAGGCTTCGATTTATACTTCATTAAGTATATATAACCATAGCGAGAATGGTCATCAAGTGAAAGTGATAAAATAAGAGTATCCTCCTTTGGCTTGAATCGACATTGGGCCACACACATCATCATGTATGTATAAGCTCAAGCAATTCATTTGATCTTATCCTTTTGCCACTAAAAGGTGACTTTGTCATCTTGCCAAGTAAACAAGCTTCAGCATGTATCAAACGATTCGTAATCGAATTGATCCAACATTCCATCTTTATGGAGTTTGGAAATGCGATTCTTATTTATATGGCCAAGTCTACAATGCCATAAGTAGGATTCATTCAAGTCATTTGTTTTGGCTTTCTTGTTATTTATATTAAGCACATCAACATTCATATCTAATATGTAGAGACCATTGCTAAGTATGCCAAGACCATAAAAGATTCCATCACGTGAAAAGAACAACATTTATTCTCAAACGTAAAAGAAAATCCATCAACATCTAATGCAGAATAGAAATAATGCTCTTCGTAAAGAGCAGAACAAAATAACAGCTTATTGAGTTCTAGTACTAGCCCACCGGGCAATGAAAGAAAATAAACTCCTACGGCCAAAGCAAGAACACTTGCTCCATTTCCAACGCCGTAGGTCCACCTCTCCTTTCCTCGGATCTCTAGTTCTTCTTAGTGCCCGTGATATTCAGTACAAATATGAGAACCACAACCAGTGATCTAATACCCGGTGGTTAGACTTAGAAGAAATAATGTTGATCTCAATCATAAATATACCTGGTCGAAGCATCGTAATGCTTCTTCTTGGTACTCAAGCCCTTGCGCTTCCTCCAATGTCCGGTCTCACCGCAATGGAAGCAAGCATCCTTGGATTTGTCTTTTGCTATCTTAGGCGTTGGCTTAGGTGCAAACCTTCGCCTTCTTGGACTTTTTCTCGGCTTTTGCCTTGCCCTTGCTTGAAGTGACCAAAGAACACTTGCTTTCCTTTCCCTACAAAGGCCTTCAAAAGCAGCTTTTCAACATGTTCAATAACTCCACTAGGGAGCAATCTATCTTGTTCATGTGATAGTTCATCACAAATCGCGAGAATGAGTCGGCAGAGATTGCGAGAATCAAGTCAATACTCAACTCGCGTTCCAACTTGTGGCCCACTTCCCAAGCCTCTCTATGTACCCGATCATTTTCAAAGACGTGTGACCCCACAAAGGCAGTCCCAGATGCCATCTTACAACTAAACAGGCCTTCGAGACCTCGCACTTCTCAAAGGCAGGACTCGAGAAGCATAAAGTTCCTTCAGGTGGACCATGATAGAGTAGCGCCCATGGACTCATGCTTTGTTCTGCAGCTTCAGTGTCATAGAAGCAAGCATGATACATGTAGCATCGATCTTCGCGAATAAAGCTTGTTGTACTTCTCGGCGACATCTGCAAACGAACCTCGGCGGGCTTTTCCGGTAGGGCCTCGCCCAAGACATAGCCAATCTTCTCGTGCCTCAAAACGATTTTGAGGTTTCTTTCCCATTCGAGAAAATTAGTTTCACTCAAGCTTGTTTTCGATGATAAAACGAAGGTTCAATTTGTTTGACATTTTCTACAACAATAAATAAAGATAGAATAAGTAAAAGCTCATGTATAAAAACCTAAATTTGCACTAAGAAATTTATAAGGTTTTACTCACACTAGCCAACTATTCCCTATTGGCTTTCAAGAATTTAATTAATTCTTTAGTGGTCGGGACCCTATCTAGTTGCCTTAATCCTCGACGGTGGTCGATCAATCTCGGCAATTTCGAAAGGTAGGTACTCTACCAATCGCATCGCATCGCGACTCCCAAGGGTCGACTAGTCAACTCTTTGACGCCTCACATCTCTATGTGATAGTCAACCCCTTGTCTCTAAAGTCGACGCGCCTGACGGTGGCCAATCACCGAAAGACTTTAGTCGAGTCATAACCCAATATTCATGAGATCTCGTGACGATCATATCTCAATAATAACGATATACCCGTGGTAGGTCAACTCCCGACGGTGGTCGATCGCTTGATCCGAACAAAGGCTCTTCACCGTCATTATAATATCGGGAGACAATTTTGGCTCGATTTTTGGCGTGGGAATAATTTTAAATTAATTCACTTAATTAATTTGGTTTAATTATGGTCTCATCTACTATGTGCATATTACTACGATATCATATAAAGTAAAACATACACAACATTCCGCTGCATAAAATAACCGGTATGATCATGGACTTTTCCTAGAAAGCGGTTTCGAATACAAACCGACGAAACCGCTGGTCACAAACTAAGGGTATCTCGCAACCGCCAATAGGATCTTTATTGTCTTTGACGCCAATGGGTTCTTTATCTCTCCTTGGTCTTGTACTTCTTGCTCCATTCTTGTTACATAATAAATAATTACACCCGCCGCATTACCAGGGGAGCTCGAGAATGGGATAAATGCAAAAGCAAACTAGGTCACGTTAACTTCATAACGGCTCAGACAATTTTTTTTTTTTTTTTTCAAAACCAACATAAAGAAAAACATTCTCATCTATCCTATTTGTGAGTCCATAATCAATCGGGTCCATATAATCACATTATATCTACACATCTAATCCATACAATTTTATCTTATGAAAAAGATTAAATTCTAATTTTAACTACTACTACTCATGCGTCTTTATTTTATCACATCAAATAATTAAATAACTTTTAATTAATTATATGACTTAACCGAAAATTAAAATTAACATTTAATTTTAAATCGATTTCAATTTTAATTAAATTTGAACTATTCAAAATAAAATTAAAATTATAAAGTCTCCTATTTGTTTCCTTTCCAAAACTAAATTTAGCTTAGGCACTCTTGCTTTCCAAAATCAAAATTTTGGAGTGGCTTTGCAAGCTGCTCTGTCCAAATCAAATATTTGGAAAGGCCTGCGCCTATTCCAAATCAAATATTTGGAAAGGCCAAATTATTTTAGTCTCAGGCACAGCCACTTTCCAAAATCAAAATTTTGGAAGTGGCTGGCTTGCTAAGCCTATTCCAAATCAAATATTTGGAAAGGGCTGCAGCTATTCCAAATCAAATATTTGGAAAGGCCAAATAGTTTTGGTTTAGCCTGGCCACTTTCCAAAATCAAAATTTTGAAAGTGGCTTGTGCTAAGCCTATTCCAAATCAAATATTTGAAAAGGGCTGCCTATTCCAAATCAAAATTTGGAAAGGCCAACATGCCATATGGTTTCCCAATGGTCCAAACTATTTGAACCATTGGTTGGCCATATGACACAACTAAACAAACGAGATATCTATGCACAATAAAATATCACAAAACGAAAGGGTTGATCTCCCCATTGGAAGAGGAGAGCCGACGGACGGCAACCCTAGGGTTACCGCCGCCGCGCCCTAGAGGGTGGGGGCGCCGCAATGGGCGAATTTCCAATGAACCCTAATTTTATTTTTTTTTTTCAACGTTCGTGATTTAAATCTTGCATCTATTGATTAAATACTACGCAATTAAATTATGCTTATTGCTTAGCACGAAGTCCGCTCGATACCACCGTTAGAAATCACTAGTTTAACGCAAATGAATTTAAAATTTTGATTTCCTTTTCTAGATCGTTCTTCGCTTAATGCAATAAACACGTTAAGTAGTTTGACGGTTATACCTTAGATGATCTACAAGATCGTCGCTTTGACCGCCAATGGAGAGTAGTTCAATGCGCAAGCCGCCCACGCGTCCGGCCTCTATCGCTAATCCACACAAACCCCTCGGCTTGAATCCTCCTTGGATTGCTATCGAGAAAAACTCCGGTCGCTAGACCGACCTTTTCTTCCTCACAAACTCACTATGGAGAGCTCTCTATTTTACACAAGAATTATGAACTCTTGCAATTGTGATGTACAAAAGAGCTTGACACCCACTTCCTTTTATAGAGAGGGTGGCGCCCATCTCAAGTGTGGAGGAGAAGAAAACTTTTTCTAATAAAATAAGGAAAATCAATTAGATTGATTTATCTCTTTAATTATAATTTATTTTGTCAATATCATATATTGATTATAATTATCTTATTACCATAAATCTATTTTGCAAAATCAATTAATATCCTATATTAATATTATGGCAATATTTATTAATTAAAGTGCACAATCCAAGTGTATCTCATACACTCAAAGTGGCGCCTTTAGTCAACAAATTGACTTCCGGAATATTCTTTAATTAATCTAATTTATATATAATTAATATCTTGTATTTTATTTATTCATAATAAATAAATACCACCATATTAATTTACCACTATAACCTTTATAGTCTAGAGATAAACTTTCCTTATTTGGTTATCAACTATAACCGCATTTTAATCCGACTCGATGTTCATATGTGTGTGACCCGATAGGCTTCCGAATATGTTGGCCGTAGACACAAAGTGCAATTTACTAAAATGCCTTTCATACCTAACGATCACGGGATAGCGTCAGCAACACACGTGACCCCAATTATCGGAAGAGTCAAAAGCAATGACTACTACCTTTCATGTGAAGCGCTTACCGTGTAACTTACAATCCTATCGCTATAATAATATCCATACGATCAGATTCTTGAGTGTCAATACATTGACGATCGTATCTTATAATCTGGATATCATGCTCTCTCGAATAACACATTTACTCCCACTTTGCAAAGATTCTCGAGAGCTAGACATTCCTTATAAGAAGGCCATTTCGGATATTCGATCCCAATCATAGGATACGCGATTCCCGGACGACCAATCATGTATACTCCGCGATGCTTCAATATCATACCCAATCACTACCGCATGATCGCCCGTGGTTAGGAGAAATCTCAATAGTGTCAAAGCATGACAATCCACACCGTGATGCCATGAAGACTCCGGTCAAAAGGATAATTACACAACCGCCACATAGTGTGACACTTAATGTAAGTGGGTCATCCTAACGTCACGTATTCTCTAATACACGTCCCGTCATACCCAAGTGTCTCTACACTTCGATAGACGAGATCTATCCCTACCTTCTAAAAGATAGAAGACATCCAATACGTGCTAGTCCGATTATACTATCAATGTCCCATTTGATAATATGTAAGACTAGAGACATTTAAGTACCAACCTTGTTATAGTGATTAGAGATCTCATCAACCATAATCACTATCATGGTTTCTCTATCACAGATTGATACTAGGGACGTTACTATATATATACAACAAATAATATGAAGATAAACAATATATAATAACATAAGTGCTTTTATTAATCATAATAAAGTTATTACATGAACTAAATAGACTGTAAATGACTCGACCCGGTCGGATCAGGTCTAACCCGATTGGGTTTAGGACACCTTTCCAACAGAAGTACATATACCAAAGCAAGTGGATTTATGACCTATAACTATTGATTCTATCTTCGTCGGATATAGTCTCAAGAGTAGTGACTATTGGTTTCTGATGCATAAAACTGACATCTATGATGTACATGATGATGTCATCATCGAGTCAATGAATGTTGTGTTCTTTGAAGATCTATTTACGTAAAGAGAGAGAAGAAGCAAGCATGAGTAAGCGGACATATAAGTCTGAAGATGAGGGTGATCCTCTAGAACTTGAGGAACCTCGTCGCAGTAAGAGGGCTAGGACTTCCAAGTCTTTTGGTCCTGATTTTCTGACCTATATGGTAGAAAATGAACCCAAGACATATGCTAAGGCAATGTCTACTCCAAAAGCTCATTTCTGGAAAGAGGCGATAAATGGAGAAATAGTCCATCACACAAAACCACACTTGAGAGTTGGTTTGTCTTCCACCACACTTGAGGCAATGTCTACTCCAGAAGCTCAATTATCAATAAATCCATCACTTCTCGGGTGCAAGTGGATCTTCAAGAAGAAGTTAAAGGTTCATGGATTTATTGATAATTGTAAGGCATTGTGGTTAGCCCGAGGGTGTCGACAGAAAGAAGGCCTTGACTTCTTACTCACCACTTATGAGAATTACTTATATAAGGGTTCTCATTGCTATAGTTGATGTCTATAACCTGGAAATCCATCAAATGGATGTAAAAAACCGCCTATTGGAATGGTGAGTTAAGAGAAGTGATGTACTTGGAACAACCCGAAGGGTTCATAGTTCCAGGACAAGAGAGTAACGTGTGTAGACTTGTTAAGTCTCTCAGTGGGCTTGAATATTAGCCAGAGAAATGGCATAACGAGTTTGGCAATGTTATACACATTAAGAACACACCTTTGTGATGGTATGTCTATGCCATGCTAATAATGGGAAGTACTCATAAGAGTATCATGAATACGAAAATGATGCTGACAAGGAACTTCGATGTGAAGGACCTGGGAGTTGCATATGTGATACAAGGGATTAAGATCTCTAGATTATCTGATGGACTTGTGTTGTCACAAACTCATTGAGTCTGTGTTAGGAAGATTCAATGTCTTTGGTGAAAGTCCAGTGAGCACTCAATTTGACCTAAGTATGAACTTAGTCAAGAATAGAGGTGAACCTATGGATCAGTTGAGGTATTCTCAAGTGATCGGTAGCATGTTGTACATAACCATTTGTACGCGTTTAGACTTAGCATGTGCAGTGAATAAATTGAGTAGGTTCACGAGTAATCCAGATCATAATCATTGGAAAGCCTTAAATAGTTTGTGAGGTACGCTATGAGTCTGGATTACGTTATACAAGATATCAAGCAGTATTAGAAGGATGCTGTGATGCCAACTAGATATCAGATACGAAAGATTCAAAGTCCATCGGTGGATGCTTATTCCCGATTGGTGGTACTACTGTGTCATGGAAGTTTACAAGACAATGTACATAGCGCATTCCATAATGGAAGATGAGTTTATAGAATTGGATAATGCTGAAGAACAAGCTGAATGGCTTGGAATTTCCTTCAGGATATTCCGCATTGGCCTAAGCCAGTGGCGGCCATCAGCATACACTGCGATAGTCCGTCGGTTGAAAGGGCACATAGTAGTGTGTATAATGGTAAGTCTCGACACATACGCCACACAATACCATTAAATGATTGATATCTAATGGCGTGATTTCCATCAATTGTGTAAGATCAAAAGAGAATCTTGCGGATCCGCTTACAAAAGGTTTAATTAGAGATCATATGTCAATACTGACAAACGGAATGTGACTAAAGCCTATTACGCATGTTTCCTTGTAATGGCAACCCAACCATATTGACTGGAGATCACAAAACCATGGTTCAAAAGGGACAACTAAGTTATAAGGAACAGTCCATCACTTACCCATTCTGTTAGAATAAAAGTGCTATCTGCAAAGGTTGTGAGGTTAAGCATAGATTTTAATGATTCCTATATCTTGATATTCAAGTGGGGTAGGGCAGAATGCTCTTGATAGGAGGTCACATATGTAAGTGCGAAGTGGGGTCGCTTCTGTGAGAATTTTGAGGCTTGAATTCTCTAAAGGACTTTCTAAAACCAAGTGTTGTCCAAGGCCGAGATGGACACAGCCATGAGAACCGAAAGGTGTTAGGGGAAATATTGTGTGAAGGCTATTATCTTGGTTTACACTATAGGCTGAACAGTTCAAGACCTAGTTCTGATTAGCCGAGTAAATCCGATAGTACTTCATTAAGGCAGGTTCAAGGCCAGAAGCTACATCTCCTGATGCGATATTTTTCCGTCTGACTTCTCTTCAGAGTCTGCATTTGCATATCCATTAATTTTCATTCATGTGGGGGATTGTTGGGGAAAGAGGCCCAACCCGATAGGTTGACCGGTCGACTTTAGCGTTAATTTTGGATAGGCTCCGATGTATATCATGGAGAGTTAATTATGTCGATAAATTTTACTACTCATGGAGTAGATGGTGATGGGCTTTTGAATCACTTGATTCGGATATCGGGGGAATGAGAAATTAATGCCTAAAGTTGGTGTAAAATATGTACGATCGGGAAAACCGAATCGATTTTTAAAAACTAACCAATGACCTAATTAGGTCGGTGAGTGGTGTGTCGGCCAAAGCAATTATAAGTCGGCTATTGACTTGTCTTGAGGGACAAGATAATGTGTCATTCGACCAATAAGAATCGAGTATTGACAAATCCTCCCCACTATATAAAGAACCTCAGTGAATGATAATTATATCATAAAATTTTCTCGATCTTCTCCACTACAAAAATATGCATTCATAGTCATCACAATGTGTTGTGTTGTGTTTAAGAGAAGTCGGAGCACTCTATAAGTTCGCCGGAGCTCGGATTTTTGAAGTGCCTCTAAATCCGAGACGTAAGCCGTTGTATCTTAAGAGACGATTGCTACTACCGCGGCGCACCATACTGCAGCAATTTGTCTAAGGAAAGAAGAACTAATCGCCACGGTTTGATCTCTAGTCCTTTATTTATGCATCAAAATTTATTTTTCATTGTTTCGAATCAGATGTGTACGGTAGTAGTAATTTTGTTAGATCTAGTTAATAATACGGATTTTTCTTTTCGCGTTATTTATTTTCTAGTTTAATAATCGTAATTAATTCCGTTAATTACGGATCTATTCCATAAATCATTCCACACACGATACACCTATCCTAACAGTCAAGTCGAACGAAACCTCAATAATTGTCCAAACGTGAAAATTCATAGAGTGATATCATGACAAGATCTTGTATAAGTATAATTATATAATCGGGTAATTAATCCAACGTACGATTTTTTACAATGCACGTCTACGTACGCGGCTAAGCGCCGACACAATTTAATGGATGAGATTTATTGCTATCTTCACAAAATAGAATACATCATATACGTGTTAGTCTAACCGTATTATTAATATATATATCACATTTATCAATACATACAACAAGGGATATTTAAGAACTAGATCATTTACTATGAATCATCACACGTTATGATTTTTCTATCACGATTTAATTCTATATTATTAATTAGTTTATTAAATTAATAATATATAATAACATTTAATATATGCATAAACATAAACACATAGATGATCCGACTCGATCTGATTCGATCCAATTCCATTGAGTTTACGGTAATGTACCAACACAATGATGCACCAGTAACACAAAATCCGAATGAGAAACCCATTATTCATAAATAAATAAATAAAATTTTACTGTGCCTAGTTATATAGGGGTTCGTGTCTAAAAGAAAGATATAGTGATCAGATGAAGCACAAAGTCTATGGGTTTTTTTTTTTTTTTTTTTTTTTTTTTTTTTTTTTTCCCTGGAGAAAAAATAATTATCTTGTTTGATAATAGCATTATTGAAATATTTCTTCCATATCTCGAAATACATCAACTTGAGAAGTCCAAAACATTGCTAAGCATATCGTTTTTTCCTATATTTTTGGTTGAAATAGAACATTTATATTAAACAATTAGCAGTACAATTATTTTGAATCGAAATAGAACAAACCTATACAAATTTCAAAAACTGAACTACATTATTATTTCTGTCAAGTTAGATGTAACTCTCGTGCCTTCCGAATGGCTTGGGACATAAACACCGTCTTACGGGGCCTACGCCGGTCTTCGTTGTGGAATTCTTCATTGCGCCGATGCCAGATACTTGAGACCAGTTCCCGGAAAAAAAATCTCCAACAATCAACGCTGTCTTTCTTGTACATATCTTTTTGAAGGCACTTATCAACGTTTTTACCTAATTGATCTATCAATAACGGCACCAAGCAAGGGTTTTCAGAAAAAAAAAAAAAAGCGATTTCTGAGAGAGGAAATCATATGGGTTCGCTCTTCAACACCTGTTCAACGCATTGAAAGTACAACCACAAATTTGCAGTCTCCACACAAATCAAAGACAATGTTTACCTACATCAAGGCTTCCATGAAACCCAAACCCATTGCTGGGAGCAAAAGAAAGCAACCTGAAGGCAGTAGATCAAGAGTGGGAAGAAGAACCAGATCCCAGAAGGCACTTGACAACATCTCTCGGCCTGGAACCAGCAACTTGAATGAACCTTTGACAATCAATGATGACACAGCAACAGAAGAAGAAAAGCAACAAGAGGAAATCACCTACCTGGAGGAAGGTGAGGAAGGATATAGAATCACTTCATCTGAAGATGAGGAGATAGATGAGGAAGAAGCTGAGTCCGAGGATGAACACTCAGAAGGTGGTCATTTTGAAGCAAATCAAGAAAATTTGGGAATTTCTGATGATGAATTGACACTTCAAGAAGTGATTTTCATGAGCATTGGCAAAATTGACGAACAGCTGAGTGAGCCAGCTGATAAAGCTCACTCAGCCGAACTTGTCAACTCCCCCACTATTGCACAAGGGGGAACAACACCTGATGAAGCAGCCCACACTCAACAGCAACCTCTAAATGACTCTGAGTCACACGAGGAAGAACAAGAAAAAAGAAAAGAAACACAAGATGAAAAGGAAAAAGAAAAAGAAGAGGAAGTTAAAGTGGAAAGTGAGAAAGGGGAAGATACAGATGATGAGGATGCCAATGTGGCACCACAGGAAATTGATCCTGAGAGGATTTTCAATTTGGACATTCAACCCCTCATTGTGGACATGGAAAGACAGTATTACAGCAGGCAAAATCTGAAGAATGCCTTAAGGAGTGAAGCAACCTATTTCAACCACAAGATTGAGGCCCTCATCAATCATATCAAATTCCAAGATGAGGTCATAGAGAGACAGGGAAACCTGCTTTGCAATTTACAGCAACTCATTCCTCACCATGTCCAAACCAATCTTGAGTTCCATGGTGAGACGATTGACAACAATCTTAAGCCATTGATAGACACCCTCAATGCTCACACTCATCAATACTTACATTAATTTAAAAGCATATCAATTTTGTCTATAGTGACATTTATTTTTCTATTGACTCATTTTCTCTAAAAATTATTGGAATTCTGCCCTTCTCATCTGATTTATTTTGAAATGGGCCTTCATCCTTTATATTTAGTGGTTCTCTTTTCTTTTTTCGTTTTTCGGTTTCTTTTGGCATTCATTTTTAATTTATGATAGAAATTTATGACAGAACGAGCTCTTAATGCACCAAACAAAAAAATATTTTAAAGACTACGATTATTTTTTACGGAAAGAAACATCACGGCTACAGACGTTACTTTTCTAAAAATAACGTTAGTGCAGTAATGTTAGTTTTACACAACACGTGTAACGATGAGTAACATCATTGACATTGATGTTACTTTTATAAAGAAACATCACTGACAACTGAAAATGATGTTCCTAGAAACATCATTTGAGCAATGACATTCTATATGTGCCGTGTCGGAAATAATTTTTGTAATCTCATTTAGAAAAAAAAAAAAAAAAAAAAAAAAAAAAAAAACCTAATCAAGATATAATATAAAAAAATATAAAAGGGAGTAGCTATTATTTTTATTATTATTATTGTTGTTTGTATTTTATTTATTTTTTAAGAGTTAGAAAACAATTTTATTTTAGACGAATACGTAAAAGGGCCTGTGGATCTTTTTCATGTTTTTTTAGGAAGGCCTGTGGATTTGTCCATCGTCCCATTTCCGCCGTCAATTAGGTAAAAAAAACCCTAATTTTCTAAACCCTAACCCCTTACATTTTATCTGTGTATATAAACGCATTCAGCGTTGTAGCCTGAATGTACTCCTCAAGCAGACTCTAGCCTCTGGCTAAGTTGATTTGATATTCAAGATTGTTTTTTGTGGTCGATTACTATGGTTTGCTTTTAGATATTGTGAGCGATGTTTAAGCATATATCATACTTTTCAAATCGTAGCAATTTTTGTTGTTGAATTTTATCTTCTTTTTTTTAAATTTCGTTTCTGGTGTCGATGATGATAGATTTAAGGCTTGTTTCTCAATGAACATTCGCAGTTGCCGTCTGAGAGCTTTCGCCTTTCGCCGGGCTTGAGAGCTTATGCTGCTTTTATCCTTCCTTGGATGTCTGAGACACCTTGTTATTTTCTTAATTGTTGTTTTTTTTTGAAAAATCTATTAATCAGTTATATTTTGTGGTTGAACTGAAAATTATTCCTGTCGTCTGAAGCGTTCTTTAATTTTTCCATGATTATTGTGTTCATCTGATGTGTTATTTTGCTTTTTTTTTGTGCTCAGACTGCAAGGTGATTTTGTATAATCTAGCTGCAGGTAAAAAAAAAATTATCTGATTTCTGATGGGAATTTGTAACATAGTATGTTATTGTTCTATAATTATATTCCCTCCAACAGGACGTGCCTTGAATTGGATGAGTATGAAATTTAATTGTTTCTGTTTGTGTTGAATACTATTTAGATCTTAGGGGGATTAGTTGTAATGAGTTTGAACTTCTAATTTACCTTTAGTTATGCATGTGGGCCTTTTACTGTTCTGTTATTGTTTTGGAATTATATTTTCATCTGTCTATGATGATAAAATCTAAGGCTTGTTTCTCAAAACATTCGCAGTGGCCGCCTAAAGCTTTCGCCTTCTTCGCTTGAGAGCTAATGCTGCTTATATCCTTCCTTGGATGTCTGAGACAACATTTTTCATGTTAGCATAGCTTTGCATCTTTGTTAGAACCTCATTTATTGACTGCGTTTGTCCTTCATGGTACCACATGATGGTATTTGTCTTTGTTTTTCACATACAAAAGCTTTAGTTAGCTGCTTTATCAATTATATCGTGTTCTCTGTCTGTTTTTTAACAACTCTATTATAGTTATAACTTTATTCCTGCAACAGAATGTTCCTTGAGACGATGAGTATGAAATGGATTTATTGCTCTTTTATTTAAGCCTATTAATTCTATAGTGGGGGGATAGTGGGAATGAGTCTGTACTTTTAAGTTACCTCAGGTCTCTTTTTTGAATCATTTTCATTTGTCGATGATGATAAAATCTAAGGCTTGTTTCTCAAAACATTCGCAGTGGCCGCCTAAAGCTTTCGCCTTTCGCCGGGCTTGAGAGCTAATGCTGCTTATATCCTTCCTTGGATGTCTGAGACAACATTTTTCATTTTAGCATAGCTTTTTATTTTTGTTAGAACCTCATTGTCTTAGTGCTTGTCCTTCACTTGATACTGAAGGGGTAGTACTTTTTGTCTTTTTTCATACGAAAGCATGAATTGTCTTCTTTATCAATTGTATTTCGTGTTCTGTCTGACGTTTAAGAGTCTATTATAGTTTGATAATTCTGTTCCCGCAACAGATTGTGCCTTGCAGGGGTGAGTATGAAATGGATTTATTGTTCATTGCAGGTGTAGTAAATCATTATGGGCGATAGTGGGAATGAGTTTGGACATCCAGCTTACCTTTGTTCTTTTTATTTATGCAGTAAATGTCTATCTGTTTTTTTCTTCTTGTTTTTTTTGAATGGTTTTGCTTTGTCGATGATGATAAAATCTAAGGCTTGTTTCTCAAAACATTCGCAGTGGCCGCCTAAAGCTTTCGCCTTTCGCCGGGCTTGAGAGCTTATGCTGTTTCTATCCTTCCTTGGATGTCTGAGACAACATTTTTCATGTCAACAAACTTTTGCATTTTTCTTAAACTGACATTTTTGAGTGTCTGTCGTTTACATGATACTAAGTGCTGGTGTTTTGTCTTTGTTCTCTACATATTCAAAGCCTTGAATTGCTGCTTTAGCAATTATATTTTATGTCTGCTGTTTGTCTTTTAACAAAGTCTATTATATTTCTATAAACTTATTCCTGCAACAGAATGTTCCTTCTTGGGGGATCATTGAATCTTGGCCACTCGGCTATTAAATGCTGTATCCTCTTAACTAATATTACTATATGTTGCATTCACTGTGTCTGTTGGGGGGATGGTGAGTATGAAATGTATTCATTGCTCTTTGTGTGGTGTATTGGATGAGTTTGGTTTTCATGGAGTAGATGTCTCTTTTTTTTGTGTTATTGTTTTGGAATCATATTCATTTGTCGATGATGATAAAATCTAAGGCTTGTTTCTCAAAACATTTGCAGTGGCCGCCTAAAGCTTTCGCCTTTCGCCGGGCTTGAGAGCTTATGCTGCTTATATCCTTCCTTGGATGTCTGAGACGCTATCTTTCATGTAATCATAGCTTGCTTTTTTGTTAAACGTTCTTTGGGTGCTTATTTGGCTGTTTTTCAAATATACAAAAGCATGAATTGGATGTTTTCATTAATGATTTATTTGTAACAGGGACATCCAATGCTGTACCTTAAGCAACAATTTTAGTTGCTCTGGGGTGATGGACATGGTCCCTTATAGTCAAACCATCTTTTACTTAATTAGCATTTCTATTATAATGATTTGCTAATTATACGGTGATGGAACATGTCATTAATGGGGTTTCCTCGTACTTGCTTTGTATGTTTTTTTTGTGTGTGGTACTGTGGTTCCATTAGTTTTTCAACTTCTTGATGGTGGTTCACATCTTTTGTTGATATGCTTCTTAGAAGGACTGAAGGCATTCAAAGCAGTCAGTTAATTTCAAGGTCATTGAACCAAGATGTAGGATAACTACAGAGATAGCGTCAACATGATTACGCCGTAAAGTATCCCCCTGCCCCTTGTTCTGTTGCATGTTTTTATTTCTGTAGATTGTAGATAGCATTAGAGAGCTGAGTTTAGCTTTTGGCAGTTATTTGGTGTAGATCATTTGTAAAGACGCTTTTGTATGCGGTTCTAACCTCCACATTATTCAATGTATGTATTCTCAAGTTTTACATCCCTATGTATTTCATCATTGTTTGTTTGATTCAAACAAAGTTTTGTATAATGTAGTGTCATTTTTGAGAGTCACCAACGATGCCCACCATTGCCATTGGTATCACAACGACGTCTTTGGCCTTCAGGATTTTCGGATCAGACTGCCTAGCTTTTCACCATTCCAATTCCAAACTTGCAGTGTTTGTCAATTTTTGTATCTGCATGTATGTGTCTACCTGCACCACAACAGGGACCATTATTGATCACATCAAGCATCCCAAGCATCCCATGAAGGCTGAGCGTTGGATTGTTGTTTCCTCTATCGATGAGTTTGTGGCCCTTCCCTGGCCTCTCTAGCTTCCGTAATACCGTTTGTTCAACATGATCAACTGTTGGTAACACATCTTCCTCGAAAGTCGCTATGAAAACAAAGCACCACAAACCCATCGACAACAATCCAACACTGTAACAGTAAAGCCCACAATTAAGGCAACTGTTGCCTTCCTAATCGGTTTAGGCTTTCTTAGTTGTTGATTTCTTGCCTGGGGGAGTAGGAGTGTAGGGGTGATGTTTACGAGGTGCACATATATTATTCAAAAATAAAAACTAGAAAAACATTTTACAGATATACCTTGAGCTTGGAATGCAGAAAAGCTAGGAAGATTGGTCTGAAAATCCACCTTCGTCGGGTGTTAGGCTTGAAAGACAGACATGTAAACCTGAAAAAGGAAATTTTCAATCTCATCCCTATATCCATTATGATCACAATTCTACTCATACTTTGTTTAGCCACAATTCTACTCATACATTTGAAATGTTATAGGTGTAAGGATAAGGGTGCTGTTGTGGAGTATTTTGAATTATGATGTTGTAAAATAGGGATATGTATTATTTTAAGGTTAAAATATAGTGATTCTGATGTGAATGCCCTTAACCGACGTTGAGACATGAGTTTCCCTTCCCCTCTAAAAAAGTTCATCTTCCCTGGCTGTAACCATAATTGTATTCAACATATTAATTTTCAAATATTTCATAGAATTGCAGCAGACTTTCTCGTCTCTGCATATTATGTACAAAAAGCCAAAAATTTTGGTTAAAAAAACATAACACAGAGATAAGAGGTTAACTAATTCATTATTTAGTGCACCATTAAAAGGGTAAAAGAAATGGCCATGGTAATGATGCATCAAGGACAACAAAACATGCTTCAGGCCGCCTTTGATTACCTATTTTGAAGTACAAAGTAATTTTTTTTTTTTAGCAAAAAGGATCGATTTTATACATCAACAAAAAATGTACAAAAGAAATAATGTATGGTGTATGGAACATAACTATCAGAAATCCAATGAGCATCACTGTCGACAGTTTAAGCCCGTGAAAACTAAAAAATAAAACTGGACTTACTAAACAAAAGGTAGCTAAGCCATTTTTCTGAATCAAGAATTGCAAGTCTACAACTCCTTTATTAACCAGGATAGATGCACTGTATCTCGATTTGGAATAGTGTAGAGAGAAAAGAGGGTGAGGAAAGTGAAGGAGCAATTTTATCACCCAAAAAGAAGTGGAGAACATGAAAACATAGGTTTTTCTCAGGTTGTTATTAGATCTAGATCTACTTTTTAAATCTCTTCAAGGTTTCATGGGTTGTATTTTAGATTCAAGTTGTTTAAAGCTTATAACAACCACTGTTTTAGGTGTCCTTGGTATGTTAACTTCAAGTGGGTGTTCAAATCATCAAAAGTGTCCTTTAAACAACTTGAATCTAAAAGAACCTTGAAGATTTGAAAAGTAGATCTAGTAACAACTTGAAGAAACTTAATTGAATGGAGAAAAACTTGTGTTTTCATGTTCTCCACTTCTTTCTTCTTGAGGTGATAAATCTACCAGAAAAGTTGTTCCACCTTCCTCACCCTCTTTTCTCTCTACACTTTTTGCTCTCTTTTCTTGTGAAGTTTGCAAATGAAAGAATACAAGGGGGAAAGGCTTAGAGTATTGGGGTTTTAGGAAAGTTTGCATTTTCCAAATTGCCCTTCCTTAAACTCAACCCTTATTCTTTTATTTAAAATGTGATAATGAACATAATACACCGTAAAATATGAAATAATACTTATGTCCTTTCGTGAAAACATGGGTATCACATTGATTCAGCAATACAACACAAAGGTCAACCTTACTCTCCTAACATGGAACCGTTAAATTATCATCCGAACCATTTTCTATCTACGTGGCAGTCAACCTTAATGTGTTTTAGTTGTTTATACCAAGTATATTGGAAGTTAGAAGACATGCCGGGTATTTATTTTTAGGGGAAGTGGTTTAAAAGGACAAAAAAGATGGGGAAAATAGAGATGTCGACACATTACCATCATAAATGTTGGTAAATATATTATTGATATAAATGTTGGTTCGACCTTTGCGTTGTATTCACAAATAGCTTCTCACCATCCGCCTCCGGGACCTCACAAATAGCTTCTCTGAACTGGGTTGTGAGGTTCGACTTTTCAGAGGTCGATTGTCGCATTCAGCCTGCGGAAAGTCGAACCACACCGTGGTGCTACGAAAGTATAGGTTTGGTGAGCGTATCTTGCTGAATGCAAAAGGTGGTAGAAATAAGAGTTTATTGTTAAAAATGACAATTTGAACATAGAAATATGCAAAAGGACATTGGAATATTTGTTTGGGTAAAAATGACATGTTATTATTCTACTGTGATTTAAAATCTTTCGTATTCAACTATAAAAACGAATATATCTTTTTGATCTGATTGTCGAAAGATGGTAATTCTTTCATCACATTTTTCCTTTTTTCGTCCTCTTTATTTCGTCATCTCATCTGATATTTTTTCAACGTTATTTTCGATGTCATTTTTGTAAAAAACACAAACAGTGGAATAATAAAACATTGAATCTGAGGTCGGAGTGAATTTGTCCTTATCACCCAATCTATATTTCCACTATTCTAATTCCTAGTTTTTCCCTATTTTTTGTCCTTTTAAATCACTCTCCTTTTTTTAAATGTTGTTGGGAAAAATTAATAATATTCTTTTTTCATTTTATTTTTATTCCTAAAAAGTTATTCTTTTGATATAGTTTATCCGAAGCAGGAAAAAGAATCCCTAAATCTTCATCACACATGACAAAAATAAAAAATAAAAAACAAATATTAAGAAAAAAAAACCTTCATCACACAAATCAACCTCACCCCTAGTACTCATGTCATTGTTTTTCGATAATTTTAACGAAACGACGTAGTTTTAAAGAAAATAAATCTACGGTTAGATCATCTACACATTGTGCTTATACGGCGAGAACAATTTAAAAAACAAATGAATGCAAGCATTTGCTTGATTTTGTGATTTTCTTTTAGGAGTAAAATCGTACTAATTGAGTTATAATAAATTAAAACATGTATGAAGAAAAAGAATTAAAAAGCCAGGTGAGTGGAAATTCCATGTTTAGGAGATGATACACTAGCCTGTCAACACAAGGCAAATTTAGTCCACAAATCCATAATTTTTATAACTTACATTACACAGCATCACCCTTTAAACCATCTAGCTCCACATTCTTTATAAATAAATGAAAAATTACCAATAAAATGTAAAATCTAGCACAAAAAGCATCAAGGAGGGAACGCGGGGGTGGTGTGTGGAGGGGTGGTTCTCTCAAAATGAAGTATCTTGTAAAACTTGATGAAGTTTAGGCAGCACCTTTGAATTTAGCATCGTATTCGTACGGTTGCTGCAAAAAACAAAGAGATTACTATCATTAATAAAATCTACAAAGACATTCGAATAATGGCGCATTGTTATTGACACCACTGATACATTCGACCTCTGCAAAGTCAATTCCTGAAATATGGTGCCACGAAGGTAGATTCATTTTGCTGCCAACAACAGTGCCCCCACATTCGAATACCATCATACATAACATATTCAATACTCCCTCCGTCCCATAATATACGGCCTTTTGGCCATTTCACACGGTTTAAGAAACCTCATAAATGAGTTTACTTTCTAATATTTCACACGGCTAATAATATTGCATTGTTTAGTGTGAGAATGAAAACAATGCATTTTATATTGTATTGAAATGTGAGAAGGCCTAATATTATGGGAAAATTCTAAAAAACTAAAAGGCTTTATATTGCGGGACGGAGGGAGTAGTATATTCTTATAAAAAATAGATGGGAGGACAATTACACATTACCAAGAAAATTGCTGAAATCGCTCTCCGAGCAAACCATCGGCCATGCATTGCTTGTTGGGCACGTGAGGCAGCCTCCACGCTTTCAAACCGTAAATACACATACCCAGCACTATGCCTGCAGTAATGTTATAAAAAAAAAATTACAATAATCTGTTGTCTTTTTTTCATGAAATATCCACATTGCTTGCAATAACAACACCGATCGCGATAAAATCAAAACACATGTAAGAGGAGGATGCTTACTTGTCCACGTAGATATGCTTCACCTTGCCATACTTTGAACACTCTTCACCAACATCTTCTCGAATGTCTTCATCAAATTCAGGATCCGTCTGCAGTCCCCAAATTGGGGAGCATTTTAAACCCCAAAAATAAATCCAATGGAATGTTGAAAAGAACAAGAAATTATTATTTGAATCAATGTTGAATTTCTATTCAGTAAATCGACCATATTGTTCTCTATTTCGAGCTACAATCGTTTGATGTATGATGACATTGTGTAGTATGTACGTGTCATTGTGCATATTGTGTGTAATGAGGTTGAACCGTAACAACTGTTAATGTTTGATTCTCCAACCGTTACGTCAAGGTAAGAAATATAAACAAATCAAATACACGACATGAACAAGATATTTGAAAGGAAAAAAGAACCTCGGCAGCAGGATCAAACATATTCTTTAAAAGTAGACACTCGCTTGGTTTTCCAATAGGTTCTTGCGGAACTAGCACTGTCTGTCCAGGAAACATAGGAGCAATTCCTGCCATTGGATTAACCATTGGCATGCTGATGGCTTGACCAGGAGGAACCGAGCCATTAATCAAAGGCGGCACCCCAAGGGGTCCACCAGCAACACTGCAATAAAAAGATGGCATCACGCAAGTTTCAGCAATCGACACATAATATACAACAGACACTGGAAAATAATACAAGAGAGTGCATCAACTAACCTTGAGACTGTTCCACTCCGATCTAATCTAGCCATCAGTAATGCTCTAGACTGAGCATTCAAACTCTGCACGAAATAGTAAATCAATATAGGGTTAGTATACATTTCCGTATATATTTCCAGCCACCCACGTGGTATCTAACAACACGTTGCCAACCATTTGGAGAGAACACTTCACAGACAAGATATGGCGTTCTCAACATTTCATGTGTGTATTCTCAGATGAGCTGAACAATATATATATATATATATAACAGCCATCAACATGAATAACTCGATTGTCTTACTACACATGAATCAATGTGAACTTTCACGATCCTCTGGTTCTACCAATGTCTAAAAACCCCGTGAAATCAATGTTTTCTAATGTAAAACCGTGTATCAGAGCGAAGTTACACAACCTAGACCATATTCTACAATACTGGGGAAACAACTAACCAGACCACCCCCTTCGTCATCATCGAAATCAGCCGTCTTTTGTCCAGATTCTTGAGCACCCACATGATCCGTAACAGATGAAACCTGAATTCAAGAAAAAATAAGGTACTCATAGAGGATTCATCATGGATTAAAAAAAAACATAAAACATTACGATTCTTCAGAAGCTATAATATTAATTGCAAGAGCATACCTTAATAGTCCGACCCGCAATCTCCAATTTTCCGTTCAGACTTTGTGCATTTTTAGCATGCTCCAGCTGACCAAACTACATCAGCGACACCAGATGGATGATCAGAAAAAAGCAAGCATGCATAAATGAAGAAAACACAAAGGGGTAACAGTATGAATAAGATAACATCATCCAATACTTACTTGCACAAACCCAAAGCCTTTGCAATGTCCAGTCTCAGGATCAGTAGGTAATTGCACAAGCTCTACAGGCCCAAAAGCCTCAAAGATCTACAAGTGACAGAAAAGCTCATTAGAGAAAACTAACGGGAAAAAATGTCAAAAAAGTTGGGTAAAGTAGCATATGTTTAACAAAGAAAACATTTACATATGTGCATCACATCACACATAAATATTCCAGTCATTTCTGGAAGGCAAAAAAAAAATCACACTACCAATACAATAATTATTACTTGCATCAACCTATAAAGAGGAATATATTCAAGAAACAGTTATCAGGATTTATTAACAATAAAAACAACCAGAGTAAAAGGTGGACAAACACGCATGTTAGCTTCAACCGTTGAAGATTAAAGTTCACCAAGTTATAATTTAGTATGTTGATAGAAGTAGAGCACTTGCACTAAAATTTCAACACCACACAGTGTGTCAAAGAAGTATTAGACAACCACCATGAGTGGTTCGCCCACACATGAGGATGGACATAAAATGTTAAATGAACATCTGTACTCCATTAACTACTTCAGCAAGTATAACAGGTCAGAAATATAAGCGATAATATTTAGATTTGATATTCGTAGCATTCATGTAAGGCACCCAACAGTGCATGGGTTAAGAGTACCAGCTTCTAAAACTCCCAATATCAAAAGCAAATTTCTCCCAAAGCCTAGTCACAATACAATCCATTGTTCACACAAACAGTTGCACAAAATCTTTATATTCCATAAGGTATATCGAACCACCAATATTATCCTGCCATTTGCTATCACTATATTCCAGAACAATTTTAATTGCAGATTTGACTTCTTGAACATCTGAACATGCAAATTTCAAACACATGTCATGCATCCTGAAGTATAAAATCAAGGCACGAGTAGCTATGCATTCTGTCATGAAAAATGAGACTTGGTAAACTTGCCTGTTTAAGCTGAAACTCGGTCATGTTAAAATGTAGATTTCCCACATACAATTTCCTATCTGTTGCACCATATGGGCCAATTACACTTGTGCCCCCAGAAGCATTTGATGGCACAAGGTTCTTTTCAGCCTCAGAAGGTTTAACCATAACAGACTGTCCAAGAAGTGGTTGTCCTGATAAAGCAATAGCCATTGGCACGGACATGGCATCATAGAATTCAATGTACCTGCAGTTTAACACACAATGAACAAATAAAGACCAAAAATCACATCAAGACACAAATTAGTAAGCCTCTAGCTGATCATGCGTTGGAAAATGCTTAATATGCATGTGAAGACAGAAGGCATATACTGAATAAGTTCTTCTGTCAAATGTTGACAAGAACACATATTAAGCAGTAACATGAAAAGGAATCTGTAAGATTATAACTTGATTCTGATTTTCCACGATATAATAAAAATCCACGGACTAATATCTGTCAAGATATAATAATAAGCTACCATTTCAAGTAATATAAAAGCAAGAATAATGTGAACCACATATAAAGGCAGGGAAGCCCCAGTGATCACGAAATGGAAACCTATCCAGACAACTTAAATTAATTTAAGCGTTGAAACATCCCATTCAAAAAGTTAGGCTTAATTTTTTGGTCAACGCAAATATTACCGTGCCAGAGATTCAAAACTTTTTCACCAAACCAACTACCACAAAATGCAAATAGCCAATAAATTTACGGCTATCAATGACAGAGACCTTTCTGGGAAGAAAGTACATACCCAACTCCTTTTGATCGCCTTGAATTTCGATCCATGATTAACCGAACATCCCGTACCTGTAGGGGGTGGGGAAGGGATAGATGTGATAAGCTGATCTCATCAACTGAGTATATCATCACTATACAAGAATTTGAAAAATCATAGTATGTACACTTGCACACCAGAAGCAAATGCAATGTATTCAGAGTACGTGAAAAGAAAGCAACAGTAGCAAATTTTGAAGTTCACATGAGACTTGCAATATTTACATTGTTAATACAATAAAAGTTTTTGTTTTGTCCATTCACGGTATAAGAAAAAAAGAAAAATAGATACTCACCTTGCCTGCTTTTGAGAAAAATTCATAAACATCCCGCTCAGTTGCCTTCAAGGGCATCTGCAACCAAAAGATACCAATCATCAATAAAACCGTCTCAGATGATGCCATCAACATAAAAGTAGGTATAACTAAGTATATAAGAAAAGAATAGTTTCGTTATAACTGATCCCTTCAAATCCTAAGATGACACTAAAGTGCTGTACCTGGTAAGCAAAAACTGTTCTCTGGTCCCTTTCCGGATCAGCTTCCGGCTCCGCTGTTTCCTTCTTTTCTTTGAGTCTCCTGCAAAAATGACTCATACCCTAATCAGAACAAACCCTGACTTAAATTATTACACAGCAATTGCATGCAATAATTGACTTGCAATTTTTTCTGAGTACTTCTTCTGAAACACTTATCTTGACCTCCCCATCATGTTCTCCACCCTACCATAGACGTACCCTGATTAAATTCCAAGTGAGCACCCTACTTTTCATAAATCAAAAGTTGTGATAGCAGTAGTCCTAAGAATTGAAAAATATATCTTTGGCATGCATATGATTCGTAAAGACAGAGCTCAGCCATAAGGATATATTGTAATGCTTATCTGAAGTTCACCATTGACATCTGCAAAATGTTCAAACCCTATGGCAATTCTCAATTATTATACATCAATGCTTCATTCTGACTTGGGGACAAAATATAAAACCAATTCTGACTGGAAAATCTCATGCTGACACCTTTACCCTTTATTGAGATACACCCAATTCCAACACGAATATCTCGGGCAGGCACATTAGCCCATATTAAAGAAAAATATGTATTCTGTAACAACCTTGTGGATATCCAAAAAATTAACTATTATAAACAACCTATTTGCTTCATAATCTCATGCAGAACTCCTGCAATCACTCTGACCGTTTTCCGCCACATGAAAAAATTTCCAAAAAGAAAAAGGAAATAAAAAAACTAAATGAAGTTCACAGCATTGCTCCGATTAATGTTCAGTACTCCCTCCGTACCATAATATAGGCTTTTTAACTTTTGAACACAGTTTAAGAAGCATCATAAATGAATCACTTTTTTTAACATTTCAAGACAAATTGTTGCATTGTTTTTTGAGAGTGCCTTATAATATTGCATTGTTTAATGTACAAGTGGAAACAAAGCATTTAATATTGCATTGTTTTGTGAGAAGGACTTATATTTTGGGACGCCACAAAAAAGTTAGAAGGCCCTGTATTACGGGACGGAGGGAGTATATTCTTAACTGGCTCTTCAACCAAGACATTCGTCTGTATAATCAGTCATTCATAAACTGTAACAATCGGTTTTCGGACATGGCATTATATTCCCTGTAAAAAGAAAAGGAGAACCACAAATATGAGGCTAAATCATTATCGCCTTCGAAGAGAACAAAAGCCTGGAAAAGTGATACACCCTCACCACATGCGTTGCCAACCTAAAAATTAAATACATCATTGGTCAACAACCCAGTCTCAGATGTAAGAAAGCAAAGCTGTAATCCAGCAATGCAAAAACATTAGGAGCGAAGAGCGACCCAAACTTAAGGCTGGAAAGAGAGACACAACAGACCTTATCAAAATCAATACGTGGTAAAGCCACGTTCTTCAGTCAAGCCTTGAAGAACTTTCCGCATTGTTAGCCCATTAAGATGCATCTACGATTTCAATTTGAGTTAGAATACTACATCCCTTATGTACAAATTTACATTTTTCTTCTCCACTTAGCTAAGATATATACTTCTTTGTGGTTCACTGGTTTCTACAATTACAGATAACCATACACTAAACAACTACAGATGCAAGTCCTGACGGACACAGTATGTAATTTGTACACACTGATCCCTTGAAATTGGAACACTCGCTAGGATGGAAATTCCACATGCGTCGATGCAACACAAAGACAACATTCCAAGCGACCATATTCTCAAAAGAAATGGCAATAGACACATGATTCCAATTTCATGTTACAAGGTAGCAACTTCTCCATTTAAAACAACAATATACTGACCATAATATTATCATATCCAAATATGAAAATGACAAGTCAATGAGTGCAATCAATCATGCATCAAATTAAAAGGTCAAATTAGAAATCATAGCTTTCAAAGCTAGTTTCAAACCTTCAAGCAGCCTTAATAGAGACTAGAAATTGAAAAGGAAAGAAAGAAAAAAAAAAAATCAAACATAAGAAAGCAAAAAATTAGCAACGGGATTTTGCAAATAAGCTTAAGACTCACTAAGCAATCTTTATCCAGTAACAATGTATGGATGCACCAAAATAAAGCAGTAAAAATCAGAAGTAGATTAACACACCTGCTCTCTCGCAACTCGAGCTCTCTTTCACGCTCCCTTTCTCGTTCCCTCAGCTCCTTCTCTCTTTCCCGATCAAGCCGCGACCTGCTCCGGCTTCTTCTTGACCTCTCCCGGTCTCTCTCCGGCTCCTCCTTATCCCGCCTTCCCCTCTCTCTTTCTTTCTCCTTCTCCTTCTCCTTTTCCCTATCCCTCCTCTCCCTATCCTTGTCCCTGTCCCTGTCCTTGTCCTTGTCCTTGTCCTTATCCCTCTTCTCTTTCTCCCTATCCCTTGAGCTCCTCTCGATATCCCTATCCCTATCCTTTGAGCTCCTCTCGATATCCCGCTCCTTGCTCCGATGCCGCGAACTCCTCTCCTTATCCTTATCTCGGTCACGTTCCCTTTCACGGCCGTTCTCATCATCACCGCCACGAGACTTCTTCGCGGAACTTTTCCTATCCTTCTCGTCCTCGTCTACTACAGCGTCGTCGTCATTGAGCTCCCTCCGCCGGTATCCTTTGCTATCCTTTTCTTTTTTGGTGTCCTTTGATTTCGACGAAGGTTGGCCGTTGGTCTCTTCGACTGTCTTCTCTAAGTACTCGTACTCGTCGAAGTCCATCGGGATTGATGTTCCGGCGACTCCGATAGCGCCGTTCGCAGGTAGTGGAATCGTTCGAAGTGATTGGAAAACCCTAAGGACAATTTCAGTTGTCTGCTAGTTTTTGGTGATTGTTGTTTTTTTTTTTTTAAATGAAAGTGGTGGAGATATTAATGAGTTTTAAATTTTTATTTTATTATTGAGTTTTATATATGAAATCCTGCATAATGCAGGAGATAAATAAATTTTTTTTTAATAAGGTGATGACTAAGATGATAAATATAAATCATTCTTGATATGTATATGATATGGTTTATATATTTATCATCTAACGTGTAAATTTATTATCCGGGCATCTTAAGGGATCAAGAATCCTACTACATCCGTCCAAAATTATAAGTTCATTTATCTTTTTGGTTTTGTACTAAAATGTAAATCAATTTATAGAAAATCAATAGAATATTTATTACATTTTTCTCCTTCTACTCTTCATTTATTATATACTCAACTATTTTTTACTACTTTGTATTAATATCAATGAAAGGTCATTTTAGCCTTTTTAATTAAAATTATTGACAAATAACAAATTTAACTAATTTTTTTAATATGTGTGGAAAACCTCAAATGGACTTACATTTTGAGGCGGATGTAGTACATATTTTTACTATGTCTCTAATGGGATCAAGGCATCAATGAAGCATGAAGAATCACGGTGGTAGGGGGTTTTGCGTCTCAAACAAGTTATCACGAGGCGGGTGCGTCCTACGTTTTGAGAGGCGTAGGCGGAGAAAAAATAGGGTCTATTAACACGAAAAAAATTCGATAGAAAAATGATTTTTTTAGTATTCAAATTTATTTCATCATTTTCATACCTAAAAATACATATATATATATATATATATATATATATATATATATATATATATATATATATATATATATATATATATACATATTACTAAATATTAATTCAAGTATTCAACAATTCAACAACGCTCTTGAAGACATTTGTTTGCGAAATCACTAATCAAAGTATAATCGTCAATTTCATCAACCGATTTCCGCTCAATCGATATTATGGCCAACCCATTCAAGCGTTTCTGAGTCATCGTCTTCAAGATGGGTGCTTATTAAACTTCAACTTCAAAACTCCGTCACTGAGATCTGGTTCGTTCTGGAATAGTCAATGATATCCGATAAACAACTTGTGTGTTTTATAACTTAGAGGACATGTCTTCAAAAATTCAAAATTTCGAGAGGTTCATCTACATCTTTGGGCAAAACGTGTATAAGTTAGTTGTAATCATAATACAACTCTTCCCAATCAATATCCTCACGCACCTTTTGTCAACATTTTATTGGGCTTTTTATTGGGCTTTTTAAAACATTGAAATTTTTTATAGTTTTTTTTTTTTTTTTATAAGCGAAGGCAATATATATCTTTGGTACGGTGGCGATGGCTGCAAGCGGTGCACTTGCTTGCTTGCTAAGGTTGGGCCGGCCTGCATGAAGCCCTGAGTCCGTAAGGTGGAATCATGCTACTATAGGTTGAATACATTGTCGATACTAAATAATAGGCCTTAACCCTTCATGGATAGTTGAGTGTCTCTTTTATTAATATATATAATAAGGTTTCTCGCATAGTCATGTATAATGGTGTATGATCATGCGGAACGCGCAGGGCCATTGTCTTTATGCAACAAGGAACGTGTATCGCGATTATTGTCACATTATACTCACATTCATACAACAATTTCATTAACATGGTATCAAATCTTTTATTCATGTCGTGCCTGTGTTGCTTCCAAGATAAACCTCCATTTTTGCAATGACCAAGGTGTGCTCACTTCACTTGTGGTAGCTTTATCTCACGGTGGATACGTAGGCAGTCGCAAGTCACAACGGTAGTGTAGCTGTTTTCATTACTTCGTCCTTCCCATTTTTTTTATCACTTGCAATGTGACTCAATAATCCAACTCCGTCGTGGGAGGGCTTTTGGTTCAATACTTTTCGGATCGAATCAACACTTAATGTTGATTCATTAACATCATCATTTGGCTCTAAATAAATGGTTGTTGACAAAAATCGTTTCGAATAATCCAAAAAAAGCTCATGACATCGAAATAAACTGTTTGTATAATGTATCACTTGATATAATGTGTATAACACATTGTACAAGTATTGCATGGTATCGCACTTTAATCCCTTGATGATATGATCATCTTGTAATGTTTGTATCTGCGAGTTAAGATATATAAAAAGAAAAAAAAATCATATAATATATGTCCTAAAATACTTGAAGGCGTTAGTATATCACATTTTTATGCTACAAGTTAAATCATTGATGGTCAAGCATAATCAAACATGTATGGTGATGATGGATGTGTATAAGTGCGAAAGTGATGTGTCATGAAGTGTATAGGCATTATGCAAGAGTAATATTGATTATGCATTATAGTATTTTTATGAACACAATCAAACACGGTAGAGGAGAAGATAGACATCATTTATTATTTGCTACGGTAATAAATAGTAGAAATAAGCCATGAAAGAACGGCTGTGAAATTTATCACCGTCATAAATCTTTTAAAAGGTTATGATATCTTATGATATCTGCTATAAACATTTTCGTTTATAAACCTTTTCTTTTCCATTCATAAACCTTTTATCCTGCCACGTCATCACTCTATAAACATTTTCTTCTCCACTCATAAACCTTTTAACATAAATTTAAATTTCTTTTAAACTCTATAATATTATTAAACATATTATTATTATTATTATTATTATTATTATTATTATTATTTATTTATTTATTTATTAATACGTAAACATAAAATTTAAAATCGTAAACATAAAATTTAAAAATTAGCCAAACCTTGTCTTACCCGAATTTGCATAATCATACAAAGTGCGAAATAATTAAATACTACTAAACATAAACCAACACTAATTAAATTAATCTTCATTGCTAGTATTCCCGAAACGCTCCCAAATATGTTCGACCAAGTCGGCTCGAAGTTGTTGATGCACTTCACGGTCGCGTAGTTCTGCATGCCTCCGGAGGTATTGTTGAAATCCTTCAGTAGGGCCTTGAGATGCATGTACCGGTGGTTCGGCTATTTCGTCACACCAGCTAGTTATTGCATTTCCTTCGTCCTCTACAATCATATTGTGCAATATGATACAAGCATACATTATATCTTGTAAAGTGCTCATATGCCAAAACCGTGCCGCACCTCGCACTATTGCCCAACGAGATTGAAGGACCCCAAATGCTCGTTCAACATCCTTCCTGGCTGCCTCTTGCATCTGTTTGAACAATTTCCTTTTAAGGTCTTCTGGATATGAAAAACTTTTCACAAATGAAGCCCACTCAGGATAAATGTCATCTGCTAAATAATATCCCTTTGTATATTGTGTACCATTTATCGTGAAATGGACCTCCGGAGAATACCCTTCCAATACGTCGTTAAATAAAGGAGATTGATTAAGCACATTGATATCATTATTCGATCCTGCAACGCCGAAAAATGCATGCCATATCCAAAGGTCATATGAAGCGACTGCTTCTAGCATAATCGTTGGAACTCCTTGATCTCCTCTAGTAAATTGACCTTTCCATGCATTTGGACAATTCTTCCAAGGCCAATGCATGCAGTCAATACTTCCTAACATACCTGGAAAGCCATGGATGTCAGAGTGTTTTTGAAGTAAGCGTTGAATATCGTCAGCATTTGGCCTTCTCAAGTATTCAGGGCCAAATACCTCAATAACACATCGACAGAATTTCACTAGACAATCAATTGCAGTGGTCTCGCCAATTCGGACATACTCGTCAAAAAGGTCAGCAGACGTTCCATATGCCAATTGACGGATAGCAGCTGTGCATTTTTGCAACGGGGATAGTCCCTTTCTACCGGTTGCATCAACCCTAGTCTTGAAATAATCCGAATAATTTGAAAGAGATTCTACAATCCGAAGAAACAACCTCTTACTCATTCGGAACCTTCTCCTGAACATTTCGTCAGTGTAAACCGGATCATTCGAAAAATAGTCGTTGACAAGACGGGAATGGCCATCTTCACGATCTCGATTTATATATTTTCGACTTCTTTTACGACGGTTGGAACTTTCAGCTTCTTCTAGCATCGACTTCATCATGTTTTCTTCAGTATCATCCGCTAACTCATCAAGCATGAACTGTATGAATTCATTTTCAACTGAGGAATCGGAGGAATCGGAGGAATCCGACATTTTGAGTGTGGAAATTGTAAAATACGCAAATGCAAGTGTAAGAGTTTGTGTTTGGAGAAAATGAAGACTCAAATGGACATATATATAGACATCTTCACAACTACTAGTTTAGAAAAAGGAATTTTCAAATTTTCAAATTTGAAATTTGAATTTTAAAAGTTGAAATTTGAATTTCAAAATTCGAACTTTGAAATTTGATATGTTTAAAAAAAATGAAATTTGAAATTTGAATTTTGTAATTCGAAATTTGAAATTTGAATTTAAATTTTTGGAATTTGAATTTTGCATTTAAATTTTGAATTTAAAATTTAAAATTTGAATTTTGAATTCAAAATTTGTATATTGATTTTTATTTGTAATTTGAAATTTGAAATTTGAAATTTGAAATTTGAATTTGAATTTTTAGAATTTGAAATTTAAATTTCGAATTTTGATTTTCAAAATTTGAAATTTGTAATTTGAATTTGAATTTGAATTTTGAAATTCAAAATTTTGAATTTGAAATTTGAAATGTGAAAGTGTTGTTTGACCACCGACCTGACAAGACCTAACTTTTTTTACTTTTTATGCAATCTTTTTTACTTTTTATGCAAATTCAAATTCAAAATTCAAATTTGAATTTGAAATTTGAAATATAAATTTCGATTTTTGAATTTCAAAATTTGAAAATAAATCATAAATTTCAAAGTACATAATTTAAATTATATTACATAAAATCATAGCACACCGATTACAAACATAAATTAAAATATTACATAAAACAATACTACACAACTACAAAGTACATAAAAATATTACATAAAACCATAGTACACAATTTGAAACAACATAAAATAAAATGTAACATAAATTAGGCCAAGTCATGTTTAGCTTTGATAAGATCACACATTTGTTGATGAAGTCTCAACTGCTCATCGGTCATGCCACTTGTATCCTTAAAAAGGATTTTATACGCTTTTAAGAGTGATCTTTCTTTTGAAGCGAGTGTTTTTTCTTTTAAAACTTCCTTCATTCCTTCAATTGCCGAAATTTTTTTGTCGGTAACTTCACGAATTTCATTCCATTTCTCTTCATCTATTTTTGAACCGGTTGCTTTTCCTTTTCCTTTCTCTTTCTTTTTGAAATCCCTACCCAACGGGCGGATTTCAGATTCATCATCGTTGTTGATCTCATTGGGAGCGTCGGATGATGTGTACGCACCTTCTTCGGATATCCTCGTCTCTTTTTCTACATGATTTTTCACTTGTTAATCCACCTTTCCACTTTGGTTCATCTTTCACCATTCTCCACACATGCTTGTGTTTGAAATGTTTATTGGTTGTTGATTTATAAAGAGCACGTGCTTCTTCAATCATTTGGTCATCGAACCACCCACTTTTACGTTGTTCTCGGACTGAAATGAAGAATTGATTAAACGAAGTAACCAATTTAATAATTGCATACCAGTGAGATTTCAAATTGGTCGTTGATTTTGTCTCTCCCTCCTTTCGGTGCTTGTTGTAGTACTCCGCAATTCGTCTCCAAAACTCCTTATTATTTTGCGAGTTACCTTTCACGCTATCGGTTGAAATGATGAGAAATGCACTTGTAAGCATTTTTTCCTCTTCGATACTCCACTTTGATTTTTGTTTTCTTTCATCTCGATTGTTCGATTCATCATCATCGAGAACAATGTTTTCCAACCCTTCTTGGGTAGAGAAGGTTGGAATTTCTGTTCCACCGACACTTTCCTTTCTTTGTTCATTCGATGATGTTCCCATAGTTGGATTACAATATCCGGATGCGTATTGACTCACCATTGCCGGATGCGGATTCATGTGAAAGGGCGGATATGGAGAATATGGAAAAGAGAAATTTGGTACATTTGAATTGTGAACATTTGGATAGGAAAAATTGGGAGAAGGTTGAAAATATGGAAAATTCGGAGCAGGTTGAGAATTTGGAAGATTCGGAGGAGGTTGAAAATTTTGATACTGAAAATTCTGAGTAAAATTCGAAGTAGGTTGGGGAGATTGTGAATCATCTTCCACATTTGAGGAATTGAGTAAATTTGAAAAATAATTATTTGCCATGATATATTGAGAGAAGAGAAATAAGTGTTGTTGAAGTTGTAAAGAGATAAAAAAAATATAAGTGTTAGTGAAGTTGTATATATAGAGGTAGACAAAAAAAATATAAATAAAAAATAACAAAAACTTGTTTGAAATTTGAAAAAAAAAAAAGAAAAAAAAGAAAAAAAAGAAAAAAAAAGAAGATGTCGGCAGGAGTTCAAAAAAAAAAGAAAGAAAAAAAAAGAAAAGAAAAAGCCAACTCAGCTTGTATGAACCGGTTTATGTATATAAACCTTTACATAAAAACCTTTGCCACATCAACAAGCCCCAACAACAAAAAACCTTTTCCAAAAGCTTTTTAACAAAAAAAAAAAGCCTTTTTCCCTTCACCATTGGAGATGGCCTGAATTATGAGTCTTCTTTTGAGGCTTGATAATAAATGATCATTTCCATAAAAACAAATAAAATTTATATAAAAAAAAAAAAAAAAAAAAAAACAAGCGATGCAACAATAGATGTAGCAAATAAATCATGCATCATTTCTCAACACTGTCCCCTGGATTTTAAAACATGTGTGTGATCTCGCCTCTTTGTAAGGGTAGTTTAGGCTTTTGAAATAGTTTTTAATTTCCTTTACATTTCAAGTCTTCATTTTCTTTAATTTAAGGGCCAATTATTTAAAAGGACTGATTTTTAACTTATTAGGAGTAATAGAATGACACTCAAAATCTTATTTAGTTATAAGGACATTCTAATTTTAAGAAGAAAAACTTATTTAGTTATAAGGGACATTCTAATTTCAGTGGATAAAGAGGAAGAAAGAAAAAAAAGAAGGAGGAAAAAAAAAAAGCGTTCAAAGTAAAAAAAAAAAATACCGAACGTGATTCACCATATTTCTAAAGGTCATATATTTTGATCTAAAACTCGGATCATCATAATTTTTCACTAAAATTCATATTTTTCGCCTTCTTTATTCTAAAATCAAATTTGATATTTTTCCGAATAAATTTCATAAAATCAATTTTTTTCTTCATAAAAATCGACGCGACGTATTGATCACCGTCGTGCATTGACCACCTACCCGGATGCATTGGCCACCGGATCCATTAACCACCCCGATGCATTGACCGCGCGATTCATTGGCTACCATGATGTATTGACCGCGATCCATTGACAACCTTGATCAATGACATCTCATTGTAGCGATTTATGCAATGATGTCTCATTGTAGCGATTTATGCAGTGACTTCTTATTGTAGATATCTATGTAGTGATGTCTTATTATATCGAATTATGCACTGACGTGTTATTGTAACGATTTATGCAGTGACGTGTTATTGTAACAATTTATGCATACCTTTGGTTGCAAAAATATGCATTTAAACCCAAAAAAAATAAAAGAAATATAGTTATTTTACAAAGTTATCGAAAATTTAAAACAACACTAATCAAATAAACCAACATCAATCAAATATTTAAAGATAACAAAGAAATAAAGTTACTTTACAAAGTTATCAAATGTGTGTATCAAGTTGTATATACGGTGACATCAATATCATTGCATCAGTTATCTAATTGTAAATACAGTCATCAATGTCACTGCTTCAGACATCAATGTCACTGTATAAGTCATCAATGTCACTGCATAAGTCGTCAATGTCCTTGCATAAAACCTAACAACTGCATCGCTCTGCTCTTGTTTTGCTTTTCTCCAAATGTGGAGGTTTTAATATGGATAGAAGTACAAGTTTGGTGAAACTACAAAGACTCTTCACTATGACTCTTGTAATGGCCACACGTTGCTTGTGCCCTTCTGATAATTGGATTCATTGTGGAATCCCTCAATTCTTTAACACGATCTTGAATCATTTGACGATCTTGTTTAGCTAAATGTCCCTGCATCATTCATCAATGTCACTGCATCGGACATCAATGTCCCTACATCAGTCATCGATGTCCATGCATCAAACATCAATGTCACTGCATAAGTCATCAAAGTCTTTGTATCAGACATCAATGTCACTGCATAAGTCATCAATGTCCCTGCATCAGACATCAATGTCACTGCATCATACATCAAACCGTATCCTTTAGAATTTTGACGATCCGAGTTTTAGATCAAAATATATAACCTTTAGAAATATGGCGAATTTAAATAAATTAAATAATAATAAAAAACAAACAAACATCAACGCATTTCTTTTTTCTTTTTTTTCCCTCCATCCAGCGCTTCCTCTCTTTTTTTTCTTCCTTCCTTCCTTTTTTTCCTTCTTCTTCTTTATCCACTTGAAATTAGAATGTCCTTATAACTAAATAAATTTCCTTCTTAAAATTAGAATATCCTTATAACTAAATAAGATTTCGGAGTGTCCTAAATGATCATTAATTCTCTAACGATGGCCTTATAACTAATATCCACTTAATTTAATGCTATTACTCGTTGCGAAAACTTATAAATACTTACATATTTTTCTCCTCAAAACCCTATGTTGCCCCCACCAGGCGGTAAACAAATCATGTTGTCGCGGGACCGTTGATTCCGTCTAATCAACTAGTTGTTTGGTTTTCGGATCCAAATGGCTAGTTTGAGGAGTCAGATCGCAGTGACAAGTTCCCATTTTCTTATTCATAGTTTAGAGACAAAAAGCTTAACCTTTTTGGCTGTTTGTTTTCGTTCTTAATTAGATGTTGTGTTCTTCGTTAGGATGCAATGTATGTTCGTATGATATCGTGGATTCGCAATTATTGCAGCTTGTGCATAGATCGACATCGTGCTGAAATTAAGGTAAAGATGTTTTACTATAAAAGTCTGTGTATTTTAAAGCGTGTTTTTAAAATTATTTTATGGAATTATGCATCGATTTTTTTTAATTTTTTTTATCGAAAGCGGATATTTTTATTAAAAGTCAAAAACTGTTCATGAGGTAATGCTTTACAGAATATACAATCTTTCTAATCCAGAAAGTAGAAAAAAACTCAAAAATTTACATCCATACTAGCCTAAGCTCTTTAGCTCGATGAACAACTTCAGAAATGAAAACAACCTTAGGGGGACGGTTGTGCTCCATGTGGTGGACCTCCTGGTTGCGCCAGTACCAAAGACCCATCACGATTTCTCGGAATAGGAAACGCTGGCATATAATGCTGTCGTGTTTGTGCAAGTTCACCTCGAGGCAGTTCTCTAGCCACACAGGGATCTCTTGGATTGAGCAAAAAATGAACCAATATTGTCGATGAATAACTCCCTTCCATGTATCAATAGCCCAGGGGCAATCTCTGATTGCATGAAAGATGCATTCGGCATGAGTATCACAAATAAAGCATGTGTCATCCTCCACAATGTGACGATTGTATAAAAAAGCCGCAGTTGGGAGGGTGATCGGGACTTTTCTAGATGTCCAATCTTACCGGCAGTGTACCGGGTCAACTGTAGTCTAGTAAGTGGTCAAGGTCGTATCCACGAGGATTGTGAGGTTGAACACCGAAAAGCTATTATTATCTTGATCTAAGTCGCAATAATACAAGAAAGTAAATTTATCTAAGATTCTACCACTACAAAGGGTGATAAAATTATAAAAAGCCTAGCCAAGACAATGCAATGATCAAGTATATCTCTACTGATATCATGGGAATGGACTACCTACCAACCTTCCATTAGTGTTCAAGTGTGTGTTACCGGTGAACTCCTAAGCTAGTAGTTTCCCCTCGTACGAGTGAATGAAACTACTCTATGTCTCCTCTTTGGTCTAAGGACCCTAGACCTAATGATTGTTCGGGGTCAATTTGTAGTGTTTTTAAGGATATATTCTACATCAATTTCCCCATATATAGATGTTTTTTCATAGAAATCGAGCTTATAATCGATTAATTGAGTAAATGGTGTTTCTAATAGGTTAAATTGCAAAACGTAGCGATTTATGTGTTTAAATCATGATTTTATATTATTTAGGATTGTGTTACGCTTTGGTATGTTTTTCCTACATTGTAGATACACATTGTTGATGGAAAGGATGATTTTAAAGAGATGAATTCGAGTGGAAAATCCCGAAATATACTCGTAATACGACGGGCTAATCAAAAGACGTTTTCTGAAGAAGAGTCCTTAATGAAAGTTGTAGAGTTTTCCGAGAGCTTTTTTATGACATTCGGATCATAATTTTTGGAGGTCTACAACTCAAGATATGAATTTTAGAAGTTTTATTCCAATAAATATTTAATCGAAGGATTCAGTTCAAGGAAGAAGAACGAGCGCCCAAAGATGTTCGTACCATCGTTCGAGAGCTTAATTTTGGTACAACGCCTCTTGACGCCTTTCAAATCAAGCGCTCGGCTCCGTTCAAAGACAATCGAACGTGCATCCATGATTCAGACGCCCGTCCACCGCCGCTTTTTAACTGGAACCGACCTACGCAGCCTATAAATACAAATTTCCCTAACCCTAAGATATATACAATATGCCCTAGCTTCTCATAAGAACCCAAAAGTCGAGTTTTGAGAGCAAGACGAGCCGGCGGTGAGCTCCATGCTTGGTCGGCCGGTGGTTAGATTAGGTTATTTCTTTTCTTTTCGCTTTTTCGCTTCTTCCATGATGAACAAAGGCTTGACGACCATGGATGAACTTTGAAGCTTCCTTTTCCAAATGCAACTTGATTTCTTTTTCATGGATGTTTTGTAAGTTTCAATTTAAATTGTTTCTTTTCCTATGTTTATTTGTATCTTGCAATTCATATCGAAAGATTATTGCTTGTTGATGCTACCGTATGACGGAAGTCGGTGTAGTTTAGATCGCCATAGGAAAGATTAGATTTTTAATCTATACATAACGGAAGTTCGTAGGTTAAATATCTAGGTTTACGAGAGGATCACAATTTGATTAATTCATTGCAAGATTATCTTAGATTGGAATTGAGGGATAATATTGTTAGGTTAGGATTCAATCTATATCTTTGATTTGTATCGATATTAGTTAAGACCGGAAGGTAAACTAATTAATGGCGTGATAAATCGGAAGAGGAAACGCTTCATTAGAAAAGATAATAATCCAAGATAACTAATGAATGAATGTTTGTCTATCTCGATCGATTTCGGTGGGGTGATGGTTGTTGGAAATAGGTTGATCATGGTTTGTTTATGTTTGTTCGGTTATTAGTTAGTTTCTTGCTTTCATAGATGTAGTTTTATTTATTTTGTCCATAACTATATTTCACGGCTTTGGATTAACAATCCTCCGCCCAGCTTATTTTTCCGTTCTAGTTTAGGTTTAGGTTTAGTTAATAAGAAGAATTAATTAGATTAGATTCAACATCCCTTTTCCCTGAGGATCGATACCCGTACTTATCCAACTTTACTAGCAACTACCCAGTATTCGGCCGGTTAGGAGGTAGTTTTGCATGGTAGTATAGGTTTATAAATTTTCTTTTGTTTTAATGATGCAAAATCTCCCCAACAATGATTCAACATCATACGAACTTGAATGCAATGACAATGTCAATACTCCCCGGATAAGAAATCGAATTCCAGTTAAGGTCAATTTTACCTTCCGGTTTTCCTATTCCTTCTCCCACACCAAGCATCTCCTTTTGGTCTCAACTAAGTGTGTGTGTGTGTGTGTGTGTGTGTGTGTGTGTGTGTGTGTGTGCAAGTGCTAGGTGATCAATCCAACACCAACAAGCAATTCAATGAAAATAGTAAAAGGTAACAACAACATATGAAGCTATGAAGTGCAAAACAACATTCCCAATCAACCAATAGAGATAAAAACTATCACAAAAACATTATATTGGCTAGTATAGAACTAGCCACTCATGAATATAAATGCCAACATGTCAAAGCTAGCATTCATACTAATAAGAGCAATTAACACAAAGTAAAAGTTGAGAATTTACCTATAACAAGCTATGAACTTGAAGATTGATCTTTCATTCAAACTCAAGAAGCTTCATTGGAGTTTGGTACATCAAATTGATAACTTGCTCCAACAAAAGCTAATCTAAAGATCAAACTAAGAATCCTTAATGTTTACAATGATAGTAAGACCTAAATTTGTGTTAAATGTTGGCTAGGAGAGCCCTTTGGGGCATAGGGGTGTCTCCAAGGGTTGGAGAGAGTTTGTGGAAGAAAATGGTGTTGGGTATACAGCACTCTGCCCGGCTGTGTGCATTCGAACCATGGCGCTGTGAAGGTGTGGTATAGGGAAATAAAGTAGCACATTTACTAACACCAATTGGTTTTAGTACAACAGTAAGTGCTTGATACTAAAAACTGGTCGCAGAGCAGGTCACGGGTTTGAATCCCGCAATAAAGATACTTGTGTAAATGCCGCGGTTTGTGGTCGGCGAGTCTTTGGGGAGATTTTTTGGGTATACAGCACTCTGCCCGCCTGTGTGCATTCGAACCATGGCGCTGTGAAGGTGTGGTATACTTAACGAGATATCGTGTAAATCTTTGCGGTTTGTGGTTGGCGCAGTCTTTGGGGAGATTTTTGGGTATCTGACATTTTGCCCGCCTATGTGCATTCGAACCATGGCGCGGTGAAGGTGAAATAAAGTATACCACACCTTCACAGCGCCATGGTTTGAATGCACAGCGGCGGGCAGAGTGTTGTATACCCAACAATCTCTCCCAAAGACTGGCCACCACAAACCGCAAACCGCATTTTTACAAGATGATGTTACCGGATTCAAACCCATGACTCCTCTGCCGCCGCCACTTTTAGGATCAAGCGATTACCGTTGTACTAAAATCAATTAGTGTTAGTAAATGTGCTACTTTATTTCCTTATACCACACCTTCACAAAGGCCATGGTTCGAATGCACACAGCGGGCAGAGTGTTGTTGTACCCAAAAATCTCCCCCCCAACACCTGCCCAATTGAATTCAAGTTCATCCCATATGATGTTCATCAAATATATCCCATCTTCAGATAAACTATCTAACTCTTTGTGATGTCCTATGACATGTTTTCCAATCCATTTGCTGAGTAAGGCAAACTCAGTTTTGAGACTGTTGAGCTTCGTGTTAAGATCGGCAGGTTGATCTGTTGCTGAAATTTGATTGAGAAAGGCTTCACGCTTGAGCGGCAAACAGGCTAAGTCTATTGATTCCACAAGAGGCTTCTTGAAATTGAATAGCTGCCTTATTATCTCTTAGTTGATAATAACCTTTTCTCCACGAACTCTTGTTACCAGGGAGCTTCTCACCATCTTCATATTTTCCTAAAATTGCAATATCCCTTCCAAATCGAGATCTTTTTGCAATTTTTCTTCCAAAAGGTTACTCAAACATTGTAAATTATAGATCTTTTCACATATATAACTAGCGAGAAGAGTATTGTTGCAAAATTCTTCATATTTTTCAAAAGAAAGGGGTTATACAACGGCAATTAATCTGGAGTCCAAAGTTTGTTTAGAGGGGGCCATTGTAAAAAATTTCTGGATTTTGAGAGAGAGGAAATTTGAATTTTGTGTAGGGAGAAGATATGAAAAAGATGTATTATATGGAGAATGTATTGAGGGGCTGACGGTTTGTTATTTGAATCCACGATCTTCTGAGGATTTGATGCCAACTTTTCAAATTCTACTGAGTGGTTTCTGTAACCGATGCATGTACCATCTGACATACATGCTACAAATTCTGACAAAAACTGCGGTAATTTAATGCGATGTAACTTCTGTCGGTTTTATCCTCTTATCTTTTGACTTCCTTTGACTAGATAAAACCGATCACGAGGTCGGTTCTTTCTTTGAATCGATTCCGTCATTCTTCGATTTGATGAGTCGGTTTGAGATTGTTGATGTCAATGACTGATCTGTCAAGTGAGCTCACCCAGCATGACAAAGATCAATCCCCTAAACGAATTTATGAGCTTAAACCGACTTAAATGACTTTGATAATTCCCAATTCAGTTCTCAGCTTAAAAAACCTTTCTTTGTCCATTGGTTTTGTAAAGATGTCAGCCAACTGATCTTCAGTTGGGACAGAGAGAACTATAACGTCATTTTTCTCTACATGATCCCTTATGAAGTGATGTCTCACATCAATGTGTTTTGTCCTTGAGTGCAAAACTGGATTTTCAGTTATGGAAATTGCACTTGTATTATCACACATTATAGGAATCAGTTCTTCTTTTATCCCATAATCTCTTAACTGTTGTCTTATCCACAAAACTTGAGCACAACAGCTTACAACTGCTATATATTCAGCTTCAGTTGTTGATGTTGAGATTGAGTTTTGTTTCTTACTAAACCATGACACAAGTATATTTCCTAGCAACTGACATGTGCCTGAAGTACTTTTTCTGTCTACCTTGCATCCAGCATAATTTGAGTCTGAGTAGGATATCAGCTGGAATTCTCCTTCTCTTGAGTACCATATTCCTACTCCTACCGTGTCTTTTAAATACTTTAAGGTTCTTTTGACAATTGTAAGATGACTTTCTTTGGGTCTGGTTTGAAATCTGGCACAAACACCAACTGCAAATGATATGTTTGGTCTACTTGCTGTGAGGTAAAGTAGACTTCCAATCATTCTTCTGTAGAGAGTTTGATCCACATCCTTGTCTTCATCAAGCCTGATGTTGGTTCCAATAGGTGTTGCAATGCCAACTGATTTCTCCATTCCAAACTTCTTGATCAATTCTCTTGTATACTTGGTTTGATGAATGATTATTCCTTCATTCACTTGTTTTACTTGTAAACCGAAAAAGTAATTCAGTTCTCCCATCATACTCATCTAAAATTTGCTCTTCATCAAACTTGCAAATTTTTCACAGAGTTGTTCATTTTCAAGCTCTTGGTGCCTGCTTTAGTCCATAAAGAGCTTTTCTCATTTTGAAGACTTTATCAGCTTGATCTTTAATTTCAAAACCAGGTGGTTGTTGTACATAGACTTCTTCTTCAAGTATCCCATTCAAAAATGCACTCTTAATGTCCATTTGGTATACTTTGAATTTCTTGTGAGCTGCAAAGGCAAGAAATAATCTGATTGCCTCCAACCTTGCAACTGGAGCATAAGTTTCATCGAAGTCTATCCCTTCTGCTTGTGAGTAACCTTTGGCTACAAGCCTTGCTTTATTTCTGACAATATTTCCATCTTCGTCAAGCTTATTTCTGAAAACCCATTTGGTGCCGATTATGTTGACATGATCCGGTTTATCCACCGATTCCCACACTTGATTTCTTTCGAATTCATTAAGTTCTTCTTGCATGGCTAGTATCCAATATGGATCTTTCAATGCTTCTTCTATCTCTTTAGGTTCAGTTTGAGATAAAAAGCATGCAATCATAGCATCGAACTGATGTCTTGTGTGAACTCCTTGTTGAAAATCAACAATCACTTGATATTCAGGGTGATCTCTCATCCATTGGTGTACAGGAGGTTGCATAATAGGATCTTCATTTTGTTGAACTGGATCTTCTTGAGCTTCTTCTTGATTTCCTTGAGCTTGATTATCTTGAACTGGGTCTGTTTCATGTTGTTCAGCTGTAGGTTCGGTTGTTGGTCAATTTCAAGCGCTTACCGTTGTACTAAAATCAATTGGTGTTAGTAAATGTGCTACATTATTTCCTTATACCACACCTTCACAGCGCCATGGTTCGAATGCACACAAAGTGGTAGAGTCTTCAGATACCCAACAATCTCCCAAAGACTGCCACCACAAACCGTAGCATTTACACAAGATGTTGTTACCGGATTCAACCCATGACTGCTTCTGCTACCGCTTTTAGGATCAAACACTTACCGTTGTACTAAAACCAATTGGTGTTAGTAAAGGTGCACTTTATTTCCTTATACCACACCTTCATAGCGCCATGGTTCGAATGCACACAAAGGGCGAGTGTCTTTGTATACCCAACAATCTCCCCAAAGACTCGCCACCACAAACCGCAGTATTTACACAGTATGCTATTACCGGGATTCGAACCCATGGCCTGCTTTGCTACCAGTTTTTAGGATCAAGAGCTTACCGTTGTACTAAAACCAATTGGTGTTTGTAAATGTAGTACTTTATTTCCTTATACCACACCTTCACAATGCCATGGTTCGAATGCACATAGGTGGCTGAGTGTTGTATACCCAACAGATGGAAATGGGTGGATGATAATTAGATCCAAAAATAGACCTTTAAATGCTGAAATCTCGACTTTCTGGAGTTTCCGGCCTGCACCGGAAAAATTCCGGCGTGCGCCGGAGTCCTCTTTGGAAAAAGTGTAACTTTCTGGCGTGCGCCGGTCCTTCACAGCATCTCAGTAAATGGCTATAACTTGAGTTGTAGACCTTCTATTTACGTGATTAAAAATGAGTTGGAAAGCTAGTTTCTTGATCTACAACTCTCATGAAGAATCTTTCTCCAGAAAATGCCTCTAAGCTGGGTCAAATATCCGTTGAATGTATGTTATGGTAGAAACGCAAAAGACAATTGATCCGTTTGAACTCGATAGCTTCCGGCATACTCTTCTAGCCCTCAAAAGATGTGTTTAGGCTCAACACGTGTCGTCCATCGAGGTCTTGGTCAATTTATAATCCTGCATTACAACACCAAAATACCAAGCGTAGTCCCGACACGACGCTCCGGTTACTATAACCGGTACAAAACCTATCAAAATATGATATTTTATATAATAATTACTATCTACACATATGGATGAAACTAATCAAATAATGACTCGAATTGATACGAAAACATCAATAAATGCATGAGAAATGGGGATAAAACATCGTAAAAAGTATCATCTAGTTGATTTACATCAACCACTCCATTATAAAGCATCGGTCACTTCCTTATAGTAAGATTAGACAGTTCCATTTAGTCGAGATGACTCAGGCCGCTTAGCTTTTGCTTGCCCTCAAGCAAATAAAGCGATAAAACAACTCAAGTCAAGATATAGGATCATACAACATCAAGAAGTAAGAGCTCAACAAGATGATGCAACCAATTGTACATATAACCACATGTTAACCGTAATCTAAGAAAGTAGTGGAGTGTGTGTGAATATTCCTCAACTTTGTTACCAAGAAATCAAATATGAAATCATGCATGCAAGACTTATTAGGTGCAATCCATAGGCTTAAGAATGATACCAGTATCCACTAATCGAGGCATTCGGAGTCAAGGAGTTAGATCGGGTAGGACTTGCAAGCTTGTAACGTTAGGCCTGGATAGTTGGCTAAGCGAAGGGTAAAAAGGATATATCAAAGAGAACAAGCAAGATAGCAAGCCTTTACCCCTTCACTTCCAAAAATATCTAATTGGTATATCTTCTCCTTTTGCAAAAATCGTCGAGGTGGCCGCCTTAACAAAGAACAAAAGAAATAATAAACACCGCTTCAAATCAACACAATTTCCCAAGCTTGAGTTACTTGACTTTGATAAACTTGTCTTCAATGGGATCTTCTCGACTAACCATTTTTGAACTTTATTGAACTTTGAAACTTTTTTTTGAACTAACACCAATGGACTCCGAACTTGATAGATACCATCTCAACTTTGTGCCAATAATGTCATCCAACTCTTGCCCAACTTCTAATGTCGCCACCACACAATACATAGAAACTTGCTAAACTTGTGGGACATCAAGGGAATGTAGACCAAAATTAGGCTAAGGGTCGGATTATAATGAGGTTAATCACGAATGGCTAGTTTCGAGTGGGGTCTCGCCACTCTACAAAGGCTGAGATGGGGACAGGTGGAAAATACGTTTGGGAAGGCCATTTGGCTATGGTCGAGTCAAAGAAATGCCATGACCGTCATCCCTAACTTCGACTCCAAACACCTTTCTATTTCGCCTCGAAAGGATATCAAGCCTAAGTTCTAGTTGCTATGAAAGCATGCTTACATGATTGCACAAAAGTTTGCATGTTAACAAAAGATTGGAATATACGTACTCAAAGATTCACACTACAAACAAAGATTCGCGATTAAAATGCACTTACATGTCACCAAGGTTACACGTTTCATTGAGGTACTCACTCTATCAATTGCAAAATTATATCTTTCAACAAAATGTGGTTTGTTCAATTTTACATTGCTCGAAAATTCACCAAGCTAAGTGTTTCTCAAACAATTAATGATATTACCCGTTGTTGGACTAACTATGTTCCCACTCCCCACTTACGAACTTGCATTGTCCTCAATGTAAAGTGAGTGGTAAGAAAGTAGTTAGGGAAACAAAGGGAATCAAAACTAGTCAAAATAAGTACCGGGATGCTATAAAAGGGAGGGTGGGTGGGCATGGAAATGAAAGATAACCAATGAATTGACAAGAAATCCCAAGTACTATCAAAGTATCAACCAAAATGTAGACACAAAGGGATCATTGGCCGAACCGGGCCTCACAAAAGACCAAAAATACTATACCAAACTTTTACGGGCTGCCTCCCGGTAGCGCTTTTATTTAACGTCGTTTGCTCGACGGGATTATACGGTAGAAATGGTGGAAATTATACAGATCATCAAGTATGGAGTTATACGGTAAAAACATGGATTATACAGATTATCGTGTATGGATACTGTTAGGAAATCACTAGTTTAACGCAGCGTAATTTAAAATTTGATTTTCTTTTCTAGATCGTTCTTCGTTTAATGCAATAAACACGTTAAGTAGTTTGACGGTTATACCTTAGATGATCTATAAGATCGTCGCTTTGACCACCAACGGAGAGTAGTTCAATGCGCAAGCCATCCACGCGTCCGGCCTCTATCGCTAATCCACACGAACCCCTTGCCGGAATCCTCCTTGGATTGCTATCGGAAAAACTCCGGCTGTTAGACCGGACCTTTTCTTCCCTCACAAACTCACTATGGATAGCTCTCTATTTTACACAAGAACTATGAGCTCTTGCAATTGTGATGTACAAAAGAGCTTTGACACCCACCTCTTATTTATAGTCAAAGGTGGCGCCCCATATGTGTGTAGGAGAAGAAAACCTTTTCCCAATAAAATAAGGAAAATCAACTAGATTGATTTATCTCTTTAATTATAATTTATTTTGCCAATATCATATATTGATTATAATTATCTTATTACCATAAATCTATTTTTCCAAAATCAATTAATATCTTATATTAATATTATGACAATCTTATTAATTAAAGTGCACAATCCAAGTGTATCTTATACACTTAAAAATGGCGCCCCATTAGTCAATTAATTGACTTCCGGAATATTCTTTAATTAATATAATTTGTATATAATTAATATCTTGTATTTTATTTATTCATAATAAATAAATACCACCATATTAATTTACCACTATAACCTTTATAGTCTAGAGATAAACTTTCCTTATTTGGCTATCAACTATAACCGCATTTTAATCCGACTCGATGTTCATATGTGTGTGACCCGATAGGCTTCCGAATATGTTGGCCGTAGACACAAAGCGCAATTTCTTCATACCTAACGATCACGGGAAAGCGTCTAGCAACACACCATGACCCCCAATTATCGGAAGAGTCAAAAGCAATGACTACTTCCTTTCATGTGAAGCAGTTACCGTGTAACTCACAATCCTATCGCTGTAATAATATCCATATGATCGTATCTTGAGTGTCAATACATTGACGATCGTATCTTATAAACTGGATATCATGCTCTCTCGGAATAACACATTTACTCCCACTTTGCAAAGATTCTTGAGAGCTAGACAATCCTTATAAGAAGACCATTTCGGATATTCGATCCCAATCATAGGATACACGATTCCCGGACGACCAATCATGTATACTCCGCATGCTTCAATATCATACCCAATCACTACCGCATGATCGCCCCGTGGTTAGGAGAAATCTCAATAGTGTCAAAGCATGACAATCCACACCGTGATGCCATGAAGACTCCGGTAAAAAGGATAATTACACAACCGCCACATAGTGTGACACTTAATGTAAGTGGGTCAATCTAACGTACGCATTCTCTAATACACGTCCACGTACAGTCCAAGTGTCCCTACACTTCGATAGACGAGATCTATCCCTATCTTCTAAAAGATAAAAGACATCCAATAAGTGCTAGTCTAATTATACTATCAATGTCCCATTTGATAATACATAAGACTAAAGACATTTAAGTATCAACCTTGTTATAGTGATTAGAGATCTCATCAACTATAATCACTATCATGGTTTCTCTATCACAGATTGATACTAGGGACGTTACTATATATATACAACAAATAATATGAAGACAAACAATATATAATAACATAAGTGCTTTTATTAATCATAATAAAGTTATTACATGAACTAAATAGATCAGAATGACCCGACCCGGTCGGATCCGGTCCAACCCGAGTGGGTTTAGGACACCTTTCCAACAATCTCCCACTTGGCCTAAAGCCAATCACCCATATGTCTAAGCCCGTGCAAATGAACATGTTTCTCATGCTTAGCTTGAGACAATGCCTTGGTTAACGGATCAGCTATGTTATCATCCGTGTGGACTTTCTCTATCTTTACATCTCCTCTATCTACTATCTCTCTTATCAAGTGATAGCGCCAGTAGCACATGTTTGGACTTCGATGAGACCTTGGTTCCTTTGACTTAGATATCGCTCCATTATTATCACAAAGACAAAGGCACCGGACCTTCAATGGAGGGAACCACACCAAGTTCGAGAATGAACTTCTTCATCCAAATCGCTTCTTTGCCGCCTCCGAGGTCGCTCAGATTCGGCTTCCGCTGTAAAGTCCATAATAGTCTCCTCGCTTGGAACTCTTCCACCCACCGCTTCGCCGTTAAGCGTGAAAAACAAATCCAGATTGTGACTTAAAGTCATCCTTGCGGCTTGGAACCGGCATCCGTGTAACCTCGTAATACTAAATCATCGTTCCGAAAACCAGGAACATATCCCTAGTACGTCTCAAGTACTTGAGGATATTCTTGGCAAAGAATCCAGTGACCATCACCGGATTGACCGGTACCTACTAGTCATACTCGGAGGTACAAGACATCCGGTCTTGTGGCATAACATGGCATACATGATAGACCCGATTGCCGAAGCATAAGGGACTTTGCTCATTTGTGCCCTTTCCTCCTCTGTCTTAGGACTCATTCCTTCGACAGTAGACCCCATGTGACATGGACAAACAATCCTTTCTTGGATCGCTCCATGCCGAATCTCTTCAAGATCTTGTCTATATAGGTGGTTTCTGATGCACCAAGCAACCTTTTAGATCTATCTCTATAGATCTTTATTCCTAGAATATAGGATGCCTCACCCAAGTCCTTCATAGAGAAGTTCTTGGATAACCAAGCTTTGACTGATTGTAACATAGGCACATCATTCCTTATGAGCAATATATCATCTACATAAAGCACTAAGAACACAATGGCACTCCCACTAACCTTCTTGTAAACACAGGGCTCATCTTCGTTCTTGATGAAATCAAACTGTTTGATTATCTCATCAAAGAGAAGATTCCAACTCGAAGCTTGCTTTAATCCATAAATGGATCTTTGCGCTTTACATACCATCCCAGCGTCATTGGTTGTGAAACCTCAGTCGTGTCATATACACTTCCTCGCATGCATTTCCCGTTAAGGAAAGTCATTTTCACATCCATCTGCCAGATTTCGTAATCATGGCATGCTGCAATAGCGAGCAAAATTCTAATGGATTTTAACATGGCAACAAGCGAAAAGGTTTCGTCATAGTCAACTCCTTGTCTTTGCTTATAACCTTTTGCCACTAACCTAGCCTTGTAGGTAGTCACGTTACCGTCCATGTCGGTCTTTCTCTTGAAGACCCATTTACATCCTATGGGAACTATTCCCTTAGGTGGATCAACTAAGTTCCAAACTTGGTTGTCTTTCATGGATTCCATTTCAGAATGCATGGCTTCCAGCCATTTCTCTTTGTCATGCCTTAATAGCACTTCCTCATAAGTTCTAGGGTCCTCATCTTCCATGAGATACATGCCAGTATACCTTTCAGGTTCACGGTGTTCCCTGGTGGATCTGCGAGGTGCTAGTGTGTCCACGGTAGAGGCCGGTGTCACATCCAGGTGTGGCAAGTCCTCTACTTCCATCAACCGATGTTATCCGTAAGTGGTTCTCGAATTTCTTCAAGATCAATCTTACTCCTACCGACCCTATCCGTAATAAACTCTTTCTCCGTAAGTGGCCGATCCCGAAACAAACACCTTTTGTTCCTCAGGATGGTAAAATTGGTATCCTCTTGTTTCTCTAGGATAACCCACAAATAGACATTTGTCAGATCTAGCTTCTAATTTGTCGGGCATCATTCTCTTCACGTAAGTCGGACAACCCCAAGGTTTAAGATAGGCTAGACTCGGTTTCCTCTTATGCCATACCTCGTATGGTGTGGATTCAACCGTCTTTGATGGAACTCGGTTCAGTGTATAGGATGCGGTTTCTAGAGCATACCCCAAAACGATTTTGGAAGAATCGCATAGCTCATTATGGATCGTACCATGTCTAACAAAGCACGGTTCCTCCTCTCGATATGCCATTCATTTGAGGCGTCCACTGAGGGGTCCATTCGAGTAGAATCCCATTCTCCTTTAAATAACCTTGAAACTCTCCATCTAGTATTCTCCGCCTCGATCGGATCGAAGCGTTTTGATTTCTTTACCTAGTTGTTTCTCCACTTCACTTCGAACTCCTTGAACTTTTCAAGGCTTGATTTATACTTCATTAAGTATATATAACCATATCGAGAATGGTCATCGCTGAAAGTGATAAAATAAGAGTATCCTCCTTTGCTTGAATTGACATTGGGCCACATACATCGGTATGTACGAGCTCAAGCAATTCATTGGATCTTATCCCTTTGCCACTAAAAGGTGACTTTGTCATCTTGCCAAGTAAGCAAGCTTCGCAGATGTATCAAGCGATTCAGAATCGAATTGATCCAACATTCCATCTTTATGGAGTTTGGAAATGCGATTCTTATTTATATGGCCAAGTCTACAATGCCATAAGTAGGATTCATTCAAGTCATTTGTTTTGGCTTTCTTGTTATTTATATTAAGTACGTCAACATTCATATCTAATATGTAGAGACCATTGCTAAGTATGCTAGTACCATAAAAGATTCCATCACGAGAAAAAGAACAACATTTATTCTCAAACGTAAATGAAAAACCATCAACACCTAATGCAGAAATGGAAATAATGCTCTTCGTAAGAGCAGGAACAAAATAACAGTTACTAAGTTCAAGTACTAGCCCACTGGGCAATGAAAGAAAATAAACTCCTACGGCTAGTGCAGCAACACTTGCTCCATTTCCAACGCGTAGGTCCACCTCTCCTTTCTTCGTGATCTCTAGCTCTTCTTAGTGCCTGCATATTCATACAAATATGAGAACCACAACCATGATCTAATACCCAAAGTGGTTAGACTTAGAAGAAGTAATGTTGATCTCAATCATAAATATACCTGGTCGAGAAGCATCGTAATGCTTCTTCTTGGTACTCAAGAAGCCCTTTGCGCTTTCTCCTCCAATGTCCAGTCTCACCGCAATGGAAGCAAGCATCCTTGGATTTTTCTTTTTTATATCTTAGGCGTTGGCTTTGGTGCACCTTTCGCCTTCTTGGACTTTTTCTGGCTTTTGCCTTGCCCTTGCTTGAAGTGACCAAAGAACACTTGCTTTCCTTCCCCACAAAGTGCCTCGGCGCAGCTTCAACATGTTCAATAACTCCGCAAGAGAGCAATTTATCTTGTTCATGTGATAGTTCATCACGAAATGCGAGAATGAATCGGTAGAGATTGCGTAATCAAGTCAATACTCAACTCGCTTCCAACTTGTGGCCCAGCTTCCCAAGCCTCTCTATGTACCCGATCATTTTAAGCACGTGTGACCCCACAAAGAGTCCCAGGATGCCATCTTACAACTAAACAGGGCCTTCGAGACCTCGTGACTTCGGTCAAAGGCGAGAAGCATAAAGTTCCTTCAGGTGGACCATGATAGAGTAGAGTCCATAGACTCATGCCGCTTCTGTGCTTCGATGATGTCATAGAAGCAAGCATGATACATGTAGCATCGATCTCAGCGAACAATGCTTGTTGTACTTCTCGACAAAGATCTGCGGCCAACCTCAATGGGCTTTTCCGGTAGGGCCTCGCCCAAGACATAGCCAATCTTCTCGTGCCTCAAAACGATTTTGAGTTTTCTTTCCCAATCGAGAAAATTAGTTTCGCCAAGCTTGTTTTCGATGATAAAACGAAGGTTCAATTTGTTTGACATTTTCTACAACAATAAATAAAGATAGAATAAGTAAAAGTTCATGTATAAAACCCTAAATTTGCACTTAAAAATTTTATAAGGTTTTACTCCCACTAGCCAACTATTCCCTATTGGCTTTCAAGAATTTAATTAATTCTTTAGTGGTTGGGATCCCATTTAGTTACCTCGATTCCCGACGAGGGCCGATCAACCGAGATAATTTCGATAGGTAGGTACTCTTACCAATCGCATCGCATCGCGACTCAGGCTGGTCGACTAGTCAACTCTTTGACGCTTCACATCTCTATGTGATAGTCAACCCTTTGTCTTTAAAATCGAGGCGGTCCTGACGAGGCCAATCACCGCAAGATTCTAGTCGAGTCGTGAACTCCAATATTCATGAGATCTCGTAACGATCATATCTCAATAATAACGATATACCCGTGGTAGGTCAACTCCCGACGAGGGCCGATCAGTTGGATCCGAACAAGGGCTATTCACCTTCATTATAATATTAGGAGACAATTTTGGCTCGATTTTTGGCGTGGGAATAATTTTAAATTAATTCACTTAATTAATTTGGTTTAATTATGGTCTCATCTACTATGTGCATATTACTACGATATCATATAAAGTAAAACATACACAACATTCCGCGCATAAAATAACCGGTATGATCATGGACTTTTCCTAAGTGTGCGGTTTGAATACAAACCCATTTAAACCGCTGGTCACAAACTAAGGGTATCTCAAAACCGCCAATAGGATCTTTATTGTTGTACGCCAATGGGTTCTTTATTTCTCCTTGGTCTTCAACTTCTTGCTCCATTCTTGTTACATTAAAATTTATCTAATAAATACACCCGCCGCACACGGAGGGGAGCTCACGGGAATGGGATAAATGTAAAAAGTAAACTAGGTCACGTTCTTCATAACGGCTTAGGACAATTTTCAAAAAACCAACATAAAGAAAACATTCCCATCTATCCTATTGGTCGAGTCAATGATCAATCGGGGTCCATATAATCACATTATATCTACACATCTAATCCATACAGTTTTATCTTATGAAAAAGATTAATTTCTAATTTTTGAACTACTCATGCGTCTTTATTTTATCACATCAAATAATTAAATAACTTTTAAATAATTATATGACTTAATAGAAAATTAAAATTAACATTTAATTTTAAATCGATTTTAATTTCAATTAAATTTGAACTATTCAAAATAAAATTCAAATTATAAAGTCTCCTATTTGTTTCCTTTCCAAAACTAAATTTGGCTTAAGCCTGACCACTTTCCAAAATCAAAATTTTGGAAGTGGCCTAGGCCCAGGCATTTTACAAATCAAATATTTGGAAAGGCCAAATTATTTTGTTCAGCCTCACCACTTTCCAAAACCAAAATTTTGGAGTGGCCTGCGCCTGCGCTTTTACAAATCAAATATTTGGAAAGGCTGGCCTATTCCAAATCAAATATTTGGAAAGGCAAAATAATTTTGGTTTAGGCTCGACCACTTTCCAAAATCAAAATTTTGGAAGTGGCCTAGGCCTAGGCCTTTTACAAATCAAATATTTGAAAAGGGCCTAGGCCTATTCCAAATCAAAATTTGGAAAGACCAATATGCCAAATGGTTTCCTAATGGCTCAAACTATTTGAACCATTGGTTGGCCATGTGACACAACTAAACAAACGAGATATCTATGCACAATAAATATCATAAAACGAAAAGGGTAGATCTCCCCCATTGGAAGAGGACAGCCGACAGACGGCAGCCCTAGGGCCACCGCTGCCACCGCCGCCGCCGCAGTTGGAGGGGGCCGCCGCCAGTCGGCCGAGCCCCCCGTAAACCCTAATTTTTTTTTTCTTTTTCAACGTTTCGTGATTTAAATCTTGCATTTATTGATTAAATACTACGCATTTAAATTATGTTTATTGCTTAAGCTCAAGTCCGCTCGATACCACTTTGTTAGAAATCACTAGTTTAACGCAAATGAAATTTAAAATTTGATTTCCTTTTCTAGATCGTTCTTCGCTTAATGCAATAAACACGTTAAGTAGTTTGACGGTTATACCTTAGATGATCTATAAGATCGCCGCTTTGACCGCCAACGGAGAGTAGTTCAATGCGCAAGCCGCCCACGCGTCCGGCCTCTATCGCTAATCCACACGAACCCCTTGCCGAATCCTCCTTGATTGCTATCGGAAAAACTCCGGTCGTTAGACCGACCTTTTCTTCCTCACAAACTCACTATGGATAGCTCTCTATTTTACACAAGAACTATGAGCTCTTGCAATTGTGATGTACAAAAGAGTTTGACACCCACCTCTTATTTATAGTCAAAGGTGGCGCCCCATATGTGTGTAGGAGAAGAAAACATTTTCCCAATAAAATAAGGAAAATCAACTAGATTGATTTATCTCTTTAATTATAATTTATTTTGCCAATATCATATATTGATTATAATTATCTTATTACCATAAATCTATTTTTCCAAAATCAATTAATATCTTATATTAATATTATGGCAATCTTATTAATTAAAGTGCACAATCCAAGTGTATCTTATACACTTAAATTGACTTCCGGAATATTCTTTAATTAATATAATTTGTATATAATTAATATCTTGTATTTTATTTATTCATAATAAATAAATACCACCATATTAATTTACCACTATAACCTTTATAGTCTAGAGATAAACTTTCCTTATTTGGCTATCAACTATAACCGCATTTTAATCCGACTCGATGTTCATATGTGTGTGACCCGATAGGCTTCCGAATATGTTGGTCGTAGACACAAAGCGCAATTTACTAAAATGCCCTTCATACCTAAATATCACGGGATAGCGTCTAGCAACACACCGTGACCCCAATTATCGGAAGAGTCAAAAGCAATGACTACTACCTTTCATGTGAAGCGATTATCGTGTAACTTACAATCCTATCATTTGTAATAATATCCATACGATCAGATCTTGAGTGTCAATACATTGACGATCGTATCTTATAAATCGAATATCATGCTCTCTCGAATAACACATTTACTCCCACTTTGCAAAGATTTTCGAGAGCTAGACAATCCTTATAAGAAGGCCATTTCGGATATTCGATCCCAATCATAGGATACGCGATTCCCGGACGACCAATCATGTATACTCCGCGATGCTTCAATATCATACCCAATCACTACCGCATGATCGCCCGTGGTTGGGAGAAATCTCAATAGTGTCAAAGCATGACAATCCACACCGTGATGCCATGAAGACTCGGTCAAAAGGATAATTACACAACCGCAACATAATGTGACACTTAATGTAAGTGGGTCACTCTATCGTCGCGATTCTCTAATACACGCCCACGTGCATACCCAAGTGTCCCTACACTTCGATAGACGAGATCTATCCCTATATTCTAAAAGATAGAAGACATCCAATACGTGCTAGTCTAATTATACTATCAATGTCCCATTTGATAATACATAAGACTACAGACATTTAAGTACCAACCTTGTTATAGTGATTAGAGATCTCATCAACCATAATCACTATCATGGTTTCTCTATCACATATTGATACTAGGGACGTTACTATATATATACAACAAATAATATGAAGACAAACAATATATAATAACATAAGTGCTTTTATTAATCATAATAAAGTTATTACATGAACTAAATAGACTGTAAATGACCCGACCCGGTCGGATCCGGTCCAACCCGATTGGGTTTAGGACACCTTTCCAACAGATACCACTAACAAATACTCACATAAGCATGTACCAATTAAGCACACAATCCAACCGAAAGATAATGCTTAAAAAGTAATAAGAAAGATAGTACCCGTAGTTCGCTAAATTTATAGTCTATATCTAGACTTTGCCTTGCTTAGGTCTTTAATGCACGGGTGGTGGGTCATTATTATGCACCGCATCCATCTTTTTCATCAAAACCGGTCTCTAACATAGTGTAGACAAATGCCACCAATCCCAACGATTCTTGACCTTTTCCTTTGATCTCCGAGCTTTCTGTTTGTGAGCTTTCACATTATTGCTAGAGTCATATTCTTCAACAACCTGCGTGTTCGTACGATCCACAACAAGGGGACACGAAGTGTCCACAAAAGAACAAGATTCTATTGTAGTGCGTGGATATTTCAATGACGTGTAAATGTTGAAGACAACGCGCTCATCATTCACTCCCAAACTAAGCTCTCCCTTACAAACATTGATCACTGCTTCCCCCGTTGCTAAAAACGGTCTACCGAGGATAAGGGGTGTAGTGTACCCTTCCTCCATATCCATAACAACAAAATCAACGGGGAAGTAAAACTTATCAACCCTCACTAGTACATCCTCAATGACTCCTATTGGGCGTTTTATGGATCTATCCGCAAGTTGGAGTCATCTCCGTACGCTTGACCTTGCCTATGTCAAGATTCATGAAATCATTGTAGGACATGAGGTTTATGCTCGCACCGAGATCACAAAGCACATTCCTAAACAAAAATACCCCAATCTCACATGGGATCATAAAACTCCCGGGGTCTTTAAGCTTAAGAGGGAGCTTATGTTAAAGCACGGCAGAGCACTCCTCACTCAAACACACCGTCTTATACTCTTCCAACCGTTTCTTGTTAGAGAGTATGTCCTTAAGAAACTTGCCATACGCCGGCATATTAGTGAGTTTTTCGATGAAAGGGATATTAACATTCAAGTACCGAAAAGTGTCAAGAAAACGTGCATACTTTTTATTCAACTTCATCTTTTTAATTTCCTCTCGAGGGGGATAGGGTATTGATTCAAGATCAATTAAAGTAGGGTTAGAATGTATACCTCCCTTACCTTTAATGTTAGATGAAGATGGTGGAGCTTCCTTGTAACTCTGTGCATTTCGTGGACGTCACGTGTCATCATTCTGCATAATTTTCTTTGAAATATGCCCAGACTTCTTTCCTGTACCCTTGGTTTGAACCAAAGTGAGTCCGGTGTGAACCGACTTCTCTACAAAACTTTCTGTTTTCTTTCCCGCGTTTCCGGCGTGAACCGGAATGGTCTTGGTTTGAGCCGGAATGGGCTCGGCGTGAACCGTGACTCCACTAATCAATTCCTTCTCAACATGTTCATTGAATAAGGTACACAAGTCACTAGCTCTTGGATTTTTCAATATTCTCGGGACTTTTATCCATTCTTCTTCTTTCTCCACCTCAACATAGCCATCATTTCTCAAGAAACCATCAACAATTTCTTCTTCTTCACTCCACTCTTCCTCTGTCTCATCATTCAAATCTTCTTCAACCTCATTGCTTCCTTCATTATGCCCATATAACCTTCCACTTCGGGTGATGATAGCATTGACTTCCCTTGGGTTTCTCTCGGTGTTGCTTGGTAATCCACCCGGTGGTTTACTACTATTTCGCTCACCTTCCCTAGCCATATGCTCTTCAATATTACGTATAGATGCTTACATAGTTTTCATTTTTATATTTTGACCCATCATGGATGTTTTCAAATTTCCAACATCATGTGACATCACATTAATAGAAGTCATCATTGTTTGCATATTAGCGGCTTGAGTAGCAACAACTCCCAAAATATTGTCCATCAACTTGTCCCATCTATCTGCCTTTGATTGCAGACTTTTTTGAACGGGAGAATGTTGGGTAGGAACTTGTTGGTACATAGAAGGCAGTGGTGGTTGTTGGTAAGATGGATTCCTTTGATACTCACATTGTTGTTGCACATTAGCATTGATGGACTCCTTTTGTTGTTGGGTAAGTGATGGTTCGGGGTCTATGATTGGTAGAATTGTCGGACAAATTGAAAGTGGGATGAGCTCTCTTGATATTATTGTATGCGTTGGTGTAAGCATTATTGAGCTTCCGGTGTTGGTGTGACACATTATCATTCCTCCTTTGAAAATTCACCGGCTTTCACTAGTGCCAAAGGTACATTATCATTCCTCAACCCATTATAAGTGACTAGGCTTGCCATTCCCCAAACTCTTGCTAGCTTGCATTCCATCAAACTTTTTATTAAGAGTTGCTAATTGTGCTAGCACTTCCAATTGTACGGTTGATTCTCCTACAAAAGCAACTTTCCTTGTACTTGTACCGGTTTCCCACATCCGGTTGTTCTTCGAAATTTTCTCAATAGCATCATACACATCTCGTGCCATACTCATCATCAAAGAACCATTACAAGTTTGATCAACCTCCACACATGCTTCTTTCCTCAACCTTCGGCAAAAGAATTGAATTTGCATATCCAAAGAATATCCGTGATCGGGACATGCCTTCAACAAACTCTTAAATCGTTCCCAAGCAACATCAAGCGATTCTTCGTCCCCTTGCTCAAAACTAGCAATCTCAACCTTCAATTCCAAATTCCGGCCCGGAGTGAAATATTGCTTCAAGAACTCATTTTGAATGTCTTCCCAACCGGTCAAGGAATGGTGAGGGAGTGACATAAACCATTCTTTAGCTTTACCATTCAATGAAAAAGGAAACATCGACATCCTTGTTAGCTCTTTATGGATGCCATGACTTTTCGCCGTGTTGCAAAATTGTTCATACAACTAGAGGTGGTGATGTGGGTCCTCATGATCCTCACCAAAGAATTGGCATCGAGTATCAATTAAACCAAAAAAATGACCTCAAAATCATTGGCTCCATCATTGGGTAGGCGAATGGGGTCATTGGGTTGATTCCTTCTCACGGTTCGGTCACAAATGGGTCTCGGGTTTGAAGGGTTATTGTTGTTGTTGTTTCGGTTGTTTTGGTTTTATATGTTTTGGTTATTGGGATTTTGGTTATTGTTGAGTGGTGGAAGATTGTTGTTGTTTGGTGATGGTGGATTTGGATTTTCGGGATTTTGGACATGGCCTTGGGCAGGATTGAGCCCTTGCTCTTCTTGTGCATCTACAAAGTCTTCATCCATCTCTATTTATTGATTAGATGACTCTTGTAAAGAACTTTCACCTCGATTAGGCTCTTGGCTTGCTTGACTACCTTTATTTTCGGCTCTCAAACTTCGAATGTAAGTGTTGATATCCGAACGATATAAAGTGAGCGGTGCCTTGCCTTGTAAAAAATGGGTCATCCACTACAAGATAGAAACAACAAGAAAACAATAAAACAACACTTGCCGACTTACCAAAAGGCAAGCACCAAACAAACAAAATAGAAAGGAGATTAGAAAAGATTGACTTATTCTTAAGAATTTTGAGCTAGTATAAGTATCAACCGTTACACAATCCCCGGCAACGGCGCCAAAAACTTGATCGGGACTTTTCTTGATGTCCAATCTTACCAGCAGTGTACCGGGTCAACAGTAGTCTAGTAAGTGGTCAAAGTCGTATCCACGAGGATTGTGAGGTTGAACACCGAAAAGCTATTATTATCTTGATCTAAGTCACAATAATACAAGAAAGTAAATTTATTTACGATTCTACTACTACAAAAGGTGATAAAATTATAAAATCTTAGCCAAGACAATGCAATGATCAAGTATATCTCTACTGATATCATGCGAATGAACTACCTACCAACCTTCTATTAGTGTTCAAGTGTGTGTTACCGGTGCACTCCTAAGCAAGTAATTTCCCCTCATACGAGTGAATGAAACTACTTTATTCTCCTCCTTGGTCTAAGGACCTTAGACCTAATGATTCAACATCATACGAACTTGAATGCAATGACAATGTCAATACTCCCCGGATAAGAAATCGAATTCCAATTAAGGTCAATTTTACCTTCCGGTTTTCCTATTCCTTCTCCCACACCAAGCATCTCCTTTTGGTCTCAACTAAGTGTGTGTGTGTGTGTGTGTGTGTGTGTGTGTGTGTGTGTGTGTGTGTGTGTGTGTGTGTGTGTGTGTGTGTGTGTGTGTGTGAAAGTGCTAGGTGATCAATCCAACACCAACAAGCAATTCAATGAAAATAGGAAAAGGTAACAACAACATATGAAGCTATGAAATGCAAAACAACATTCCCAATCAACCGATAGAGATAAAAACTATCAAAAAAACATTATCTTGGCTAGTATAGAACTAGCCACTCATGAATATAAACACCAAAATGTCAAAGCTAGCATTCATACTAATAAGAGCAATTAACACAAAGTAAAAGTTAAGAATTTATCAATAACAAGCTATGAACTTGAAGATTGAGCTTTCATTCAAACTCAAGAAGCTTCAATGGAGTTTGGTACATCAAATTGATAACTTGCTCCAACAAAAGCTAATCTAAATATCAAACCAAGAATCCTTAATGTTTACAATGATATTATGAGCTAAATTTGTGTTAAATTTTGGCTAGGAGAGCCCATTGGGGCGTGGGGGTGTCTCCAAGGGTTGGAGAGAGTTTAGGGAAGAAGATGGAAATGGGTGGATGATAATTAGATCCAAAAATAGGCTTTTAAATGTGAAATCTCGACTTTCTGGAGTTTCGGCGTGCGCCGGAGTCCTCTATGGAAAAAGTGTAACTTTCCGGCGTGCGCCAGTCCTTCACATCATCTCAGTAAAATGGATATAACTTGATTTATAGACCTCCGATTGACGTGATTCAAAATGCGTTGGAAATATCGTTTCTTGATCTACAACTATCATGAAGAATATTTCTCCAGAAAATGCCTCTAAGCTAGGTCAAATGTCCGTTGAATGTATGCTACGGTAGAAACGCAAAAGACAATTGATCTGTTTGAACTTGATAGCTTCCGGCATACCTTTCTAGCCCTCAAAAGACGTGTTTAGGCTCAACGCGTGTCATCCATCGGGGTCTTGGTCAACCTATAATCCTGCAACACAACACCAAAATACTAAGCGTAAATCCGACACGACGCTCCGGTTACTATAACCGGTACAAAACCAATCAAAATATGATATTTTTTATAATAATAACTATCTATACATATGGATGAAACTAAGCAAATAATAACTCGAATTGATACGAAAACATAAATAAATGCATGAGAAATGGGGATAAAATATCATAAAAAGTATCATCTAGTTGACTTACATCAGAGGGCATCCCAACAGATTTGCCAAAGTAGTAAGTTACCCCGAAGTGGTCCCTTAATGGACCAAATTAATTTCCAAACACAGTTGCCTTGCGGTAGTGGTGTGGCCAAAGGTTCTCGGATTGTGTGGTATGCTGAACTAACTTAAAATTTTCAGATGAGGTTAGTTTCCATCGCACATCACCGTTGTCATTTACCTCAAAAGGGTCACAGGGTCACGGAGAGTTTCCATCGGACAATTTTATCTAGACATTGTGTTACGCTCGTAGGAAGTCGTATTGTCTGCATGTGATATAAAGGGGTGCAAGAAAAGGACCGACTGCGATAGAATAGATCGGCCAGTTTTTGATAGGGTCATTGCTTTCCAAGGTCATAGCTTCGAATGGACTTTGTCTATGATACCTTGGAAGTCCTCCTTCTTAACTCAATTATGGTGCAATGGGACGCCCAAATATTTCTCGAGATGGTCTGTGTGAGACATCCCCAAAATCTCTTGTATGCAAGAAATGGTCTCGCCACTTACATTTGGTGACACTGCAAACTTAGACTTAGCCACGCTAATATTTTGTCCGGAAATGCCACAAAAACATATAAAATATACTCAATTTCCCAAGCTTGATCGGCAGAAACTTCCAAGAAGAGTAAGAGGTCGTCCACGAAAAAAAGGTGTGAAATTTTTGGTCCACCATATGAGACCGAGATAGGCCTTCATCTCCCACTACTGATCGACCGAGTAATAAGGCAGCTCAAGACTTGCATCAAAATAAGAAAGAGATAGGGTGCCAGCGGGTCCCCTTGCTTTAGGCCACAACGGGGTTGGAAGCCTTCAAGGGAGGAACCATTCCATAAAATTTCTAGGGTCGTGACGTGAAGAGAAAGCATGATGTCGTCAATAATGTCTTCGTTGAAACCCACAATACGCAATATATCACGGAGAATGGTCCAACTCACTTGGTCATAAGCCTTCTCGAGGTTGACTTTTATGATCATATTCATTTATTGCCCCTCTTCTGTCGCATAGTAAATAACACTTCCTCTGCCACAATGATATAATCCGAGGTTTGCCTGTCCGGAATAGGCACTTTCGTTGTTTTCCGCAATCTTATCGATAACCATTCTTGTGAGATTTGCAATGATCTTGGTGAGAGTTTTTGTTGTAATATTGGTTAGCGTGATAGGGAGAAGCTGGGAAACAGACTTAGAAGGGTGTATTTTTGGTATAAGGGCAATGAAGGTTCGGTTCATTGAGTGTGGAAGGCTCCTATCATGAAAATCTTTTATAACCCAAGCAGTGAAAGAGGGTTCTATTGTTTTCCAGTTGTGTTGGAAGAAGATTGGTGGGAAACCATCCGGTCCAAAAGATTTAAAAGCACCCATGTCAAATATTACAGCCTTAACTTCACCCAACAGACACTGGGCGGTTCAAGAGTCGTTTATCTGCATGGTTAAGAAAGGGCATAAAGAGGCCAGAGGGTAGAGGAACCACTGGCTCATCCGCATAGAGACACATGAAATACTTTCGAACCATAGAACTCAAGATATCTGTATCACCAACCCATTTACCATGTGTATCTTTGAGATAAGAGATATGATTTATGCCACACCTACCCTTTGTGGATAGGTGGAAACAACGAGTGTTCCATTCCCCATTTCCAATTCATATAGCATTGATTTTTGGTACCAATAAATTTCCTCCAGTGAAAGAATCTCGTCAAGTTCCTACAAAAAGGAAGTGTTGAGATTTGTAAGAAAAGTGGACGGGGCGTTTGATAGGGAAAGCTAAATTCCTGCTTGAGTCTCTTTTGTAGTTTGTGGGTATGTGTATGCATATGCCGAGTTTTATAGATTATTTTTGTAGAATTAAACGTCAATCTGAGAATTTGTTGGGCACGGTGTCGCGGGCTCAACCCGCACCGCCGCGGGCTAATCAGGCTATGGGATCATCATTTGGTTATGTTTGTGTGATTATTGTGTGTCGGTACGAAGTATTTTTTAAAGTGTCATGTATTAATGAAATTAGTACTACAAATTATTTTTATACGCTATGAACATGTAGTGTAGATAATGTAGCGTAGATAAGATTGGGAATTAATAAGTAGTTTCTGTGGACTATTGTAGTATCACACAGGTTATAGTATGTATTCAACACAGTGTGCTTTGTGTGTTCCTCTGTGATTTTTGTGTTTCCCGAATAGTCTTGGTAAGATACAATTAATAACCATTGACCTATTACAAGAGTACCATGATCCAAAGGTCATGTTGGACGCATGACTAGTTTGAATTGTTAGGAAATATATGCGAGAACGCATCGGAATTTAAAATTTTATTTCCTTTAACCCAAGATTGATTTCGTTTAAGCAACAAAGCTAGTAGACGGTGGTTACCTTGTTTGATCTATAAGATCGACGCTTTGACCGTCTAAGGAGAGTAGCGATGCACAGAGCCGCCCAAGTGTGTGGCCTCTATCGGTGATCTACACAAACAGCCCGCCGGAATCCCATCATGGATTGCTACCAGAAAAACTCGGTTGCTTGACCGACCTTTTCTCTTTCTCAAAATCTCTCTCTAGGAAGCTCTAATTTTTTTTAATAAATTAGAACTCTTGATGTACAAAAGAGCTAGCCAACCCCTTGCATTTATAGGGGTAGGTGCGCCCCAGACAAATCACAATCTGATTGGGAGAAGCTTCCTAGTAGATTGAGGAGAAAAAAAATATTTTCCTAATAAAATAAGGAAAATACCTTTGATTGATTTATCTCATTTAATTTAATATATCATATTAAATATTTTCAAGATATTTGTCAATATCTAATATTAACTATCTTTATTTTATTACCATAAATCAATTTACACGTGTGAATATATCATATATATATTACAATATAAATCTATACATATATATGCATTTATCACAATTGTGCATGTGCATATCTCATATGCATGTCACGCATGTGACAACAAATATATATATATATATATATATATATATATATATATATATATATATATATATATATATATATATATTAATATCACATATTAATATATGGTAATACTATTAATTAAGTTGCACAATCCAAGTGTATCTTATACACTACAAAATTATTACACATTTAGCCAATAAATTGGCATCCGAATATTTTTTAATTAATATAATGCTATGATTAATTAATTTGTAAAATACATGTGTATCAATATGCATAATATATTTCGACAGTCATATACATCATATGTATATTTAATTAATCAACATAATTAATATATTGTATTATATTTATTCATAATAAATAAATACCACCATATTAATTTACCACTATAACACTTTATAGTCGAGATAAACTTTCCTTATTTGGTTATCGCTATAACCGCATTTTAATCCGGCTAGATGTTCTTATGTGTGTGACCCGATAGGCTTCCGAATATATTGACCGTAGGCATAAAGTGCAAATTACGAAAATGCCCTTCATACATAATGATCACGGGATATCGTCTAGCAACACACCGTGACTCCCAATCATCGGAAGAGTCAAATGCAATAACTACTACCTTTCATGTGAAACGGTTTTACCATGTAAATAAAACCCTATCGCTGTAATAATATCCATACGGTCGTACGTCGAGTGTCAAGCATCAACGACCGTGTCTTATAATCTGGTTATCATGCTCTCTCGAAGTAACTCATTTACCTCCACTTTGCAAAGATTCACGAGAGTAAGACATTCCTTATAATAAGGCCCTTTTCGGATATTCACCCCTACTGATAGGGTACGTGATTTCCGGACAACCAAACATGTATACTCCACATGCTTCAGTATCACACCCAATCACTACCGCATGATCGCCCCATGGCTACGGGAAACCTCAATAGTGTCAAAGCATGACAATCCCACCGTGATGCCATGTAGACTCCGGTCCTAAGGATAATTACACAACTGTGACATAGTGTGACATTTAAAAGTTTAAGTGGGCCTGTCTAACGTACACATTCTCTAATACACGTCCACGTACAGTCCAAGTGTCTCTACACTTCGATAGACGAGATCTATCCCTGCCCTTAAAGACAAAAGTCATCTAATACGTGCTAGCCTATTTGTACTATCAATGCTCTTTTTAAGTATCAAACTTATTAAAGTGATTAGAGATCTCATCAACCACAATGGCCTATCATGGTTTCTCTATCACAGTTTAATACTAAGGACATTATCATATAACAATTCATAATTGGTTCTTTAAAATAACAGAATATATAACAACATAAATGTCATTTAATATATGTATAATCATAAAGAAATAGTAGAAATCATCCGACCCGGTTGGATCCGGTCCAACCCGATTGGGTTTAGGACACTATTTCAACATGAATACCCGTGTTTTTCGAGCAATTTATTACAAGAGTACAGTGGTCTTATACGTCTTGTGGGATGTTGGCTAGTCGTATTAGGTGTAGGATCAAAAGCACCACATTGGTCGTTGGTTAGTGTTAGTCTATTACTCCATAATATGAATAAGGGCTAAAGACTTTTGTATTATTACGATGTTTAGAAATCGTCCGAAGATAATTTTGGGTTATTGGATACTTTTTGTGACAAATCCAACAAGCAAAGTGATGGCGTTTTATAATTATTTGTACATGTTTCATTGAGACCGAAAACGTATCCAATATGTATGAGATCAAACAGTTAACGTAGTTTTAAATGAGAAGACAATGGTCCTTTTTATAAGAGTCCCGCATGGGGGGAGTTAATGCATGAATCCCTGATTTGGGGCCCGTGATTGAGGGCCATTATGATTCCATCGTGGGGGAAATAATGGCTCAATCAGGCTGAAATCATTAGATGTACTCAACATGGGATCATGAAAGTCAATGGAGATTAATTTTGGGATCCTGCCTATTAGTGTGTTGCAACCGTCCTTTGAGCTCATCGATGAGTTGTTCTTGTTCATGAACGACTAGGATGAACGGGTCATTAGGTCGGCAAAATGGCATGTGCTGAGTTGAGATGATGTCCGTTGAGTTTGAATGGGATCGAACAAACGACCTGAACTCTGAAGATGACTCGAGTGAGGTAGGTAATACCTTGGTTGAGCGTTCGAGCAAAGGGACCCCAACAGTGGGCTGATTTTGAGTCGGCCACTTGCTAATATGACCCAATAAAAAGTCTTAGGAGCGCCACGTGTATGGCGTTCGGGTCATACCATGTCATGTTACCTGCACCATTGGTTCTATCACTTTAGAAAAACTATGGCGTTCGGGTTTATGACACTATTTCAACACCTAATGTTTGAACTACTCTTATTTGAATTTGATCAGTTGACAATGAAAGAAATACACGCACACACACTTTTTTTATCCCTATTGAGACTCAACCCGGTGTTGGTAATAGGTGTCGTGTGTGGAGTGATTTACGGAACAGATCCGTAATTCACGGATTTAATTATGGAAATTAAATGCAAAAACAACTCGTAAATAAAATCTAATTTTATTATTTAGATCTAATAAATTAAAACAATAATGGTGCAGATCTAACAAATTAACAGAACTGTATGATAGATCTAATGAAACACAACTACTATGATGTAGATCTAACAAAATACGCAATTAACTTACAGATCTGACATAAACGATTGAGAAAATTAAATACAATGCATAAGTAAAGACAAACCAAGGCGAGTTATGAAACTCTTTCCTTAAGACAAATTGCTCCGGTATGGTGCCCACGGTGGTAGCAACTGCCTCCCAAGATACAACGGCTTACGTCCTGGATTGAGAGGCACTTCAACAATCCAAGCTCCGGCGAACTTACAACGTGCTCCGACTTCTCTTCGACTCAATAACTAGAACTATATGCTTGATAGTATGTGGTGGAAGACACAAGAGAAAACTGAATGCCTCAACCTTCATCCTTGCGCGTGTGTGGAATTATCTAAGTCCTCCCTCCTACACAAAAGTGCCTTGCCCCGTGAGGAATTATCTAACCGAGCCGAGCCGAGCCGGCCGGACGACGGACGGACGGTGGCGGTGCGCGCGCGCGTGTTGAATTATCTAAGTCCTCCCTCCTGCACAAAAGTGCCTTGCCCCTTGGGGCACATTTATAAGAGCATACACTAGCTCTTATATATGGAGTTCAAGTCTCTCAAACTTCCAATGTGGGAGATTGAGTTGAGGTTCCCCCTTCAACTCTCATCTCCAACACATTTCCAACCAACTTTAGGATTTAATTTCTCATTCACACGATATCCGAATCGAGTGATTCCAAAGCCAATCATTCTCTACTCCGTGAGTAGAATATTTAGACGTAATAAGCTCCCGGTGAATCTGTAGGATGTAATATCGCCGGATCAATCATCAATTGACCCGATTACGCAGCGGAAAGTACAAGATCTAGATCATAGTCAATCAAAATACATAAATAAAAGATCTAACCTACGAGGGGGTTAGATTACCAACCTTTTTATGGTGCAAAACGCCAAGAACAAGGTCAATCCAAGATCCAAGCCAGATGAGAAGCCACAGTCTTCCAACGTGTGTCTCCAAGCAACACCAGGTGGATGGTGTTTCAAGCCGCCGGACCTCCTCGATATGCTACCTTAGAAAAACCCGAAGTTTTTCTAAAACTCAAACCCAAGTACTTAGGCCGAAAATTCTAAGCCTAATACTTCTCAAGTATTTCGAAATTTGTGATACGTGATTTGGCTTGAGAGAACTCTCTTTATATAGGAGAGTAATCATTGTCCACCAAGGATTTAATAATTAACAGATAATTATTAAATTAATCCTTAATTTAAATATAAGATAAATATAATATATATCCCAAACAAATTAGGATAAATAAATATATTATCCAATATTCCATGATTTATCACTTAACAAATAAACGATTAAATCATATATTAAATAATTATCCAAGAAAACCAATTTCCCAATAATTACTTAATAGAATGCGCCCAACCCTAGGTAAATACTAGGCTACACGCATTTTTCATATATTAAGCCGAGTCTACGAAAAATTTCTTTTTCATGCATTTAATTATCTAGTCCAACTAAACAATTAATCCGCATATCAATTAAATAGTCCAATCCAACTATTTAATATTAATTGAGGTGAAACAACGAGAAAACATATGCATGTTAGGAGCCACGTCGGGGACCATGGACCCATATTCAGTAGCTACAATAAATTAAATAATATTATCCGTCAGACCGAACAATAATATTCAATCTATTAATTCCGGGATTACACCACCATAAACCCGAAACTGAACTCTGCCGAATATAGATAACTTACACTCAACTATGAGTCAAAAGTGTCCACTGATATAATCATTACATACGGATAAATCCTCCATAGACTGTTCGTTACGATTCGGGATATCTCCGTAAACCCTTCTCAAAACCTCTTATCCTTATTTACCATTAACCCCTTGACCAAATAGTTCATAACTAATATAATATGAATCGCACGCATCGGTCGGGCTTTAGATTAACAAACAAGGGAACTGTCTGTCTACTTTCTGAGGGAAGGAATGGATTCCATATCTGTGATAGCACAGACTACTCACTCATTCCAGAATAGAGCCAACGAGAAGTGTTGGACCACATACTACGAAGTGATCCTTACTAACACATCAAACTCTACCATAGTCTAAGCAGTTGTCCGTGATCACCTCAGGATTGAGATTAATCCATATATGATCATCTTGTGATTTGATAAGACTTCTCGATCACAGAATTATATCGAGAACTCAAATCAAATCGGTCCAGCCCTATATGATTATCTGTTAGTAATACCATCCGCAGCGGAAACGATTTATGGATCTAGATCTATAAACTACACGTAATAAAATAACTAGATCTACATCTACAAGAGGGTTGTAGAACATACCTCTTGGATCTCAAAATCCAAGTTGAAGAACCGCAATAGGATGAACGAAGGAAAGCGTGAAGAGCACCACGATCTTCCGTACGTGTGATCCAAGCAACTCCCGGTGGAAGGAAATTCTCGACTCGAACCCTTCCGATATGCTACCCGGAAAAATCTCCAAGATTTCTCCCTAATACCCCTTGGCCGAAAAAATATTTTCTTCTCCTCTCTAAGAGGTGAAGTCGAAATTTGTAGTGTATATTTGGCTTGGGAGAACTCTCTTTATATAGGAGAGTAAAACTTAAGCCCCAAGGATTTTATAATTAATACAAAATCAATTATGATAATCCTATTAAATAAAAGATAATCCCATAATATTCTAGAACAAATCTAGAATAATATTTATCTTTATTTCTTTCCATAAATATTTATCCAATAAATATTTTATGCACATGTCTTATTAATCACAAGAAAACTAATTTCTTGTTCCAAAAATAAGAGGCATGGGGCGAAAATTACATGCATTGACCTAGTCAATATCAATTTCGCCATAACACAATAATTGGGCCAAGATTATGGAAAATGTCTTTTCCACATATTTAATTATTTAGCCCAACTAATTTAATAGTCCACTAAACAATTAATTCACATATCGTTTTAATAAAATCCAACAAGAACTAAATTAATATTATTAGGATTCGACGTCCGAGAATAGCTATGCTATATTAGGAGGCACGTCGGGGACCATGGACTAATAATCAGCGGCTCCGATAAATCAAATAAATAATTATAGAATAATTATATTCGATAAATCAATCACAGAATATGCCACCATAATCCCGTGATCGCACTCCTCCGATTACGAGATTATATTTATCTCTCTCACGAGAATAATAATAAGCGTCCATTGATATAATCATTACATATGGATTAATCCTCCATAGATGCTTCATTCTAAATCGGGAAGTTACCGTTAACCCTTTTAGAACCTCTTATCCTTATTTACCATTAACCCCTAGTGATCAATTAATTCATACAACTCACCGTGATCAATCGGTGTGATATGAACTCGCGATCGATCGCTTTCTAGGATTAACAAATAAGTGGAATCTGTTTCATCTACTTCCATAAATGGAAGGAATGGATTCCGTATCCGTGATAACACGACTACTCACTCAATCCAAGACAATGCCAAGATGGGGTAATTCGGACCACGCAGACTCGGTGTAATCCTTAACCGTCCAAGTCAAACTTCATGCCGATTCAAGCGGCTGATCGTGATCACCTCAGATTAAGATATATCCATAAATATGATCATCCATTGATTCGATAAGACTTCTCGATTACGGAATTATATCGAGAACTCTAATCAAATCGGTCCAAATTTCTATATGATATATCTATCATATATAAATGCCCATTAGGTTCTCTTAACCGAAAGTCCGGATAGGACTATCACACCTATTGTGTTCTCAAGCATTAATAGCACGTTAAAGGAGAGACCCGATACTCTCGATTAACTTCACTACGGGCTAATTGTATTTTAAGTACATCTTCACTAACTCAATCCTCCCGTATATATACCATACACGAGTTAAGTGATTACATAAACGATATACTTAGGGTTTTACGTAGTGTAAATACTATTGTCACATCGGTGATTATGAGAATAATAAATATGAACAATAACGTCAATTCATTTATTAAATAAAACAATTACAAAAATTGTCTTTCGGCATCACACCTAACAATCTCCCACTTGCACGAAAGCATGTGATTAATTGTTTTAGAGCACACCCTATTATTTAAAATACAACAAACTACATCTCCCACATGCTCTAAAGCAATGGAGACTTATCCCGTATTCTAGTACCCACTAAGCATGTCATAACCATTTCGATTCCAAAAAGTACACTCCGAGTATGCCGTCGTAGGATAGGTCGGTGACTCGGGAGCACCTACATCTAAATGTCATGGGTCTTAATGATTAGTCGGGTTGTCGGCTCGAGACGATCCGTAGAATCAAACGCTACGGTCCATCAAATCATGTGGTACTCGAGTAAACATCGAGCCCGAGATCGACTTAACGATCATCCTCAATCTGACTTAAAGTCAAAATCGAGTGTATCACACATATCCAGTTCACACATGAATATGTCCGCATATTGTTCCTCGTTCTCTTCAAGATACTAAAGGACATACTAAACTTGCTTTGTTAACCGCCGAATCTAAGATTCGATCAAAGTTGACGCTCAATAACCTGACCATCTCTTACTAGAAAGAGAATTTATCCCATTTCTCCCGATCCGAAGATTTGAGAGTCATTCCCGAGGCATAGGGTAGAACTTCCTCGTTGAATGTTGCATACACAGATGCATCATCTTAACCAATAAGATGGATGGGAAACCAAAGGATCGATTCTAATGAATTCGACCGAGTCAAACTCTTAAGAAGGTTGTCCAAATCTCATTGCGTAGAATTGTGGTATTGTCGATTTCGACTTCGAGATAACACACCCATGTTGATTCCAACCGTGCGGTGTTATCCTTCACAAACACTAATTTATATATTCACTCTTTGTACTAAAATTGATATCCAGGTCTACAAAAGACTTATCAATATTCTCGGTCAAATCCACATATTGTAGAAATATATGACTTCCAATGACCGAGAGGTTTGCTTTTTATCCACAAAGGACATAAGCCTTGACAAATCATTCTCATCATTAGTTCATAAGGCAATACCATTCTGCTTTGAATGAATCCAGACTCCGCTTGTTTGGCAAGAAAGTCTCGTGGAATCACCCTTCTTTCTTTCGCTTTTGAACGAAATCATGCAATAATAAGTGGTAAGAGAGTTCAGGTCTGATTAACTCTCTACTACTTAGGGAATTACCCCTAGACCACTCAAGCTTTGCTCTGAAAGATAAACTTTCCTATTCATTCTACTCTTTTCCATGTAGATCCAATTACTCCCACTGGGCGTGAGACACTCAGGTGGTTCTACAAGAGTATGAACAGAATTGGAGTACCAAACTCCATTCACAGGGTTATGGCTATTAAACCAACCTCTATTATCAGAATCCTATACTGCTCACAAAAGAGCCATAGGTCATCAATCGATCCTCAGACTACAAAGTCCGCCGATCCCGTAATGGGTAATGGATAAACCATACTCCTACTACATTCTGGGTGGATCGAAATTCTGATCTAGTTTAGTAGTATTTAGTGTTATCACCAACAACCGATGTTGGATGTGGTCTGATTTTAATCAGTTAGTAACTACCTTGAGTAAACGTACTGCAAGGTTTAAGGTTTTACTGTTCATAGACTCTATCAGAGAGGACGCAACAGTATAACTGTCCCTTCCCGATTTCAAGAATCTGATAACACACCTTTTTCTCAATGCTACAAGATATAGAACGATTGGTCACTGACCGAACGTGTTCGCGAAATTTCCAGACCTACCTTCAAGCACCGTGTGCTAAATGCTTATATTTACGGAAGTGGGGTGAACCAAATCCACACCTTATCCGTAAATTCCAAAGCATATTCTAGGTAGACTTCTCGGTCTTACATTTCAATGGAAACCGTTATTTCGCTTCTAATATCTTTATTGAGTTATGCAGTGTATTGTAGCACATCTAAAAACATATATAAGGCAATTTTACGGTTTCTCACTTAGTGAGAACATGTCACAACGAGGCAGCCGAGCATCGCCTCGAGGACTATGAATGGCCTATTCCGAGTATAGAATACTCTATCTCTCATGAAAACAGAGAAACCTCAAAAATATTTTGGATAAACCGACCGGAGTGTTCGAATAGTTATCGACAAGAAGTCACTACTGGAAGCTCATACTAGCTTGTATCTTTCATCGGACCCGAAGGTCGCATATAAACAAGCTATGTTACTTTTTATAACCATTATCCTTTCCTCGATTGAAAGGAAACTTAGTCATCGAACCTTTGAGACAATATAACCAGATCGAGAAAGGAATCACCCTGAGCCAGTCTTCAGTCTTGTCTTTTGGGACTATGCACTAACTATGGAATATGAAGAAGCGCTTTATCTAAATATAGAAACCAATTGCTTTTAACAGCTTCTTAAGATGTGTTTTATATACATATTTCAAAGATTCTAAGTGGTTTTTGACTTTATCAAACAAAAGCCCGAGTCTTGATTCATCTTACAAATGGTATATTCACTTTCTATACGACAAACAAATTATCGAATAGAAGGTAAATCCATTCGCTCCAACAAGTCTTAAACAGAAAATAAATTTTCCGCGATATCCAAGGATTGAACCCGAGATTCATTTCCTTATATCACTCCCACTATTCTAGCTAAAATTAATCGCCCGTTGTTTACTCTTTTTAATCGTTAAATGCACCGCTACCTTGTTCTTCCAAAGAACTTAGCTCGAGAAAATCACCAAGGATTCATAGGTTGGTGATGCAAAATCACTTTCCTTATCCTATGATTTTCGCTTAATTAATTTTCGTTCACCTTAAAAGTTTTCTCGCTTTAGGTGACTAACACTTTTAGACATATTCTCCCATTCTTGACTTTCCGTGAATGGAAATAGTCTTGAACTAATGTTCGCTTGAGTACTACTACTCTTGAACCGTGGGATGTCTATTTCGAGTGTTACTCGTCGAGACTACTCGGATTTTTAATATACCGAAAAAACAACAAGTCATAACATTAAAGCTCCCACTAGTTTTTCGGTTCCAAATACCGTCTAACGAGCAATGCTTTATTTTTATGATTTTCCGATTTTTTCGATTAGAAAAGTCTATAGTTCCAATGTTTCCAGAAAACAATAAATCATAGAACTCCCACTAGTTCATCGATTCCAAATATCGTCCAACTAGCAACATTTTATGACTTTCCGTTTTGTCAATTAGAACGGTTACGTGTGTAGTCAGTTACAATTTTCTAATGTTCTAGAAAAACAACAAATCATAAAGCTCCCACTAGTTCATCGATTCCAAATATCGTCTAACTAGCAACAGTTCATGATTTTCCGGTTTTTCAATTAGAACGGTTACGTGTGTAGTCGCTACACGCCGATGTTCTAGAAAAACAACAAATCATAAAGCTCCCACTAGTTCATCGATTCCAAATATCGTCCAACTAGTAACACTTCATGATTTTCCGATTTTTCAATTAGAAAATTACTTGTGTAATTACTACACACTCAAAATTCACTAGAAGAATTTCAAAGTCCGAAATCACCTTTGATCAAACTAAGTTTGTCTTCCGCTTGACACGAATGACACTAAATGACATACCTATATGTCACTCTAGTTTTTTTTTTAAAAGGCTTAAGAGAAAATATCTCTTTCAAAAATAATTGCATTATCGATTAACTAGTTCAACGCCCTAGTTACTTTCCACTTTTTAACGAAGTCAATACTAGTCAATTAATTTTTAAGCAATTTAGTAAGGATATAATGTCAGAAATAAAATGACATATTAATTCAAGTTTAACACTACTATATTATTTTATTTTAGGAATTGTAAACTAAAAATAAGTCTACTCTACCATTCCAAGGTTTTAACCTCGCATCTCAAAGCCGCCTTAGGGTAGGTCAAAGAGATGACGGTTAAATCGAGACAATCTCATCAATGAATAACTTGTGAGAATCGAACATCCTACGAGAATCGAACATCCCTTTATTCATTGACTACCTTCCTTTTTAGCCTAGATATTATCAAAAATACCCATGATGAGTGTGACCTACTATATCGTATCTCTTAGGTACGCCCAGTAGTATGCCGCCTTAGGATAGGTCGGTGACCCAACGAGTACCGAAATCCTATCCTTTCGAGACCAAGCCATGAATGTTGATAGGGGCGAACACCATCCTTAGGGGACGAAATCAAAGCGCCGAGGCGCCACCCTTCTCTCACTTACTTGTATCTATAGTAGAGGCCGTGGGGTTGGTACATCGCCTCCCCGCTCCCACTCAATATTTTGGAAGTGGTTGTGGGTTAACTAACCACGCCTTTTGATGTTAACATAAAAGCACATCAAATCAAGGATTCCGAATGGTGTCGGTAACGTAGGGCAAGCCTACCCGTCCTATTCGTTGGAACATATGTGATAATCCGGATCGAAGTCGGGTCAAGAGAGCCCTATTGAGATTAGAAGAATCACCCCTCCGCTCTCGGTTTGGCTTAGTCTTGCCGGACCCCGCGCATACATCACACTAGAGGGTTAAGTCGGTCGAGCGAAGCTCGATTGACCACCCAACCTATAGGCGAACCGCTTTTATCCAAGATTTATTGTTCTTTTTTACTATCATTCAATCTCGTGAGACACTACTTAATCAAGAACGTGATCTCGTTTGGGCTTTAAGGCGGTTCACCGAGAACACACACCGAAAGGCCTAACGATTTCATAACCCGCCCTCGGATCATTAATTAGTTACTAAATTTATTAATTACCACGTATTAATTAAATTTCAACTAATTACACGAGTTTGTATACATGCCTATTTTAATTACCAAAATTAAAATTCTACATGTATGCATGAAGTGGATTTATGATATGATGCATGTCATGGCAATTCCGATTTTATATCTATTTTATGATCAAACTCATAAAAATAAAGTGCGGAAAATTTAAACACCGAGATGGATCGTTTAAGACTTCATATCTAATCTATTAGAAAATAAAACCAAAACCCTAACTAGGGTTTACTACTTTCTAACTAAATCTGCAGCTGTACGAACTCTTCGATGATCGAAACCAAACGAACTCGGATCGGGACGAAACTTTCCAGATCTTATCTTCACTCCTTGAACTTCAATATGGACGGTTGGATCGGTGCTTTGACTTACCAATTTTCTCCAGTAAGCCGCCAAACTTGCTGCTGAATCTGACTTTGACTGCACTGCATCAATGACTTCCTGAGGCAGATCGGGAATCGAGATGAATCCCGATCGACCTAAAATTTTTATGGTACGTCCAAAACTCAAATTTTATCAATCTGAACGGTCGGATTTGCGTTTCAACGGTCCAAACTCTCCCAGAAAATCGAGGAAGTCACAGGTAGAGTTTCTGTGAATCCTGCGTTTTTCTGTTACAGCAGCGTCTTCGCAGCAACGAACGGATATCGAAACGGACTCTGATCGATGCCAAAATTTGTGGAGTTGATCATCATCTTCTATTCTTGATTCTGACCGGAGGGATCTTCGTTTCAACGGTTCGATCAACGGGAAAAGAAAAAAATACTAAACAACTACTAACTAGATCTATTTGCTGGAAATTAAACTTGCAATAAAGATAAATTACATAATTTCCTATACTCATATGAACGAATTTTCATCGTTTATATGAGTTTACAATAGATCTAACGGATAAACAGATGCCAACCCCAATCCATCTCTTCAACCACGACATTCATAAGCATAAAAATTAAACATATGCATCGCCCCCAAAAAATCTACATGTTTTACTCACCTGGATCTAATATTTTATACGTATAAATATAGATCACCATGACAACCGATACCACTTTGTTAGTAATACCATCCGCAATGAAACGATTTATGGATCTAGATCTATAAACTACACGTAATAAAATAACTAGATCTACATCTACAGGGGTTGTAGAACATACCTCTTGGATCTCAAAATCCAAGTTGAAGAACCGCAATAGGATGAACGAAGGAAAGCGTGAAGAGCACCACGATCTTCCGTGCGTGTGATCCAAGAACTCCCGCTAAAGGAAATTCTCGACTCAACCCTTCCGATATGCTACCTTAAAAATCTCCAAGATTTCTCCCTAATACCCCTTGGCCGAAAAATATTTTCTTCTCTCTCTAAGAGGTGAAGTCTAAATTTGTAGTGTATATTTGGGCTTTTATAACTCTCTTTATATAGAAAGAAAACTTAGTTCTGCAAGGATTTTATAATTAATACAAAATCAATTATGATAATCCTATTAAATAAAAGATAATCCCATAATATTCTGTAACAAATCTGAATAATATTTATCTTTATTTCTTTCCATAAATATTTATCCAATAAATATTTTATGCATACGTCTTATTAATCACAAGAAAACTAATTTCTTGTTCCAAAAATAAGAGGCATGGGGCTTAAAATTACATGCATTGACCTAGTCAATATCAATTTTGCCATAACACAATAATCAAGTAAGATTATGGAAAATGTCTTTTCCACATATTTAATTATTTAAATTTAAACTAATTTAATAAATTCACTAAACAATTAATTCACATATCGTTTTAATAAAGTCCAACAAGAACTAAATTAATATTATTAGGATTCGACGTCCGAGAATAAATATGCTATATTAGGAAGCGACGTCGGGGGCTAATGGACTAATAATCACGGCCCGATAAATCAAATAAATAATTATAGAATAATTATATTCGATAAATCAATCACAGAATATGCCACCATAATCCCGTGATCGCACTCCTCCGATTACGAGATTATATTTATCTCCTCACGAGAATAATAATAAGCGTCCATTGATATAATCATTACATATGGATTAATCCTTCATAGATCGCTCATTCTAAATCGGGAAGTTACCGTTAACCCTTTTAGAACCTCTTATCCTTATTTACCATTAACCCCTAAAGTGATCAATTAATTCATACAACTCACCGGTGATCAATCGGTGTGATATGAACTCGCGATCGATCGCTTTTAGGATTAACAAATAAGTGAATCGTCATCTACTTCCATAAATGGAAGGAATGGATTCCGTATCCGTGATAACACGTACTACTCACTCAATCCAAAGACAATGCCAAGATGGGGTAATTCGCACTCACGACTCAAGTGTAATCCTTAACCGTCAAGTCAAACTTCATACTCGATTCAAGCGGTTGATCGTGATCACCTCGATTAAGATATATCCATAAATATGATCATCCATTGATTCGATAAGACTTCTCGATTACGGAATTATATCGAGAACTCTAATTAAATCGGTCCAAATTTATATGATATATCTATCATATATAAATGCCCCATTAGGTTCTCTTAACCGAAAGTCCGGATAGGACTATCACACCTATCGTGTTCGGGCTCATTAATAGCACGTTAAAGGAGAGACCCGATACTCTCGATTAACTTCACTACGGGCTAATTGTATTTTAAGTACATCTTCACTAACTCAATCCTCCCGTGTATATACCATACACCGAAAGTTAAGTGATTACATAAACGATATACTTAGGGTTTTTGTAGTGTAAATACTATTGTCACATCGGTGATTATGAGAATAATAAATATGAACAATAACGTCAATTCATTTATTAAATAAAACAATTACAAAAATTGTCTTTCGGGCATCACACCTAACATTATCATCATTTATAAATGCCCCACTAGTACTTATATTACCGACAAATCCGGATAAGATCATCACGCCTAAAGTGTTTCGGAAATATTATTAGCAAATTAATCTTGACACCCCTACTCAGATTAATAAACGCTACGGACTAAATTAATTTAAGTACATCTCACTAACTCAATCCTCTTGTGTATAGCCATACACTGAGTTATGAGATTACATAAACAAGGTACTTATGGTTTTCAGTAATGTCTTAATTATAAGGATACATGCATATAATAAGATGAATTATTAATTCTGTCCTAAAACAATTATATAATTGTCTTTCAGGCACTACACCTAACAGAATCTCACCGGAGCGTATCCGGAATTCATGCTAAAGTTGACCATTTTAACCCATGTCATGTGATATCTCCAACACCCGAAACCTCCGGGTTAACAACCTCAGTGATTATCACTGGGCTAATGCCTTGTTGGTTTGTTGATACTTATTTTTATCATTTTTGTTTCATTTTCCTAAATTTTTAATAATATTTATGAAGAAACAAACGCATTATGTGTATAGACATATATAAAGATTTACAATACACTTATCACATTCTAGTAACTATGGCTATAATATCAGTAGTATTCAGTAGCTTCCACAAGAAGATGAACGTTTTGAGTTCAAAGTTTAATTTCCCAACCTATGGCTATAATATAATATCAATAGTATTCAGTAGCTTCCACAAGAAGATGAACGTTTTGAATTCAAAGTTTAATTTTCAAAGTTTAACAAGCGTGCCGTGAAATCTTCGTTAGCTATACGTCCCCGAATAAAATTTTGTGTTCTGAAATTAGAAAAAATGCTCAAAATAAAATTAAAAATGAACAAATGTTAATAAAGACAAAATTTATGTACTAATTGACATTTAGTCATATGGATTGAATCGAATGGCAAAAATAATAAATTGTCAACGATTATACCCTTTCTCTGTTTGGATTTTTTTGATACTAAAATGATTAGTTTTAATGGATTTGTTCGACATTAGAATTGAAGTCGTTAAATATGGCAAGTGTAATTTGTTGTTTCATGTGTTTTTTTTGTCCTTTTGCACAATTTTTGAATCCAATTGTTATTTTTGACAATTTCTTCTCTACTTTTATCTTTTATAACCATTATCCCAATCAAAATTTGGGATTTTGACACTTTTAGTATTCACATTTTAACTTTGTTTTAAAAACAACTCTTATCATTTTGAATGATTTTTTTGGTCCCCTAAGTTTGTATTTTGTTTCAATTTTATGACAATTACCGATTAGCCGTCTAAGTTAACGTCAACTAATATTGAATCCGACCTGGCAATCACGTGCGATCTCATTTCCAATATAAAATCGACATTCCCCTGTCGGATTCAAAGTTTAGTTGCTGTTAACTTAGATAACTAATTAAATAATTATCCTAAAGTTAAAACAAAATACAAGCTTATGTAGCCAAAAGTATTATTCAAAAACATAAAACTAATACATGAGAAACCAAAAGTATTAAAATCCCATTAAAAATTAGTACTAAACGAACTGGCCTGTTAAAAAAAAAGGGGTATTTGTTTATTTAGTAAAATAAAAGGATATTTGTTTTTGTACACTTTCACAATTGCAATGTTCATTAAAAAAAAAACAAAAACAATTTCAGGTGTTCAAAAAAAAAAAAAAAAAGGGAAAAGGAAAAAGACCTTCAAATGATCCTATATCATCTTTACAAGGGCCATTATATACTCTACACTAATTTTATGGGTGTATACTATCTGTATAGTAGAATCAGTCTTGTAAAAAGTCAAACCCGAAGTCAAGATCGATTTCTCGTATATGTATTGTGAGATTAAACTTTAAAAAAGTCATTTTTTTTAACTCCAATACATAAGATGTTAATATACATCACAGTAAAATTAGTTTTGTAAAAGTCAAATCTGAAGCCAAGATCACTTCCCGCATGTGTACCGTAATCAACTTAAATTTTTTTTTTCCTTCACAACTGACGTTCCCGCATGTGTACCGTAATCAACTTAAAATTTTTTTTTCCTTCACAACTGACGTTCAAAATATCGATTACTTTACGGCCAAAAAAAAAAAAGAATATCGATTACTCAATTTTGTGTATCAGTAAAATGTGCAAACAATAACAACTTTTATAATGTCAAAAAAAAAAAAGTTAAATGAATCTAAAGCGTGAAAAACGATTTATTTATTTAATTTATTTATTTTATTTTACAGGCTAATACTGAGATAAGATATTTTCCCACCAATGGCCAGAACAGCACCTACTCCATTATTGGCGGGAAAATTTGGAAGCCCTAAAAAGATTTAGTTCCATAAAAAACCTTTCAAATTTTGCAATAAAAATGGAGGGAGTGCTTTTTAAAGTTTAAAGTTCGCGCTATATAACATTATATCTTGTGGTGTAGGAAAACAAGTAAAAGCATTTTGGGGTGAGACAAAACTGTTTGTTAAAATTCCTCAAAGAACAGCAGGTTAGGTACAACAAAGGATAATTATCTGAAGATGTATGTGGTGAAGAGAGATGGGCGTCAAGAAGCCGTTCATTTTAATAAGATTACGGCCCGGCTTGTGAAGTTGAGTTATGGGCTTAACAGTGAGCACTGTGATCCGGTGCTTGTGTCCCAGAAGGTGTGTGCTGGTGTCTACAAGGGTGTTACAACTAGCCAGCTTGATGAATTGGCTGCCGAGACTGCTGCTGCCATGACTACCCATCATCCTGACTACGCTTCTGTGAGAATCTGTTTTTTTTTTTTTTTTTTTTTTTTTTTGGATTTGTTTCTGGATGATTTTCTGATACAAGCATTTGTAATTGGTTTGTACAGTACTTGATTGTAGCGTGTTGTCTGTTGTTTTTTTTTGTTTTTTCTACTGTTTCATTCCTATTTACTGAAGACGCAACCAGTAATTTTGTTACTAGAATGGCACCATAGCTCCCTTTGTAGATCTATGGTGTTCCTACACAGACTTCTGGTTTGGGGCCAATTTTAGAGTGTTCAGTGGCATTACACTTTAATGTACAGAAAATGCTGTTCATACTATGCACCACACCTGTCAACTATTTTCACTCCATTTGAGGATTGACTTTTGAAGGGTTTAATCTAGATTTGACCATTCCAAAGTCAATTTTTATTAAGGAGAATGATTGATCTTCAAAAAGTCTTTGAAATATTGATTCTGGGTGTGGTTAAAGAAAAGGCTATCTAGATATAGTCAAATATCATTTTCAGGTGTGGTGACTCTAGTAGACAATGGTGTGGCCAACATAAACATTGTTGCATCGGATAGATGCACATTTTACACATTTGTTTTGTGCTATTAATCGAATTAGTAGGGTGCCATTAAAGCCTATTACTTAAACCAGTAAAGGTCTAGGCCAGTCTGATTTTACCTTTAGATTATATATAATGAAGGAGGCAAACCAGTTTGATCAATGTTTCCAATTTGCATTAACATGTATTTTCAAGATGTGATTATTACTTTTTATATGATTTTCCTATGATGTTGCCATATGATATTCCAACAGTTATTGATTTTCTCACTTATGGTTGTTGATTTCTACAGTTGGCTGCTCGGATTGCAGTTTCAAATCTGCACAAAATGACAAAGAAATCATTTTCTGAGACGTAAGTTATCATGGTTTTCTGTGGATGTAGTGTTCTGCTATGTACATATATATGATTACTGTATCATGATGTTGCTGAAATCTTTTTGGCTAATTTAGGATCAAGGACATGTACAACCATGTGAATGAAAAATCTGGTTTGAAGTCTCCATTGATTGCTGATGATGTTTATGAGATCATATTGAAGGTATTTGCACTTTCTGTTATCAATTCAAAAGCCTTATCTGTCACCTATTCACTAATAAACATTACCTGGAAGTGCCTGATCAAATTGTCACACGAATTAATTACTTCATTTTTGTCAAATGGATACATTAAAGAAAAAAACAGCAAAATAAAGACAAGGGGAAGATGAACTCACACATTCAACCTTAAGTGTCATGTATGCTATCATATTATGAATTTAACACAGATTGAGTCATTAATTCTAAAAATCTGAAGTTAATAGACCCCTATCTTGGGATATTCAATACTTAATAACTAGCTTGCTGATAAGTTCTGTTATTGCTTCCCCTGCTCAAATTCTGTTCGAACATGTTATATATCGGTTTATAATTGTTTTTTCTTTCTTTCTTTCTGCAGAATGCTGCACGGCTGGATAGTGAAATCATTTACGATCGTGACTTTGACTATGATTACTTTGGATTTAAAACCCTTGAGAGGTCTTATCTATTGAAGGTAAATGGGAAGGTCGTGGAAAGGCCACAACATATGTTAATGCGGGGTATCAGTGGGTATCCACAAGGAAGATATTGATTCTGCTCTTAAAACATATCATCTAATGTCTCAACGATGGTTTACTCATGCTTCTCCTACATTGTTCAATGGCGGAACTCCCAGGCCTCAAGTAATCTTTTAGAACTTTTGTTAGATATTAGTTCAAAAGCTGAGTATTTATATCTTGCCATCTCTTATGACATGACTATTCTGTAAATTTCAGTTGAGTAGCTGCTTCTTGATTTGTATGAAAGATGATAGCATTGAGGGATCTATGATACTCTCAAAGAATGTGCTGTCATTAGCAAATCAGCTGGAGGGATTGGTTTATCTGTTCATAATATTCGTGCCACTGGAAGCTATATTCGTGGAACTAATGGAACATCTAATGGCATTTTGCCAATGCTGCGTGTATTTAATGACACTGCTCGCTATGTTGATCAAGGAGGTGGCAAGAGGAAGGGTATTTAACTGTGCCCTTATTTTTATTTGATCTTTCATGTGACTGTTGCTTTGGGTTCTTTAATTTGATTTCATTATCCTTTTGTAATAGGTGCATTTGCTGTCTACCTGGAACCATGGCATGCTGATGTACTTGAGTTTTTGGATCTTAGAAAGAACCATGGCAAGGTATGAATATGTAACCCCTAGGGAATGTGGTACTAGGTTATTTTCATCTATTGGCACAGGTTTCCTTTTTAGTGCAATGGCATGCATTGCATATCACTAGTTGTTGATTTACATTCGGGCATGCTTTTACTAATGTATTGTTAATATGTGATAATACCTCTTTTACAGGAAGAGAACAGGGCTCGTGATCTTTTTTATGCTCTTTGGGTTCCTGACCTGTTTATGGAAAGGGTCCAAAAGAATGAACAATGGTCCTTGTTTTGTCCAAATGAGGCCCCTGGATTAGGTGATTGCTGGGGAGAGGAGTTTGAGAAACTTTACTCCCAATATGAAAATGAGGTATAATGACCTTTGCTTTATTTTTATGTGAATAAATATTCATAATTCATGTGATTGTTTTGTTGGCGGCATTTGATTTGATCTTCAATGATGTAAATTTTCCTCAGGAAAGGCAAAAAAGTCATGCAAGCACAGAATCTTTGGTTTGAAATTTTGAAGTCCCAGATTGAAACCGGAACACCTTACATGCTCTATAAGGTATATTATCTCAATCATTACTTTTTACCCTTGACATGAAATATTTGTTATTTAACTAATACCCTGTTCTTTTAGGACACTTGCAATAGAAAAAGCAACCAGCAAAACCTTGGGACAATCAAATCCTCCAACTTATGCACTGAGATCATTGAGTACACTAGTCCAACTGAAACTGCAGTATGCAACTTAAGGCCAATTGCTCTGCCCGGTTTGTCAGAGAAAAGGTATCTACTCTGAGTATACTTGGTGTGCTATCCTCAATCTGGAATCTATTCTTATAGTTTCTTTATAGGGAATCCAATCAGAGTCACAACCATCCAAGCTTGTTGGCAGTAGGGTTCTAAAACAGATTCTTTGATTTTGACAAACTAGCTGAGGTTTGTGTTTTGTGGCTACGTTGTTTATAGTAACTTAAGTCGGTATGTAATACACTGGATACTGAAATTTAAAATTTTGTTCCTCTCTTAACCAGGTTACGGCTACAGTTACAGTAAATCTGAACAAGATAATTGATATTAATTATTACCCAGTTGAAACTGCAAAAAGATCTAATTTTAGACACAGGCCCATTGGCATTGGAGTTCAGGGTCTTGCTGATACTTTCATATTGCTTGGCATGACATTTGATTCCCCTGAGGTACTTCCTTAGTTTTTGTTTTTGACAGTTGCTCTTTTGTCTGAATTCTGTTCATTTAGCTTAATTATCGTTGTTCTGGCAGGCCCAACAACTGAACAAGGATATATTTGAGACCATATACTACCATGCACTGAAAGCTTCTTGTGAATTGGCTGTAGTAGAAGGGACGTATGAAACTTATGAGGGAAGTCCTGTGAGCAAGGTATATTTTCATTGGATATTCATATGTTGGTTTTCTTCCCCTGATTCGAGGGCATCCCTAAGCCATTCCTTGTTTAGTCTTGTAACATCACACCTTAAGTCTACCAGGGAATTCTTCAGCCGGACATGTGGGGGGTAAAACCTTCAAGCAGGTGGGATTGGGATGGGCTTCGTGAAAGTATAAAGAAAAATGGTGTCAGAAATTCACTTCTTGTGGCACCAATGCCAACTGCTTCCACCAGTCAGATTCTTGGAAATAATGAATGCTTTGAACCGTATACATCAAATATCTACAGCCGTAGGGTTCTTAGGTATGTGTAATGTATAGATTATATCCTTCATTCATAAACTGTATGCTGCTGTTTTTTCTGACAATTTTGCTGAACTTTTTCCCAGTGGCGAATTTGTTGTGGTGAACAAACATCTGCTTCATGACTTAACGGAGATGGGCCTTTGGTCTCCTGCGGTCAAGAATAGAATTGTTTACGAGGATGGCTCGGTTCAGAAAATCCCTGAAATTCCTGAAGATCTTAAAGTTATTTACAAGTAAATAATTTCAAATACAGTAGCTAATCTCCCTGACTTTTCTCTACTTTTATGTTATGCTGATGGATTAATATAATAACCTCAGGACTGTTTGGGAAATAAAGCAACGGACTTTGGTTGATATGGCTGTTGATCGTGGGTGCTTTATAGATCAGAGCCAAAGCCTTAACATTCATATGGATCAACCCAACTTTGCCAAACTGACCTCATTGCATTTTTATGCTTGGTCAAAGGTATGTTCTTCAAACAATGAAACATCAAGAATTTACATGGATTTTGCATTGTAAAGGTTTAACTTATGTACTAATGTCGCAAATAACCGTGATTGTGGATGAATGTTTAGGGTTTGAAAACCGGGATGTATTACCTACGTTCACGTGCTGCAGCTGATGCCATCAAATTTACAGTAGACACTGCAATGCTCAAGGTGCTGGTTGTGAACTGTCTCTTTTAATCCCTGCCTGTATTCTATTTCTTTAACGCTTTAAAGAACTCATGTTTCGTTTCCATTTAGGGGGACAAACCCAAGACGGAAATTGATGATGTCGATGCTGTTGCTGCTAAAATGGCTCAGATGACGTGCTCTCTAAACAACAGAGAAGAATGCATGGCTTGTGGAAGTTAGACATTCATGGTGATGTCCAATTTCAGTAAGAAAAACGAGCTAAAACGAAAACGCTCCTGGATTCATGTGTATTGTATTGTATACGCTTTGAGCAGTGTTGCTTATGGTTTCTTCTGTAGTAGGTGTTTCAGTCTTGTATAGGCGATCGTTTTTAAGTAGTTGATTTTTTTTTGTTTTCTGAGGTTATGTCGCTCTTTGTGTCTGTTGTTTCTTGAGGGCTATGAAGAATGGAGTTTGCTTCCTGAGGTTATCTCACAGTCATCTGTTTAGTGTTGTAATATTCATTTCTTAAAACCAGATTTCTAATGTATGACAAAGTGCATTTGTCTTTAATTTACTACCTCATGTATTCATATTTTTAGTGGTGTAGATTTAGGGGCAAAATAGGTAATTAAATTAGACATTTCCCCCACCTATTTGTCTTAATTAATACCTCAGGTATTCATTTTTTTTAGTGGTGTAGAGAGTAAGGGGCAAAATAGGTAGTTACATTAGATCTTTCTCACACCCAGTAGGAACCATAATAACATTTCACAACTTTTTGTTTCTTTTTTCAAAGGGACTCGCATCATTGCCATGGCATTTATGTCCAAAACTAGAGGGAGATACTTCTCACATTTCCAAGGTTTCAAGCCCTACCCAATAAAAAGCTTTTCCAAATTACTTTCCAATTAGGGAAATATTGATGCGTTTTAATTGTTGGAAAAATGGATGAGATTCGATTTCCATGTCTGATACGTGATAAAATGTATGAGATTTTATAGGACGTGCCAAGTGACACAATAGGTGATGTGGTGCGTGAAGATAAGTGTGGTGTTTGGTAGTAGAGTGTGCGGAGGTTGTGGTGGTGGGGTGTGCATGGCAGCAGATGGTGTGAGGTGCGTGGTGGGTATGGGGACGAGGGTGGTGTGGTGTACGGTGATGGGTGGTGGTGGTGGTGGCGGCTGAGTGAAGATCGTTGGGGATAGAGTTGGTTTGGGGATAGAGTTGGTTGTTCATTGTTGTAGTGGGTGGTGGTGGGGTAGGTTATCGCAGAGGATGGGGAAGATGGCGGTGATTTGGGTGGTGGCATGGGGTAGCGGTGAGGTGGGATGTAGAGGGTGGTGGGGGGATGTGGTATTGTGGTGTGAAGGCAGACGGTGGCATTTGATGCTCATCCTCATAGTACTGTTTTAGAAGAAAATTTTATGACATATTTATCCATAATAACAACTTATAAACTTTAGGTAATTTCTCCATTCCATAAAACTCAAAAGGGAATACCTGTTGTACCCAGAAAGAATTATAGACACACTAATAACATGTTCTCCATGTCATAAATATATAGCCTCGAACATATAATTCAATAAATTCTCAAATTTTTTCTGTCAAGAAATATGACTTGGTCTCGGTACGAATAGGGGTCGTCATAAAGGCCGGTCGGAAACCGTCAAGCAAAAATCATGAAGTCAGCACTATAGCTGATAAATCTATTACACCAAAAGCAAATTTAAAAAAGCCAAAATGAGTACAAAAACTAACATGGTCATTTCTTTTAATGTATTGAAACGCAGAAATATCAAACATCAGAAAATAATACTACTACGGAAGAAGAATCCACAAACAATACAAAAGAGTAGCCAACAATAATAACGACTTCACCATCATGCTTAATCCCACCTGTTAAACAAAAAAGAAAAAGAGTTTGTCACCACACACGATTGACAAACGAATGAGACAATATCAATCAATGGCTTACAAATGTATTGTCTCACGTAATATTGTGACACGGTGTATTGTGTAGGAAACAACGGGAAAAGAAGGCATCATACCTAAGAGACTTGTGCGTGTTTCAGGAGGAGGCAGAACTAGTAGTAGCTCTAAGCCTTGATGTTGAGGGCAGCCTTATGGACCATAGTCTCCTTATGAATTTGGTGGCAACTCTTCTCCACAAGATCAAGAAGCTTCTCTAAGTTATTCGCCCATGAATTCAATATGTCGTTGCTATCTTTTGCTGTTTGGAAACTTACTACCCCCTGCGGCCTGTCTATCTTTGCAATCAGTGCTTTCGAGACCACCATATCTGATAGATGTTTCTCAGCATCCTGAGGTAGTAGAGATAACACGAGAAAACAAAAGAAGATATTAGTTAGGTAGGACACTTTCTTTTTGAGTGGAGATAACACCAGAAAACAAAACAAGATATTAGTTAGGTAGGACACATTCTCTAATCGAAGAATTTTTCATTTAGGACTACTAATAATCAGAGATGTATATAATTGATAAGAACAGAACGAGGCGGACCAGATTACTAAGGCACAGTAGATCTGCAAGTCTCTTCAAAGTTAGCCGTGAATAGTACTTTGAAACAACAAGTATGTTCTGCAACCAAAAATATATGGATTAGTGATAAGTAAGAAAGTTGAGCAACTTCAGGTTTTCGTGCAACAAAGCTTCATGGATGAGAATTACATGTTCAATGACTCTGAGCTGAAAATCTTCAGCTGCTTTGTCACCTAAAGAGCCACCGAGCATGTTTTTCTCGTTCTCAAACTCAGCTTGGAAAGTACTCCAAAGAGCTGTCCACTGAATAACTTCCATAGTAATCAATTGTTTCAACAGCAGCCTTTTATCACAACAGAACAACGAAAATTATCAGTTACCGCCAATCAGATGCCTAGGAGCTCAAACCAAAGTAATTAATTGAACTTAAATTTCAAAAGGGCAACCTAAAATGAGGTATCTCGGAGAGATTCTTGTCCTCTAGTGTTGAGTTAAGAAGACTCGACTGCATAGGATCATGAGGAGACAGCACAAGATACCAGCATACTTTTCTGAGCACCTACAAGAAGAATAACAATTCATGTCTAAGCATTCAGCAACAAAATTGAAGAAACACGTTGTCAACAATTATCATCCTAGAAGTTGAATGTTTTTACCGGAATCCACTTAGCTGGATCTTCTTTAACAGAAGGGATCTCATATATTGCTTTATAGCAACGGCATATTTCCAGATAATCATTGGTATGCGAATGGTACCTATACATCAGGTGGAAATAAGTTAGTCTAACAAGACAAAGCTGAAAATTCGATTTTACAAAGGCTTTAAATTTCGAAGTATTTGACATGTTTCGAATGCTGCAACATACATACACATGGCTGTCAGTCACTTATATAGTACAACTACAATGCACTTATGCAATTATCCATGTATAGTAGCTAATGCATAATGAGTACTACTAAAAAATACTTGTTTCAGATCAAGCTGCCCGATGGAACGTGTTTGTGTCACCATTTTACCAAACAGAAGTCTAGACAAACATTTTAATAAATGAAACAATAACTTTAAGATGACTCATCCCACAATATTTTACCAAGCTGACCCCCATGTTGACAAACCACATTGAGACTTGCCTGCTTAGGAACCCTAGTGTGCTTTCCTCTTCAGAAAGTAACATTAACATCAGTATTTAAATACCAGAACCATCAAAGAATTCTACTTCGAAAATTAGGTGCTCAGATTATCAGTGATAGCAAGAAACATCACATATGCTCAAAGAGTTCAAGGAACTAAACCTATTGAAAACTCAATAATGAATTATAATTAAAAGTCCACATATGGCTCCAAACAAAGGAACTAAATTAGTGACCCCACAAGAAATGGGCTGCTAATATGCTTTTCATGCCCAAATCACCTAATTTTTTGGAGACTTAATGTCGTAACCTTTAAGCCAAAGCCAGTGTCTTAGCTCCCTCTTCCTAAGAGCGTGTATTATTCCTTTCATAGGGGAACATAACTTTATCAACGAGGTACAGCCTTTCTAACACAATATTGCTATGGCACACGTCTATCCGAAGCTTCACAGTAAAGTCCATCATTTAAATCAGCTCATATTGGTAATGTTAGGGAGCAAGGACAGGAAGCAGGACATTAACTGCCTCATAAGTCGAGCTAATATAAATAATGCTGGATGAAATACCATTAACAGCTTAATCATTTCAAGCGTTCAACTAAAACTTTGTATATCAAACAATTCTCACTAGCCCCACCTAAACTAAGATCACAATCCTTGCATGGCTAAGAACAGACGAGTAAAATATTCAGTTAGCATCATAAGCTGAAAACTAACCATACAAGTACTTTTGGATTTTCTTTTCACTATTGCCCCAGTATTAAACATTACAATATCTTTCCACTGCATTAGAACTTGGTGCCAAACATTTATGGACTATTTTATAGTGGTTGAACCACTAAGGAAGCATGAGTTTGGGGTCAGATGATGAATGGACGTCCAAAAAGGTAGTCACAAATTACTTTTGTAACCATATCGTCACACATTACTCCACTATCACTAAAGCTCTTAAATCAAGAGTTTACCGACTGGCATAACCACAGGTGCGATTTCAAGCGTATCACTAAGGGGTACGAAGTTAAAGTCTAGCACACGGACTGGCATAGTCTAAAATGGAGCAAATTATCCAAAGCATAGTGCGACGGTGATCAAGATATTTCAAATACCTAATCATTAACTCATAATAGATTCGCTTCAACTCCAAGAGTGATGGAATATCAGCAGGGGCTTCTTCAACAATAGCTTCACCTTCCTTGGGTTTTTTCTTTTCTTTTGATGCATCAATTTCAAAAACTCTTGGGCTTATCTTTCTCGACAGTATCTGTGCACGTACATAATCTTTGCGGTCTAAACATAGACGAACCTGCATAAAAATCCAAATCAATCTTTTGAACCCACACGATGTTCTCAGACAACACTCCAGAACAAAGTGGCATAAAAGATCATGATCATACTTGCTCAAGAATGAAGGCAATCTTTTCAGTTTTCGCCATAGCACCAAAAGTTTCCACCTGTCACCAAATCAAGACACATCACAAAACTTTATGGTGAAATTTGTGATACTCGAGAGGAGAATTTTGTAAATGTCAAAATTAAAAGTACACTTACTGCAATTTCTTGCATCAAATCAGCTGCCTCAGCAATCAGACCTTGTTCTTCTTTGATCTTTGCAAGCTTCTTGATCAAGCGAGCACGCTCTATCTCGACATAAATCTAAAATACAATGTGCCCATAAAAAATGGATGAAGATCATACAGCAACCAATCCAATTAATAGTATGTGAAGATTTACCTTTCCCGCAGACACATTGTTAAGGGTCTTAATCAGCTCTATCTTTGTTTCAAGATCTGGTGTCTGGTCGATGTATTGCATTGCTTGCTGAACCATGGCTTGCACAGCCTACCAGTAAAAAAAAATAAACGATAAGAATTAAAATGCTTCAGTCCTTCAATTACCCATACTGGAGAGTAAAGTTATCGAGCACCAAAACAAGCACGTCCTATGTAAAGCACATAAATTCCTTCTTCGAAGAAAAGAAGGGGTACTAAACTACCAGATTCCAAAAATAGCATCATTGACGAGTGCCAACCGATAAAAAATGAGCTTGAAAAGACGATTGGAAGCTGAGCATCAGCTATGTAGAGAAGTGAACAGATAATAACCAATGAAGAACACCGAAATAAATCATCCTACAGACTCTAAAGCTAAATGAGAAAAATCATGTAGGCATTCTTTTATGTTTACGAGTGTGACAAAGTATAGAACTAGAGCCACAAACAAGTATCCTAACTCAAGAACTGATTTCTACAAACACCAAAGTTACAAGGATAGACACAATGCATATATCATCCCAGGCTAGTTGTTCAGATAGCCATTGGCTGTGATAAAATATCAAATATGCTCTCAGTTCACAGCCACTGCAGCCAAAAAAGTAGCAAGCATTTAAAAATCAAGAGCATTTCACTGTAAAAGACTCCACATGTGCCCAAGTTTCCACATTTCAATGATATAGTCTATTTCAAAAATTACCCAGAAAGTGATTGATCTTCTAAACACAAATACAGCAAATTCTATGTGTTAAAATTACTAATTACGAATAGCAAGAAATACAAACAAGCTAAAATCAACTTAACTGCAAATACATATTGAAAAAAAGTAGAAAGCTCAACACAGTTAAAAACCTGTTTCAATTGCCCTCGTCGCTTGGACAAGAGAACGATTTGGTCGTTCAGAATTTTCCAAGCACGAGCTTCAAAGCAAAGCTCAATAATATCAGTCGCAGCTTTCCGAGTGCCGGCTACATCACCGGCTTGCCTCATTTGTTTCTCCACATTCAACAAGGCCTCTATTTTGTCATTCAATACACCATTGATGTTTGCATTCCCTTCCTGTAAAATTTCCGGAACCAAAAAAAACAAGAAAAAGTAAGAAGATCAGTAGAAATTCAATATACCTCAACCAGATCTGATTTACTTTTTCTTCCGTGAATTGAACATACCATCGCTTAATCGAAGTTAACAGTGACAGCAGTAAATTAAGCCTAGATAAGGAAGAAGGGAGTAGAATCCTGAAACGAAAACGATTCAAAATTAGGGTTTTTTCAGTAGCGAAGTTCAGTTTTTCTACTTGAAGACGGGTCGGATATGAAAGAATTGGGTAAAGTCGTAATACTCTATGCTTTGCTCATACAAATTTCTTGAAAGAGAGGTTATCCAATACATAAATAAATAAAAATAAAATAAAAAACAAAAAACGAAAAACACACACAAAAAGGGGAGAAAGAAAATATAGCACCCCTAAAAAATATGGAAAATTAGGGATAAGGACACAACATATAAATATTTTTAAGAATAAGATAAATTACATATTTTTATAGAGAGAAGAACAATGCGTAATTTTTATAATGAGAAGAATGACAGTGAATCCTAAAATCGGTGAATCTCTCAAATGAATCCCAAATCGGTGAATTTCAACAAATGAATTTAATGAGTGAATCCCGAAAATTAGTGAATTTAATTTATGAATTTTGAAAATTAGTGAATTTAATGACGGTGAATTTAAATCATGAATTTAAACAAATGAATTTCAAACACAAGTGAATTTCGACGATGAATAAATAGTTTTGTCGCTTTATCACAAAAGTTTCAAAAAATCGTCGCTTCTACTCAATTGATGAAATATTTACGTCAGCCTCCTCATTCCCCCTAAAAAATAATAATAATAAAGCCGGGGCAGATGTTATGATGGAATATGACACAATTTGGCCGATTTATCTATTTATATAATTAAATCATTTAATACGGTTTTACTAAGCTGAAACAGTTTGTAGGCTATAACCGTTTGTTCGGTCTGGTTTGGATTGATTTGATTTCATTTTTTCACGGTTCTCATTAACAAATAAAGTTATTGGTTAGATATATATCTAAGAACTTTTTTTTCGGAATATTGATTAGAAATCACAATTTATCTAGGAATAACATATAGTAATATACGCTTTAATTTAATACTATTCTATTTCACCCTCACCCACGTGCAGGCTAAGGATGCTGAGGCGAATATCCATGCCTTGAGCGACTGCCCTTGGGCCCAAAAAGCATGGTAAAACCTTCTTCAACAACGTGAATTGAGATTATTTTTTTCTCAAGCTGATGTGGAAGATTGGATTGACTCTAACATCAAGAACACCGTGGGCAATAAGGACTCGCCCTACTTGTTCAAAGAAACGAATTACGGCATATGGCATAGAGAAACCACCAAATTCACCATCGTATATGCTCTCGACCACTACTGCATACATGTCTTTCTCTCCAAGATAGTTCTTAGAGTACATAATCTAAAAGTAGCTTGGATGTTGTAATTATTTTTGCTTCGGTTTTGTGCTTTTGTGGCTTTGATTTTGTAACAACCTGCTATTTCTTTCCCTATTGAATAAAAGAAGATCGTTTTCCAAAAAAAAAAACATAAATACTATTATGCGAGTGAAGCCAAATACACAATTTAACAAATTATTTATATTGAACTAATGCCTTCCCAAGCAAAATAAGATCCCAAAGTCAATCACCTCCTCTACCATCATCCAAAACAAAAAACACAACACATAGCACATAATTTCCTATATAAGCACAAACAATACAATTAAAAAAACGTATTCTGCTCATTTCAATTCACCAATGGTGTTTTGACTCTACACAATATTAATATTAAACTACCCTCAAAATCAAAAAATTTAGATAAATGACAACATGTTTAAAACAAACACTATGTGAATGATATTATGAGATAAATATTGACGCATTATTTTCCATAAATGAGTGAAAGATAGATGAAATGTAACTAGAATTTTTTGCATATAAGAAACAATGATGAGGAGAGAGACATAGGTTGTGGGTTATGATTTTGTGTGTATATATATATATATATCTCATGGTTTTAACGGTAAATAGATTACGCACAATGATGAATTCAGAAAATTTGTTCAGGGGATCGAGTCCATAAAATTTTTAAGAGTAATATTTTTTTTAGCGGTGTCCGTGAACGTTTTTTAGGGGTAAACCTAAGCTAATTTATCGTTTCAATGGTGTCCGTGTGCCCCGTATGGGTACATGTAGATCTGCCCATGGTTACTCAATCGTAATGCATGTTAGAAAAGTGAGAGAAAAATTAGTAAAATATAAGGTTGATACATAATAGGTAATATAACTTGGTTAATCATTTTTACCCAAGACGATGTGTCTTGATAGTTACCGTCTAAGTAATTAATGAATCTAGACCCGAGTTCGGGGGCGTCAATTTGATATGGAAGCTGACTACCAAAGAGAACTAAGTGCACACCGCTAGAGACAATGTGGCTACAAGAATCCGTTGGAAGGGTGAGGCTCCTGACGAGGAGACTCGAGTTTTGGGGCATTACAGGTGAGTATCAGAACCGATTACCAAACGAAATCATATGCCACACCGTGGTAAGCGGCTGATGGGGGACACTTCTAGAATTCTCTGATAGGGTCCTGAGAAGGAGGCTAGTACATTTTCACCTACATTTTTAACGTGAGACATTACATCAATTCTCTATACATTATACTATTTGCTGAGTCAAGCTTGAAATCTCATTTTTCAAAGGTAAAAGTTTCATTTGACCAAAAAAAAGAAAAAAAGAAAAAGAAGCTATAAAATGAAAATTTAATCTCACTTTTAAACATGGCCTTTTAATCATCATTTCTCATTGTCTCAAGATTCATCTCAAATGCTTCCATTTCATCTTTAAAATGCAAAGCCAAAACACTTACAATCTCATAAACTAAATGGCCATTAAGATGAAATCTATCTTCCACTCTAAATGTATAACCCTTTCCATCCACATGAACAATGCTTTCTCCTGGATATTTTCTCACTTGACTGCATTTCATTTTAGCTCTAATTGTTGCAAAATCATCCCATCTTCTTGATGATGCATATATGTTTGCTAGTTCTACATAAGGAGCTGCTGCCTCTGGCTCGAGTTCAAAAGACAAAAGCTGCAAATTCGCCAATATCTGCATTGCAATGATTCTTGCAAGCACTAAGTAAAGCACCCCAGACACCAGCATCAGGTTTTACAGGCATATTTTGAATGAAGTCTAATGCTTCCATTAGTTTGCCTTTTCGTCCGAGAAGATCAGCCATACAAGCATAGTGATCTAACGAGGCGTTTATATTGTATGTTTTAGTCATCATATTGAAGTATTCCCAACCTTTCTCTAATAAACCTCCATGGACACAAGATTGAAGGACAGCAAGAAATGTGATGTGGTTCGGTTTGAAACCTGAATCTTCTAACATTTTACTGAAACAGAGTAATGATTCTTTGGATTTACCATTTAGTGCATATCCAGCTATCATGGTTGTCCAAGAAACAATGGTCGTTTTCGTCATACATGTAAATAGTGTCTCAGCATCTTTCATGTTTCCACATTTAGCATACATGTCCAGAAGTGCATTGCAGAGCATTATATCTCTTTTTAAGCCTCTTGAAAGAGCGTATTCATCGATCCATCTCCCGGTATCAAGTGCTCCGGTATGGCCACATGCTGATATCAAATGTAACAATGTTACCAAATCGGGTTGTTCACCGGCTGCTTCCATGGCATGGAATAAGGTCATTGCCTCCTTTAAATCACCATTATCGGTGTATCCCCCAATCATGGCTGTCCAAGAAACACGGGTTCTTTCCGTCAAGGAATTAAATAGACTTCTAGCGGAATCAATATCTCCACATCTACAATACATGGAAATAAGCGTATTAAGCACGGTGATATCTGAATCACAACCCAATTTAACACCGTGGCAATGGATCGATTTTCCTTGACATAAAGCTTTAGGTTTAGTGAATGATCCAAGCAAGTTTAAAATGGTACTCAGATCAGGCCTAAACCCTCCATACAACATACTTTGGTACAATCCCATAGCCTTAAAACCTTCCCCGAAATAAGCATATCCAGCAATCAATGAATTCCAAGAGATAACAGTCAAAGAATCCCATTCTATTTTATCAAACACCTTTTCAGCCATCCTGAGATTACCACATTTTGCACAGGCAGCAATCCAAGTATTAGCAACAGAAATATCTGATTCAAGTCCAACTTTAACGCCCAAGCAATAAACACCCTTCAACAATTTAACATCCTTCACACTAGAAACCAACTGAGCCAACCCCAACAGAGTGATGGAATCCGGCCTAATCCCATCAAGCATCATTCTCACAAACAAAAATTGAACATTTTCGAAAAAACCCGCTTGATTAAAACCCAGTAAAATCGCATTCCAAACAGTGACATCTCTCTCAGGCATTCTATCAAACAAGTCAACAGCATTTCCTAACTGCCCACATTTGGCATACATATCAATCAGAGATGTTTGCACATAAATATCAAAGTAATGGGGAGATTTAACAACATGGGCGTGGATAATTTGGGAATTTCGAAGGTTTGAGAGCTTAGCACAGGCTTTTGCTAAAAAGGGAAACGTTAAGTTGTTGGGTTCTAATCCAATTTTCTTCATTTGGCGGAAGAGTCCAAAGGCTTTGTAAAAGTCCTCATGGTTCACTGCTGCTCTTATTCTGGCGTTTAAAGAAGTAACGGTCGAGAAATTTGAAACTCTGTTGATCATATGGATCGGATAAGAAAGTAACTAATAACGATGAATGGAAATGTTGGAAGTATCAATGATGATTGGAATAATGTATTACCACTTCTATACTGTGTTCTAAAAGTCGGCCAAGTCGGCCGACTAGGCGCTAGTCGGCCCTCCACCGACCCGAGTACACACTAGTCGGACGTATCTTGGCAGGCTGGTCTCTAGTCGGTCCCTAGTCGGGGACTAGTCGCTCTCTAGGCGGGAAAGTCGGGTTCAAGGCGGGATAGTCGGGCTCAACTCGAGCAACTCGGCCTAGGCGGTCTGTATTATGATTTTTTTTTGAAATTTGAGTACTTCACTTTGAATGTTTTTATTTTGGATGTATCATGTATGTTTTTATGTGTTTATTTTGTGAAATGAATTTTTGGACTTATGTTATTTTAGTACTTAATGTTACTAGAGTAGTAATATCATTATTTTTGGGGGTTACTAGTAATATTTTGTTATTTTTGTTTTTGTCAATTCCATTATAATTATTATTAATTAAAAAAATCCAAAACCGCCTAGTCCCTGATTAGTCTCCTGCTTTGCCGACTAGTCCCAACTCCCCACCCGGCCGCCCGACTAGCGTCTACCGACTTTTAGAACATTGCTTCTACAACACCCCGCATAACGATTCTTTAGCTGAAAAACAATACGTTGTGACACGTGACATTTAGAGTCAACCCTAAAGTTCACGTAAATCCGAAATTATATTAGAGTAACAAAAAAAAAAATAACACGGAATTAACAAATGTTAGAGACACAGAAAACAAACATAGTTTTATGTCTGTGGACCAACATCACTTTACAATTGTGGAAACATGCCAGAAAAGCACTGTTGTCAAACTATTGTTACGGATAACTGAAACAACTGCATAATCCATAAAAAACCAACACATCTGAAAGAAAGAACTACTGAGATCTAACTTTGACACGTATACCTTTTTCAAAGGAAACAATACTAAAGGCAAACTAGCTAAACAAAAATAACCACAAACTTCAACTTAATCTTGCTCACCAAGCTCACCATCATACTCACTTGATACCTGCATTTATTCAAGGAAAGAGTGAGCATTAGCAAGATTCCCAATAAGGAGTAAGAGATCAAAAAAAGAGATTAATGTTTTTCCAGAAGCTGGGGGACAGGACGTGAATCTACTTGATTCAATTTGCAAAACAGTTTAAGGAGCAGAAAGTAAACAGCTTTAAAAACATATTCTTTAACAATACAAAACAACCCGTTCAATTAGCTACTTTAGTTACCATTACTTATCTTGCGCGTACTTCTCAAGTTTCTTACTCATTGTAACGCCCTGCTCCAAATATCTGGCTAAGACATGGGTACATGTCGTTGAACCATGCCTCGAAATCCATACAACTCAAAACATGTAAGCCTTTAAACACTAAAAACTTAAGACAACAAATAAATGACATCAATCATCCAATAGGACAACACCTACCCTAAAAGTGGATATATCCAAGCCACACCTACGAGCTAGGCGATCCCTTATCACATCAAACTCCATATCATAAACTCAAAACCGTCAAAGATAAGACATTAACTAAGTCTAACACTAGATCACCGGTCAACGTATCAAAAATCTAATACATCATATAAACATATCTAGAATCATAAAACATCAAATTTACAACACAAATCGAGATATATGGCTTCTACACCCCTTTTACCAAAAGTAGCTAACCAATGCTACACACACAAAAATGATTTATAAAGCCTTCATGTATCTTCCTCAAGTAGTACTTGCTCATCACCTAGATGTTGGAGAAGAAAGGAGTAGACACTTGATGAGCGTCAACTTTACTATGCTTCGGTGTATGTTTTAGCCTCCGTTTACGTCACTTTTGGCTCATTTTGGGTACTTCTAGACCAATTATAGGGTAAATTCGCATTGCACGCTCACTTAGAGGTGAACAATTACATAGATGGGAAACCTCGGTGATAACGTCAAAATTGTCTCGGGTGAATTAGCGGTTGTTTGGTGGTGGATATCTGGCAATAAAAGGTGTATGAAAGTGGTGGCACGCGGTGGTGCTGTGGAATTCATGGTGGTGGAAGTGGTGGTGCAAACATAGAAGAGAGAATGGTAGAATTTGGCTTAGCCTTTTGTTTTATTTATTAAAATTGGTGTCCCTTTAATGAGGTTAAATGATGCCCTATTTATAGGGAAGAGGCCGACCAAAGGTCGGATTATTTACAAATAAGGACATATAGTACAAATAGATATTTATCTATACTAGCGAGCTCGTAACGGAGCCAGGTGCTACAGGCGAGGTCGTTGGCGGACCCGATAACTGAAGGGATTCGCGTGCCGGCCCCTTAATCTTTCTTGGCATCACATGGGGCTAAGGGCTTGGAGTGGATCCGAAGACTCGCGACCCTAATTTGGCTTGCGAGTTCGCAGACAATAATGGCCGGTGGCCTCATCCACTATTTTGGTGGCCGGACGGACACGAATAAGGATCTGTGGACCGAATTACGATTTGGGCATATCTGAATTCCTTGAACTTAGAATATGAACATTTTATTATGTTTTGATGATAGCCATACTAGCTGTTATAGCAAACCTGAAATAAGTTAGAATTCTATGTATAAGTCTTTACTTAGAGTTTGACATGGTGTATAAGTTGAGTCAGACAAGCATTGTACTAGTTGGTAGGATGGCAAAGTAAAACAGAAATCCGGAAGAGTGAAGCCAACCAACTACCAACAGAGAAGTATGAAGACATTATGGTCTGACTTATACCAAGGAAGTCTGTGATGACCTTGGATAAGTCTAAGTTAAAATTCAAATGATGAAATACATTGTCAAATATGGTGCACACTGGTCTCACCCAAATCAAGGATTAGTGAAGTACAAGGAATACATAAAAGATCAAGGAAGATAACAATGCAGTGAACCGGCAGAGTGAACTGGCTATCGGCTGAGCAAAGACGAATCAGTAAAGGAAGAACTAAAATAGCCAAGTCAGAAGGATCACTTAACCGTTCAAGGAACGGCCAAGTAAACTTTACTTGTTCAGATTTCATACTACGAAGATCAAGCATTAAATGCACAATCAATTGATGATCAATCAAGGACGGATTTTCTGATAGACGTTTGAGAAAGAAATCTGATCACTGAAATCAAGGAGAATATAATTAAGGGAGATCAAGAATTAAATCAAGGATTATTCTCCACATTAAATAGCCAATGGACGAAAATTCAAATTAAGGATTATCAAGGCTATAAATAGAAGGCATTGACAAACAAGAAGAACAACTATTGAATCTAATAAGAAATATGCTGAAACTCAGTCAATTTGAAAACCTTCTATCTGTACTTAAAGGAAATATATAGAGATCAACTCAGCAAACAGAACTCAAATTCCACATCAAGCACTGAGATTGATCACAAGTCTGTGAATCCAATTCACATCAACTGAAGCAATTGAATAAGAGGAATCTGAGAAAGAGTTGCAACCTTTGTGATAGCTGCTGAAAGAATTGTTCTCAACTAGCAGTGATAGAGACTGAGTCACTGAAGCTTTTGAAGCCAATGAGTGATAGTCTTGCAGATTGTGAAGCTTGTGTAGCCAAGGACAATCGTACTATTGTATCTGTGAAAACAATAGTGAATTCCTCCTATCATCACATGAGAAGAGTGGATTAAGGGATTACACCACCCTGAACCACTATAAACTTTGTGTCTATTTACTTTCATCAATTTACTTTACAGCACTTCATTTCATTGCATACTATATTTGTGATTGCATAACCTACTTTGAACCAGCATTTAAAGAAGGGACTTATCCGCTGCCCAATAACTTTTAAATATAAGAAAAGTTTTTGAAACTCCACTATAGTCATTCACCCCCTGACTATAGTTTTACCCTTCTCTGGGACCAACAATTGGAACAGAGCAGTGTTAAGTAGTATCGAAACTGCTCAGATCTAAATTCAGTAATAAGGAGATCACATATTTTCAAAGTAGTTTTCAAATTTATATATTTATATATATATATATATATATATATATATATATATATATATATATATATATATATATATATATATATATATATATATATATATATATATATCTTATTTATACTTATGGATTCCTCAAATTTTATGTCAAATGTACTTGTATTCAATGTTACTAATTTTGATGAAAACAAAATAAGGATGTCTCATCTTGCAGCAAATCATGTGGAAATGCTGGATGTAATTAATGATGGCCCAATCAAGATCACAACTGTGGTGACCATATGAGCAGATCAAGGAAAAGAAATAGACAAACTCAAGAAGGATTGGACCAAGGATGATAGAATAAGAGCAAATCTAGATTTTGTTGCAAAATATATGATTTTGAAGACTCTAGACAGCAACATGTTCATGAGGATCAAATATTGCAAAACCGCAAAAGAGATGTGGGACAAATTGGCACTGATCAGTGAAGGATCAGAAGCAGTCAAGGAAAATAAATTATCTGTTGTAAAACAGAAATTTGAGAACTTTAAAATGAAGACTGGTGAATCCATTGATCAAATGGATAACAGTTTTCAAGCATCATCAATGAACTACAACAACTTGGACATACATACCCTCGAGAAAGAAGTTTGTCTCAAGATATTGAGAGGTCTACCGAAAGATGGAAGATTATCACATCGATTAGCAGAGGAACAACAAACCTTGCAAACACCGACACTTTGACTCGATGTCTCAACTAAAGGCTCATGAATTTGAGTTGAACGGTGAAGACAATTGCACCAAAGAGAGGCACACAAGGCCGATGCTGTCGTTGCACCCCAAATAAAGCAAAACAAATGACTCAAGCAAAGAAAGAGACATATGAGTGAAAAAAGAATGTGTAGCTTTACTAATTAAACGTTTTGATAGGTTTAGCAAAAAGAAGCAAATTTAGAGGGAGCTCATCATCAAACAATAAGTCAAGCTCAAGCAAAGACATGAAGAAAAAGGATGGTGAATACAGATGCTTCAACTGTAAGAAGAAAGGTCATTTCAAGGCTGATTTCCCTGAAGAAAAAGACAAAGATGAGGATAAGAAGATGTACAAGACAACTGAAAAGAGAAAAATCAAGAAGGCACTCAAAGCTGAAACTAGCAGTGCAAAGAATGAAGAATCATCCGAAAATGATTCTGATGATGATGAAGCTGACAGCTCAGACAATGAAAAGGCTTACTTATGCCTTATGGCTAAAGAATCTAATGAAACTGAGGTAACATCTAGCTCATACTCATCATCTAGTGCATCCACATATGATACTGCCCAATCTTCTATTCTCCCCTTAGATTCTGCAAACCTAATTCAAAATCTCATGAGTAAATTTGAAGAAATTCAAGTAAATCATGAAATTCTGGAACAAAAATGTGAGAATCTAAGAAAGGAAAATAAAAGATTAAAGAAAGAACTGGATGAAATAAAAGCTGAACAAACTAGTAAGGAAATTTACTCAATTGGTCAACAAGCAGCAAATGATCACTCATCTGATGTTAAAAGATCAGCTGAGAAAATATCCCTACCAGTCAAGACTACCACTGCACCACTTAATGTACCAGCTTACAAACCCCCAAAAAGGTTTGGATCCAGATCTGGTCTTGGCTACAACAGTCAGGATGAAAATAGAAACAATGGACAACACCATTCTGAATCAAGGACCAAACCTGGACCAAAATTCAGAAAAGGACGCACTATAGTTTCAACCACTCATCCTATCTTTGGTGAAGTCAAAACCTAGTGCTGTGAAACAACATATTAAATCATCAATCCAGCCAAGTAAAGGCAAAGGTTTTCAGAAAGGTAAAGGAAGACTTTACCCTTCTGAGGATGATTGGAATGTTGCATCCCCATAATACAAGAAGAAACCATTTCATGAAATGCAACATGTGTTTAGGAAAAACCAACCAAGGTATATTCCTGGACACAAGAAGCAGTATGGAAATAAGTTTCTCCTGCATATTGGAGAGTGAAAAAGGATGCAAATGCACCAAAAAGTAGAAAAAAGTATCAGAATACATTTAGTAGAAATATTAGAAGCTATTCTGCCATGCCTTATACATATGAAGTTGATGACTTCAATTATCCAAAAAGAAGATCCTTTGGATATACACTTGGAGTAGAAGGCATGACTGCTAACAGGCATGTACCCAAACAATGTTGGGTACCTAAACATACTTAACTTGTTTTGTAGGATGTCTGGTACATAGACAGTGGATGTTCCAGACACATGACAGGGAACAAGAGATGGTTAACTGATTTTAAAGCCTTTGATGGACCCAAAGTAACATTTGGAGGGAAATAAAACCCAAATGAACATAGTTGTACTTGCAGGAAGAAGAGAAGACAACATGTATGTAGTAGATTGGAAGACAGCTAAAGCAGAAAAATAAACAATCAACCAGTTGGATTTGGCATAGAAGATTGAATCATTTCAACTTCAAAACCATCAACACACTGTCAAAGAACAAGTTGGTTGAAGGCCTACCAGAGATCACATTTAAAAAGGAAAGTCTATGTGATGCATGTCAAAAAATGAAGCAAATCAAAAGCTCTTTCAAGTCAAAGCCCTATCAATCAACAACAAGAATTTTACATCTGTTGCATATGGATCTTTTTGGAACAGTCACACCAGTAAGTGTAAGTGGAAAGAAGTACACTCTAGTAGTGGTGGATGACTTTACCAAATTCACTTGGGCCATATTCATGAACAAGAAAAGAGAGACACTCAAAAAGCTGCCGGATTTGTTAAGAAGAATTCAAAATGGAAAGGAACAAAAGATCATCAAGATCAGATCAGATAGAGGCACAGGGTTTCTAAATGAAATTATCAGAACCTACTGTGAAGAAAATGGAGTACTGCATCAACTATCAGCAGCAGGGACTCCACAACAAAATGGTGTAGCAGAAATAAGAAACAAGACACTCAAAGAAGCAGTCAGAACAATGATTGCAGAAGCATGCTTACCAAAGAGATTTTGGGTTGAAGCAGCAAATACAGCATGACTCAAAACAGATCAATCATCAACAAACATCATGGAAAAACTCCATATGAAATATGGAATGGAAGAAAACCTAATATCTCATATTTACATATGTTTGGATCTAAATTCTTTGTTTTGAACAGGAATCAGCTACATACTTTTGATGAAAAAGCTGATGTAGCAAAATTTATGGGATACTCAGACACAAGCAAAGCCTTCAGAGTACTCAACAAAAGAACTTTGGTGATTGAAGAATCAATTAATGTAGTCTTTGATGAACCAAACACAAATGGTGAAAGCCTTCAAGAACTTGAAGAAGAAACAGCATAAAGACAAGTTTATATGAATACAACAGTACCAACTACTATTCTGAATCACACCTTTGGTAATCAAGATGAGACACCAGTCAACACAACACAAGAAGCACCAACACAAGAACATGAAGTTGATGGACAAACTGAAGTTGTGGAAGCACCAAGTCAAGAGCAACTTTAACCTGACCTCAACTGGCTAAGAGACCATCCTGAAGAACAAGTCATTGGAGACATTCACACAGGAGTTAGAACCAGAAGACAACTGGAAACAATGCTAACCTGTTTCCTATCACAAGTGGAACACAAAACAATAGATGATGCAATCCAAGATGCTGATTGGATTACAGCTATGCAAGAAGAACTGAATTTGAGAGAAATGAGGTATGAGAACTTGTTGACAGACCAAACATGGCTAACATCATTGGAACAAAATGGGTATTCAGAAACAAGATGGATGAACAAGGGACAATTGTCAGAAACAAAGAAAGGCTAGTTGCAAAAGGCTACTCCCAAGCAGGAGGAGTAGATTATGATGAAATCTTTGCCCAGTAGAAAGATTGGAAGCAATCAGACTCTTTCTAGCTTTTGCAGCCCACAAAGACTTCAAAATTTACCAAATGGATGTCAAGAGTGCATTTCTGAATGGACTTTTAGAAGAAGAAGTATATGTGGAACAACCCCCTGGTTTCCAACTCAAAGGAAAGAAGATAAAGTGTACAAGCTCAAAAAGACACTTTATAGACTCAAACAGGCACCCCAGAGCCTGGTATGAGACATGATGAGAGTCAAATTAGCTATCATTTACTATGTGATTATACCCCGTTTATACATCGTTTTATGTTTTTTCGGAGACATTTGGTTGTATTTTGATGTATTTACACCTTGGTTATCATTTTGAGACCTAGGACGTAAAGTCCGGGATTCTCGGTCTTTTTCGGTGTATTTACTATACTCTCGGTCACCCTAGTGTCCTGTAGGGGTTACATGTGGTATTTGTTGTGATTAAGTACAGGTATTAGGTGTTTGAGATTACCGGAAGGCGAGATACGAGGGTTGGAACGTGTGCCTGAAGCTTAAACGTTCAAACGGATCAAAACGCGTTGGTACTACAACCATACCTTCCATTGATATGCATTTTGATCCACCTTAAAGGCATTTTATGGGCTTGACATCTTCATGAAAGTTGTATACAATTGAATCAGCTTTCCATAGGATTTTGAATCACTTGGTTTGGAGGTCTAACACAAATTTATAGCCAATTTACTGAAGGTGTGTCAGTGATGAGAGTCAACTTTACTATGCTTCGGCGTATGTTTTAACCCCCGTTTATGACACTTTTGGCTTGTATTGGGTAGTTTTAGACCATTTATTAGAAAAAATGCATTGCACATTCACTTTGAGGCAAACCGTCAAATAGATGGAAAACCTCACCATTTTACGGTATTTTGACCCTTTTCGAGCCCTAGTTATCTTGCGGCATTATGCTCGGTATATTGTGCTATGGAAATGCAGGAAATAGGAGACTTATGAGCCTGAGAGACAAGGCATGAGGCTTAGAGTGGCATAACTGAAGCCCGGGAATGGAAACGGATCAAAAATAGTTGATGTTTTCGCCTTACATTCACTTTATCTGCACTTTGAGCATTGTTGGAGGCATTTTCTGGACTTGAGGTCTTCATAAAAGTTGTAGATAATTGAATAATATTTCCAATGCACTTTGAATCACTCAAATCGAAGCTCTACACGCAAAGATTTTGCTAAATTACTGAAGGCCTGTCAATGCTGAATAATAACACAGAAGGAATGTGCGCACATTCAGAAAGGTGTGTGCACATTGGATGGACATGTTGTATTGTGTGCGCACACGAGGCGGAATGTGAGCACATTAGGCCGTTTCAAGCATAATTTTTGGAGCATATATATATCTTTTTGCACAGATTTTTACACACTTCCCCTCTACTTTCTACACTTGATAATTCACTCCTTGATCCCTAAATTGATCTCTAGGTCGAAATCCTTCTCCTCTTTCCCTTAGATTAATTTCTACACCTAATTTACTTAGATTAAGCTCAATTTAGCTTCCCTTCCCTTAAGTTTTGCATTTTGGATCATCTTCTTCACCAATTGACATGGGTGTTGATGAAGCTTGATGTAAACCTCGAATTTCTGCGTTTTGGGTGATCAATTTCATTTCTCTCTCATTTTTATGGCATTAATCTTTGTTTTGATTGTTATTTCTTGCTTTGAGATGAGTAGCTAGATATACCATAATCAAATCATGTGAAAATTGAAGAAATCCTCCTCTAATTGATGAAATTGGGAATGGGTAATGCTTAATTGTTGTTATATTGATAAATTCATGTCTTAAAACTTGTTATCAATTTTTGAATTAGACTGTACACCTAGTTCATGAACAAACACACCACTTTTATAAATGTATGTTGCGAAGGGGTGTGGGAAAAAGGGGTTTTAAGATCATTCTTTATAATCAACTGAGTTGTTTAGATTGATTAGGGAGTGATGTTCAATCGGTTATGAAATCGGGCAACTCTAGCGTGTTAATCTTGTTTCGGTCAGTTAAATTCTTAAAGGCGGACTGTTGAACCGGGCAAAGGGTGTTCGATTGTTGTAGGGCGTCGTACATTAGCTTAGGAGTTTGCACCCATGAATGAGTCAATATAAGTTTTAGGATGGTTGGTTGGTAAAGCTCGTTCCCGAGATAGTCAATTAGAGGGGTGAGAGTATTCAGTTGGATCATGATTTGGCTATGTTTCTTTCTCTCTTTGGGATCTTTAGTTTATATTTCGTTTTAGTGTAATTGAACTTGAAACATCGTGATTGACTTAAACTAAGTCCAAAAACGACTTTGGTATTCGATTGATTCCTCGTGGGATACGACCTTGCTCTCCACTATAGTGCTTCCGACCCGGTACTCTGCCAGTTAAGGTTGGTCGTTACTATTTTGGTCATCAGTCAGCTAGGCGCGCGCCTGAGAAATGCTAGGCGCACGCATAGCAGTTAATTTTGGCCAAAAGTTTCAGTCCGTGTTTTCAGCATCCTAGGCGTGCGCCTGCACTTTCCTAGGCGCACGCCTAGCGTCCAGATCTGCACCCCCATTTTGGATCTAATACTCCATCATCTTCTTCCCCAGCTCGTTTTCTGCACTTTTTCTTCATTTTTCCTTAGTTTAGATTAGTTTGTAGTTATATTAGACTAGTTTAGTTGTAGATTGTTGTAATCCGGAGGATCTCGAAGATAGCTTGACACGTTATTGACGGGATTTCGATCGGAGATTCGATTTTCTACAGCTATATATATTTGGTATTTCGTTTTCCTTTCTTGTTCTTGCTTTCGATCTTTATTTGTGTTAACTATTATTGTTGATTTCTTGTATTTTGTTGTTAGAATGAGTAGGTAATCTTTATATAGTCGAGTTATGTGATAGTCTATGAAATCGAATCCTAGCTTGTTCATGTGGTGTTCTTGATGTTTGATTAGTCCATTCTCGATGTTACCGTAGTTCTAGAACTTATTCTTATCACGTTTGTTGAATTGATCACTCGATAATCGTATCAACGTATCGTCTTTACATATGTATTTTGCGAGAGGCTACGGGAACCGGGGTTCTAGGATCACCTTGTAAAACCGACTGAGTTGTTCAGATTCGGTTTCGTGTGTGAGGTTTTGTATCGACTTGTCGAGCATTTCATGAATCATAGACCGTGTGAGGTCAGTTAAATCTGGTCAGTGGACTGTTGAACCTGACATAGGAGGGTAGATTATTGAAATAATGTCTATTCTCGGAATTAGGAATCGACACCCTTCGAGTGACATCGAGGTGAACTGTTGAACCTGACAAGGAAGGTAGATTATTGAATTAAGGTCTATTCTCAGAGCTAGGAAACGACACCCTACTTGACATCGAGAACATTTAGGTGAATCAAGAATACCTCGGGGCTTAGCTAGGGTTTGTGAGTATTAGATTGGATCATAGCTCGGCTATCTCTTTTATAAAGTTTTAAATCTTTCTTTTGTGTATAAGTAGTTTGTAGAACTGGTGATCTGATAAATCTCTACGTTCAGTAGTTGTGTTGACTTGAACTAGGGACGAGACCGGCTTTGATAATCGACCAGATTCCCTATGGGATACGACCTTGACTCACCAATTCTAGGCTACAATTGACCCGGTACACTGCCGGTGAGATTGGACACTTAGAAAAGGCCGGCCAAGATTTCTGGCGCCGTTGCTGGGGAATCCGGTTGATATCTTGTAAGTTAGTTAAGTTCTTAGGATTATGTCGTTTTTATTATTTGTTTTTTTGTATAGTTTGTTTATTTGTTGCTGTTGTGATCACACCATATACTCCGGTGGTGGTAGAGACAAGTTACCGTGGTTGTGTTCGTAAGTTCGTTGTTCTGTGCAATGAATTCATCGAACCAATCTTGGTGGTGGGGATTGAGCCCCATGTTTTTTGTATTTCACTTTCAGGGGGTGCTCCATTCCTATGATTTTGGTAGGGAGAAGCAACAGTTTGCTCTCCTTTGGTATAGCTATCCTTGACCTAGTTGGGGGTAGAGAGTCGAGCTGAGGACTTCAAACTCATAATGTGTTATTATTGCTTTACTTTCCCCTCGTGTTTCACTGTATTTCTTTAGTTTTTATTATGATACTTCGAGTACGTTTTGTTGTTATATAACTCTAAGAAGTGTGTTTTGGGGGGCTTTTGTGGTGTTTTGGTTTTTGATAAGTTGTGGTGATCCATCTAGTTTCGATTCTGTCTCCATACCTGTGTATCTCGTATGTTTGGTGTTGCTAGTCAATATTAGCACAGGTACCATGGGAGGACTTTTACGGATGCAACGTGATCGTACTCGCGCTTTTTCAATCGGAGAAAAATGAAATTCCACTAATTAATATTTGTGTCAAAATTTGTGATAAGGCTATAGTCCAAAAGACTAGAAAATAAAGAGAAAATAAACAACTTGAATTAAGGAGAAAATAAATTTCACACGGATCAGTGACGGATCTACATAGACCAAGGGGTTCACAGACCCCACTTAAATTTTCATGCATATTTACAAATATACCTTCTAATAATTTTAAAAACTGTTTATGTATATTATTTCCGATAATTTTTAGTGTAATTGTTCATTTAGTTCAATTGGCGAGACATATTATTAATGACTTTATGGTCATTGATTCAAAGTTTGAGAGTTGAGTTTTACCTAATATTTTTTTTTGGATTTGGGCCCCAAAAATGTTCGTGGGTCCACCACTGCACGCGATAAAATAAACTTCACCGCAACAACATAAATACATCTTATCAAGCGGATGACTTCCTTAAGGGATATAAGAGTCATAGTGTGGTGTCCTTAAACGCCCCCTTAATTTTACGTAGTAATGAACCACAAAATAATACTTAATCAATGAAAACTTTTCAAAATCAATGTTATAATTTGACTATAAATAAGAGGTCCATCTAGACTCATATCAACCAAAAAAGAACATGGTAGCCTATTCGGCATCGGTCCAACTGTTAGTGCTGTGGTCCTTAATCCAAAGGTTGCTGGTTGGAGCTTCAATGAAGGCAAAAAGCGTGTGCGCGTATGTTTAAAAAAGAAAAAAGAAAAAAGAAAAAAAAAACACGGTATAATCAATGATAGAAAACTAATTATGTTAATTTGTGTTGACCATTCTGTTGTGAAAATTAACTCCTAACAACCAAATGTAAAACTAATTACTACTACATGCGCAAAATATAAATCATCGTTGATTTGTGCGCGTATTATGGAGGCGATAATTAATCGATTTTTACACTATCACGATGAAATTACCCATCGTTTATTTACTGCAATTGATGAACGCTGCTGTAGAGGTAATTTCGTCACGATAGGTAAAAATTGATTAATTATCGCATCCTTAATATGCGTCTTGAAATCAATCGCGGTAACTATATTTTTGACGAGAGATAGATATTGATTTGTGTTGACCATTCTGTTGTAAAAATTAACTTCTAACAACCAAATTTGTTTTTGTTTTTGATTTTTATAATTATAGTCAACATTCATGTTCTTCAAATGATACTACTTTACAAAGAGAGGAGAGAACATGCAGGTGAAGAAATCACACCTATAAATTAAGGAGAGCCTAAAATCGTGCCATATGAATTCCAGCGGCACGAATTAATGGGGAATATTGATTGTGAGTTTCTACTTCCTTGGAAGGTTAATGTAGAACATAAGGATAATGATAGAGATAGGGATACACCTGCACCACACCAGAATTACGACATAACGTTGTTGGATTGGTTTTTAAATTGGTTCAACTCCCCTGAACAACAACCTATTTATATCCTAGGGGGAGTTGTACCAGGCGAACCAATCGAGATCTCGGCGGACCACAAGTTTTTTAAAGAGTTACAGACCGGGTTTGAAAGCCTGAGTGAAGAGGTAGAAATGTCTACAATTTTTATTTATTTATTTATTATTTAGCATCGAAATCATTTTTACATGTCTATTATAATCTTCTAAATTAATTAATGTATATTTTACTCATGTGCAGCATATGGATTGTTATTTGGATCTGTTGCAACGCTCTGCTATCACACTTTCGCAAAGTTTTTGCTGGAAACGTGTCTGTATTGGAATGAAAAGGATTTCCAGGTGTCGCTGCCTGCTGACGTGGAGTTCATGGCAACCGCATGGACCCCTAAGACGACCGCGTATACGGTGTGGTTTATCAATGATAGTAATTGGGTGGTCGTGGTCATGTCCATTCCTGAACGGTCTTTGACGGTCTATGACTGCAAGGTTGGGACGGGAAATGACGACGACATATACGCAAACCTAGGGCGATGGTCGAAGTTTATGCTGGTGGTGTTACGCAAAGCCCCACAATGTCGGGACCTAGCGAAATGAAAGATCCGTCTAAACCGGAATACATTGGAAAGTGCTTTGCTCATAATTTTCAAGATCTACGATCGGCGATCACTCTCTTTAATAAAAGCTTCAACTGTTAAAGTTGTTACGTATAATGCCCAAAAATACAATTGTAAAAGACCTCACCTCCTGCTAAGGGTGTTCCAGTATTTTCAAAATTAGTTTTTCTTGTTCTTTTCTTTTTAAGTTTTCTTGTACTCAAGATAGTAGAAACCGACATAGGGCTGTTAAGAGCCTATAAAAAGGGCCCTAAGACGCCATAAGGTCTCAGTTTTCGCGTGATATGTGTTTTCCGGAGTTTTGGGAGTTCATGACCTCCGCCGCATCGAGGTAAGCTCTGGCTTCGGCGGGAGTGAGTGTTGTCTAGGGTTTGCATGTTTTTGGTCACCGTAGTCTCGGCATGAGTACCGACCGTCGGCACCATTATCTCAACGTGGAGTCGATGCCGTTTCGATGGTTTGTGGTTGTAACGCCTGCGTTCGGACACCGAGTCCTTATCCGGAAAAAACGTTCGCACGATACAATAAAAGTAAATTCATTTTATACGTAGCGCTCTACTACGTCGTATCAAATTATAGGCAAAGCGGAAGCAAAACTCGGGTATATAAAATTTTTCCCAAAAAAATTAAAGAGAAAAGAAATCTAAAGGGTAGAAATGTAAATTATTACATTGGAAACGTCATTTAAAATCCCAAAAGGCGAATCGACAAATCGTCAAACCGTAGTCTACCTCAAAAAGTACGGAAAGTACAACCAAAGAAAAGCGTAAAAGAAACATCTTGATTCTTCAACGAAAGGCGTCAAACGTCGTCCTCAAACTCTTCCTCGAAAACTGTTCGCCTTCTCGTCCCCAAACACATAGAAAAAGTATGCATTCGAGGTAAGTGACAAAGTGACTTAGAAAGAAAGAGAAGCTATGAAACCAATCATAGTTATGACGAAAAAGATAATTGTTTAATTAGTTGATTAAATGAGACCAACTCAATCTAGGGTTCACTTGCTCATCAACACGTTGTGACTAACTCGCTTCTAACTTAGCCTATCTATGTTACAACCGCACTCAAGAGCACTACTGGCGCGTCCACCTCAAAGCAGAATCCTCTGTACTTTCAGGGTCATTGACCTCTGAGTTATTATTCTACTTGGGAACACTCTATTGCAACATATTAGTGGATCACACCAATACCCACGAAGTCTAGAAAGGTAGACTCCGATAGCACGCACACTCTCACAGAGTCCCTCCGTACTTAGGGTCTTTTGACCTCACGAAGTTCTTCCACCTTCAGAGGTAGCACATGCATCGCGATTTAGCCTGGTGCCTAGCCAAGAGAGACATGTTGTTTAATCTTTTACTAGTCACATCGTTGTTTATTAAGTTATTAACTAGCCAACCTAAGTGTTTTCAAATAATCTCCCTCACACATACTACTCTCTTCCTAGACCACTAGACACGGACAAGTCCTAAAGACATACACGACATTGATGAATCCTAATTCATCAAAGCACAAGCCTATCATGCTCTTCCGACGGATCCGAACTTCAACTCCCTTTAAGAGTACATTCGGTGTTTTAACTGAACGAATCAGAAGCTCAATTCAGGCTTGTCTATATTTATACCATGTTACATATCAAATATAAAGGTTTCATATAGTTAAAGCATGTTTTCAAGGTGAATAGCATCTAACATAGAAAAGAAGGCGTTACAAAAATGGACGCCCGTTTAAAGACTTGGGCGCCCGTCCAAAATAGTGGGCGCCGTCCACCCAAAATGATTCAATCTCGAATGTAAATATAGCACCTCGACGCTTTCGTCCATTACAACCAGACGCTTCGTCCAAGGTGGAATCCTAAGTGGGCGCTTTCGTCCGAATACCGACGCTCGTCCACCTGGTTCGACGGAACCCTAATTCTTCATCGTTCAACCCCGGATCGTATTTCCACCCAAAAACCGGAAAAATAACAACACAATGAGCACTTAGACCTCGTCTAACAATACCATAACATCTATAGTCATTTACCAAGGCAACAACTCAATTTTCTAACACCAAAACGTCTTGGAACATGATCAAATCCACTATAACTAGTAATTGATTTCATAGATGATTCTTCTTACCTTTTGCGGCCAGCCCGTAGAATCGATCAAAACTCAAAGAAAGTCTGCTTTGCAATGTCACTCGGCCCGGTAACCAAACGATGCCTGCTTCCACAACAAATCCTAGAATCGAGTCCGGTCCGAAACGATATTGCTCCTTTTAGAATTGTGAAAACCGTCCCAAGTCTCTCCTTCTCCTCACTCACAGGTTGCGCAGGATGGGGTGCATTTGTGATTAAAAAGTGAAATTAGGTTAAGGGTTAATCTTAGGTAGATTTTCCTTTTATACCAAATTCCAAAATTTAGTTTTTTCCTTATTTGCCCTTGCTTAACAAAATCTGACTTTCCATAAATTTATACATATATATAACTCGAGATATATATATAAACGTCCAAAATAATTAACTCCGAATAAAAGGAAACCGAACCTAATATTTCGTTTTCGCAAAATGACACGTCTGCCCTTTCCCGAAAATCGGAATATTACAGTGGTTGTTCTATCTTCCTAGACATGTCAGTTGTAATGAATGATAGTGCTACTTTCAGCAATTCATGATTTAGTTTGACAAAAACGTATTCTGGTTGTTGGTTGTTTTGGAAGCCATGATGGTCTATTTTTCCGAGTCTTTTGCCTCTTTTCCTCCGCGCAATTTTTAATTACTCTGATATGACATGAGACTTATGTGAGATTTAAGATTGACTCTAAATGTCACTTATCGAACGCTCCATGTCCGTATAATGACTCAGTATCCGGGACAAGAGCATGACATTAATTTTGTAATTGTTTTCATTTAATAAATGACAAAATTAATTAATCAGAATATTATTTGCTTCTTTTGTGCATTTGAATATACAACGCTAAAAATTAGTAAGTCGTATTAGATTTAACCATAATAATCATTGTGTACTTACACAAGGAGTATTATGATTAAAGTCTTCTTTTGTGTATATGAATATACAACGCTAAAAATTACTAACTCGTATAGAATTTAACCATAATACTCCTTGTGTAACTAGTAACATACAAGATGATTAAGTATATAATGATACACATAAAATTTGTTGGTACGTGGTGAACTTAATTATAGTACAACATATATAAATTAAAACACCAATTATATACCCATAACACAAACCCATAACACTTTGTGTTATGTGTGACTTGCCTACTCCGAGAGTCACACTCAAAGTATGGAGACATATAATTCTTTTTTTTTCTTTTTCTTTTTCTTCTCTTTCCCTGACAACCTCTAGAAGGGATGAGATCACCTGTCCAATTTGTGTGTCTAATTTCGATGTCTAAGTAAAAACGACGTCGTTTTATGTGTGTTTTATTTTTTGGTTTTTGTTTTTTTATTTTATTTTATTTTCTTCAAGAAATAAAACACACGTAAACGACGTCGTTTTTACTTGATAATCAAAATTAGGCAGCACATGAAATGGACAAGGTGATCTCATCCCCCTCTAGAATTAGTTTAAAGTGGTGGATCCAAAGATGAAAAAAACAGGGTATCTGTTTCACATGGTTTTCAAAAGAATCCTGCATCATTTTAACTTGATTTTCAAATGTTGAAGCACCATCATCATTCTTGTGAACTAGAAACAGGGTTCATGTACATCTAGAGTAATCATCTACCACAACCCACCAAGGCTCCTAATTCTACTTGGACTGAACAAATCAACATGATGATGTTCTTAGTTTGCTTACCTTTCTCATTCATACATGGTTCACAAATGCTGAATTCATTCTTCAATCTGCGATTAGCTAAAAACTAACAAATTCTGCTATTTAAAAAGATCCACCAAGTACTTTTTATACCATCTAAAACATTCCAAACAACATAAGATTACATATAACATTTTACTACATCACTTTTTTTTTTTGAACCCAAAGAATATAAATCCCAGATTATAAAATAAGCAACAACCAAAGAATTGCTAAAAAAAAGAAGAAGATCTAAACAGGGAATGGCTGAAATGGAGAAGCCCATTTGCTCCTTTCTCCAAAGTCTTGAACTTTACTACTGTTTTCATTCATAGAAATGCCACCTCCTCCATTATTGCCTTGAACGAATCCATAGTATCTCAAAACAAAGGCAAGAACAAGAACAATCCACTCCAAGCAGAATATCAGAATTGACAACCCGCCAGCCAATTTGAGTATGAGGATTCCATCATCCTCTCTAACATAAGTCTTGAGAGCCCCAAGAAAGTTATCAGTTGTTGTGAAAATAAGCACTGAAACAGAGCCTTGGAATATGGCAGTTAGGACAGTTGCCATCATGTGTGCTGCATACCATTTGTTGGAGCCACTGGATGCGGCGCTGCAGCCGGAAATCGCACCAATCATGGTGAGCAAGTGGAGGAAGATAAGGAGGATCCCGGATAGTGAGGGGAGTAAACGAAGGGAGAGGATTAGAAAGATGCAACTAGATGCTGCACCGATGAGAATGTAGTTGATTAATAGGAAGATTTTGTGGGTGTGGGTGTGGGTGTGGTTTTCATTCAAATTGCTGGTGATTCCCATTTTGAATTGAATGCCTTTCTTTCTCGGTGTTTATTTTGATCTGATTATTGCAGTTTTGATCTGAATATTGTAGAAGAAGAGATTTTGATCTTGATGTTGGAGAAACAAAGAGTGTTTGTAGTATTTGAAGTGCTGAGGCATTTGACCGTTGGAAAAAATTAAAGGCGATTTGGGGACAGAGTAACGGCTAGTGATGAACGTTTGATCAATTCACAGCTGTCTGTTGCCAATTTCAATATACGTATGCCTATTTGCAAGCAAGGTCCTTGTATTTATAATTTTTTTTATAATTGTTTTCCTTTTAAATAAAGGATCTTAGGAAAAAAAAAATAATTATCTTTTTTTTATCCTTTATATTAAATAGAAAATTGCTGGAAAATAAAAGACTACGAAATAGGGTTTTTGAAGTAACGAAAATACCCTTATTAAAAAATCGGGGTTTTATATTCTCCCATCGTTAAAAGAAGTTTCGTCCTCGAAACTTGATGCATCGGGTATGGAGGGAAACTCGAACAAAAGAGAAAGACCACAACCAAGATGGTCTAGAAGAGCCTGATTAAAGCCTAAATATCAACATCCTAGACAACAGTGTTGACGCCTAAGCTACCCTAACTTAGGCTTGCCCAAGTTATCCGAACTTAGGTCAGATACCAACTGTAACGCCCCAACCACGGATACCGAGTCCTTATCCGAAAACATGACGTTTGACACGTGACATTTAGAGTAAACCCTAAATCCCTTGTAAGCCTCGTGTCATATCAGAGTTATAAAAGATTTGAACGGAAGAAAACAAGTTGTAGACTCGGGAAATAGAACCTCCGGGTCTTCCATACAACCAACTCGATCAGAATACAACTGCTATCAAATTACGTCATAAATACCTGAAAGGAAACACTATCATCCATTACAAATGATATGTCTAAAAAGAAAGACCTACACTACTGGCAACAACGCCTTACTAGAAAGAATAACTATAAAAGGAAACTAAAGCGTAAAAAGACTCCAATGCTCCATCCTAAGCTAGCACTTCAAGCTCGTCATCAAACTCATCATGTACATGCAACCTTCTTATTCCAAATAAAAGGAGTGAGCATAGGCCTAATGCTCGATGGGAGAAAAGAAGATCAAAAGAGATTAATGTTTGTCAAATGCGGGGGTGACACGATATGAATCCACTTTAACCACTTTCACAAACAGTTTAGTGAACAATACTTGAAACATAAAGAAAACCACTTTAGCATACATATTTAATGCATAGAAAACATGCCTACTTACTATATCGGTTTATCTTGCACGTACTTGTTAAGTTACATTACTTACTTACTTAGCCTACTCGTGAACTTGTCATATTCTTGTCTTGTCACTAACTTAACATGAGGGCATGGTGCGACACGGGGAACATGACTAGTCATACGTCCAATGTGGGGCTGGGTCACGGTATCCTGTTCGGTACATCGTCTTGAGAACGACATGAGAAATACAACTAGTCACACGTCCGACATGGGACTTAGAACCTATGGTACTCCTTTCAGTACATCGCAAAGTCACTAACTATAAATACATTAGAGCACATAAAACACATAAGCCAATGTCTAACCTAGGGAACATTCCAAGGCCATACAAACACCGAACTCCCATCTTATCTCAACTACTCGTAACCAAGAAACATAATAGTTTATAGAAAAGTAACCAGAAATAGAATAACATTCTGGAAACACAGTATGGCAAATACCCGGCAACACGTAATTATGTCTCGTCTCGTGCAGTTGCATTAAAACAATATTCGAATCAATTTAAAAGCACAATATTTAAATTAAAAACGCAAGCTCTTAAACTAAAAACGGAACCTTTTGATAGAAATAATTTCCTTACCTTAGACTTCGAGGTATCCCGACAATTACTGAATCTACGAACAACTTATACAAAACAATTAAATCTAAACATCAATTCTATATAAAAAACTACGATTTTACGATGATACGGTAACGAACCCTAATTATTAGAGATAGGCTGAACTGAACTGGAGAGATTGGGAAAAATACATTGCTAAAAATATTAGATTGCTTAGATAAAATTATTAGCTTCGCTGTTGTGATCGTTTCGACTGTACTTTGTATCTGCAAAACGGATCGACGGAACACCGTTAAAAGAAATAATTTCCCCACAGTTGCCGCCGCCAAACGTTTGATCAACTCACAGCTCTCTGTTGCAAATTTCAATATACGTATGCCTATTTGCAGCAAGGTCGTATGCCTATTTGCAGGCAAGGTCCTTGTATTTATAATTCCTTTTATTATTATTATTTTCTTTTTAAATAAAGGATTTTAGGAAAACAATTATAATTATCTTTTTTTATCCTTTATATTGAATAGAAAATTGCTGAAAAATAAAAGACTACGAAATAGGGTTTCTTGAAGTGACGATAAATTTTTTTATACTTCTAATTCTTATGTGATAGTATGTCTGTATGTTGATGTTGATCATAGGAAGTACTCATGATATAATATGAATACTAAGAAGATGTTGACACGGAATTTTGATATGAAGGATAGGGGAGTTGCAGATGTAATTTTAGTGATTAAAATCTCTAGAATGTCTTATGGGCATGTTTTGTCATAGTCTCATTATATTGAGTCTGTTCTAAAAATATTTAATGTTTTTCAAAAAAGTCTAGTAAGAACTCCAATTGACTTAAGTTTGCACTTAGTAAAAACAACGGTGACCTGTTCTCGATTGAAGTATTCACAAATCATAGGTTGTCTGATGTACATAACCAATTGTACTAGACCAGACGTAGCTTGTGCTGTGAATAAACTAAGCAGGTTTACAAGTAATCCAAGTGAGGATCATTGGAAAGCTCTGAATAGGGTGCTAAGGTACTTAAAATTTACAATGAATATGTGATTACGATATACGAGATATCCAGCAGTGTTAGAAGGATACTGCAATGCAAATTGGACATCTGACTCAAAAGATACAAAGTCCACAAGTTGATATGTATTCAATATTGATGGTGCAGCGGTGTCATGGAAATCCACAAAGTAAACGTGCATAGCTCATTCCACGATGGAATCTGAGTTTATTGCATTAGACAAGGCAGGAGAAGAAGCAGAATGGTTTTGTAATTTCTTACAGGATATTCCATGCTGGACTAAGCCTATTGCTCCAATAAGTATACATAGTGATAGCCAGTCGGCTATAAGTCGAGCACAAAACAGTATGTATAATGGTAAGTCTCGACATATACGTCGTAGACACAATACCATTAACAACTGATCTCTAATGGTGTGATTTCCATAGATTTTGTTAGATCGAAGGATAATCTTGCGGATCCGCTTACCAAAGGTTTACCAAGAGATCAAATGTAAAAATTGACACTCGGAATGGGACTAAAGCCTATTACGACAGAAACTTTGTAATGGTTACCCAACCATGTTGATTGGAGATCCTAAGGTCATGGTTTAAAGGGACAACTAAGTTATGAAGATTCAATGAACATTTACCCATTCTATGAATAAAAGTGTTATCCGTCAGTGGTGTAAAGGTTAAGTGAAAATTTTTAAGGATTCCTATAACTTGGTAAATTCAAGTGGGGTATGGCAGAACACTCTTGATAGGAGATCACCTATGTACATGTGAAGTGGGGCCGCTTCTGTGAGAATTCAGAGGCTAGAATTCTATAACGCACTTTCTGAAACCAGGGGTGATTCATGGCCAAAATGAACACAACCATGAGAACCAAATTACGGTGCTAAGGGAAATATTGTGTGAGTACTATTGTCTGGTTTTACAATAAAGGCTGAATAGTTCAAGATATAGTTCACCGAACAAATTAATTACGGTTTTGGAATCGACAATCTTATAGTCTAGAAATTTACCTACTATAAATTTCTTTTCACATGCATCCTCAGTTTTATATTTTTTCTCTAAGGCAAGCCACAATGCGTTAGCAGACTCAAACATACAATAGACATCGTACAGAGTATTGTCTAAACAGTTAAGAATGTAATATTTTCATAAAAAATCACTATGCTTCCAACTCTCAAGAGCAAGCAAAGTGTGTTCGATGTTGTCTGGAGGCACAACCGGCTGCTCTTCAGTGAGTATTCTGGCTAAACCAAGCGTAGTCAGGTTGAACAACATCTTTTGCTGCCAGCGCTTGAAATTCAGCCCGTTAAACTTCTCAGGTTTCTCTCTATGAGCAGAAGGTCCAGCCACAGAAATAGTAGACTGTGTCACAAGAGGCGCGATTACACTTGATGGATTCGGACTTCAAATTGCCGCAAACATCGCAGGGTGTCAATGACGATCATTAACAAATGAGTCATTTCGCTTGAACAAAAGATAAACAAATCGATTACGTTCATCCTAGACGAGACCAAATAGAGGCAACAAGCTTACTGTTTATCAAAAGAGATATTCAGTTTGAATAGAATAAAAATAAATTATTTAGAAGACGAGCTGAAAATTTATTTTAATTCGCATATAACTACTTTTCAAGGTAGAGTAAGCTCTGAAAATTTGTCTTAAAATTGTTTTCCCTATGGTATCTTATGCGTAATAAAAATGAATAAATAGACATACAAGAACAATTTATTTATTGATTCTGAAAGAGATTACAACTGGAATATTGAAAACAAAATGAAAACAAAACCGTAAAGGATATCTTTAAACAAATTGAGCCGAGAAGCTCTTTGTCCTTAAGACAAATTTGCTCCGTCATGTACCCACGGTTTATGCAATTGTCTTCGAGGATTACTCAGTTTACCTGTTCAGAAGAAAGGTACTTCCACTCCTGAACAACAACGAATCATTGACCTTTGCTTGAAAAACTCTTCGACTTTTATGCAGAAAGATGATTTGTGTTGTATTTCTTGTGTCCATTTCCATTTCAGTAGAGGACCTTTATATAGGGAGGAAAGCATCAAGTAACTCCATCAGCCTTGAAAGTGGTGTATTGATGCCCATTAGTTGAAATAGTTCCACTAAGTCATTTAACTCCATCTGTTGAGGTAATAAAGCAACAGGCCTTAACTCCTTTAACTTATCAGTTAGCAGATGAAGAGACTTAGCCTTTGAGTTGAACCGAATCTAATCATTCTCAGCTCGGATCAGAATATTGATTAATCAGACTCTCAGCTCAAATTAATTAGACAAAATACAATGTAACTTTGTCCAATTGCCTCAGGCCCACGAAGGCCTAATTCCCCCAAGCCCTAAGCACCAATGGTCAACGGTCAACGGTCAAAGGGCACGAGCCGGGCGGCGGCGGCGGAGCGCCCCCGTGCGTGCTTGTGGCAATTTTAGCAGAACATTGTCTAAATTAAACCATTCTGAATTCTCTCATCTGTCTTGGAGCTATACCCTTTAACTAACTTCTCCCACTTAAATATTAAGAAAATGTTGGCACCCTTCCCAATGTGGGATTATAGAAATTGAACTCTTCAACATCCAAATTCTAACTCTTCAACTAACTAACTGTAAGCATTAATTTCTCATTCACCCGATATCCGAATTGAATGATTTAAAGACTTATCTTCATCTACATCGCATGAAGTTTTCAAAGTCCTCATAAACTCTTGCTAAATTATACAAGAGTCTAATCGAAACCGGCTCGTAAAGTGGTTGTAAAAATGATTAAAAAAATCATTTTAAGATGATAAAAATCATTTTTCCTTTTTCCCTCAATTATCTCCAACAGTTCTCGGATACCAAGTCTTTATCCAAAAAATAAACGTTCGGCACGTATAACTTTAAATAAATTTAATATTATACATAAGTATCTATGTCGTCGTATCGAGTTAAGAGAGGATGTGGCACAAACAGTGAATGAAGCAAACTTCTCCGCCATTGACCAACGCCTTAACATATTGACATCATTGGTAAAGAAGATGGCAATAGGGCAGATACGACTTGTGGTGTATGTTCGATGGTGGAACACAAAACTGACAAGTGTCCTACTTTGCGAGATGATGGTATTGAGCAAGTAAATGCGGCTGGTGGTTTCCAAGGGCAGCAACAAATGAAGTATGATCCGTATTCGAATACTTATAATCCAGGTTGGAGGGATCATCCTAACTTCAGCTATAAGCAACAAGGAACACAACAAAAATTCTTGGCTCAACCTCAATATCAACAATCACAAGCACCGGCACCTACTGAACCCTCTATGGAAGAAATGATGAAGATTTTGACCTCCTATTTGCAGCAAACTGTCCACCAAGAGACTCAAAAGATCCAACAAGGTATGCAACAAGAGGTCTAGAAAATCTAGCAAGGTGTGCGACAAGAGGTCCAGAAAATGCAGTAGGACCACTTGAAATTTAAAACTGAGACAAGAACGGGACAGAGAAATCTTGAGGTCCAAATGTCTCAATTAGCCTCTACGTGACTCAGTTACAACAAAACCAAGGAAAGCTCCTATCACAGGTGGTCATCAATCTAAGGGAGAATATGAATTCCGTAGTTTTGAGAAGCGACAAGGAATTGTAAAATCCACTTCCTAAAGATGAGGCCAGGAAGGGGAAAAATGGGGAAGAGGAAAATAAAAATAATGATGTATCTACGGAGAAGGTAAATGAAAATATTATTGAGTCTAATCCTAAATTTGTTGTTCCTCCACCTTTTCCTGACAGGTTAGTTAAATATAAAAAGGTGCAAGAGGATAAATCTTTGATTGAAATCTTTAAAAATGTTGAAATTAATCTTCCACTTTTGGAAGCCATTAAGCAAGTTTCATGGTATGCAAAATTCTTGAAGGAGATTGTTAAGGGTGATTTTATATGATTTATAACGTTATATTTTGTAACAATTTCCTCCATATTCGTATAATTCGCATAGAAATTAGGTGTTTAATTGATTTATTGAGCGAATGAGTTTTTAAACGGTTTAATCGCAAAATTGGTTAATTTATGTGTTTTATTGATGATTTTATGTTGATTTGAATGATATTACATTTTGCGATGTTTTGATTACCTTGTAGATACACGAACTTGGTTCAAAAGAGGATTAAAAGATGTCAAGGATCGAATTTGTATGAAGAAAAAGAGATAGAGATGAAAATCGGAGTTGAAGTCACTCTAAACGAGCATTCAGAACTAGCGTCCAGTGGACGGGCGTTTGAGAGTTTGGACGGGCGTCCAGGATGGAATATTTGATTCAGAGTTCTCCCAATTTCGATGGACGAGCGTCTAAAATAAAGAAGAACGGGCGTCTGGCCATGACTCGCCCGATTCGAGTTTGCCTCAAGGTGGGGCGGGCGTCCAAAGATAGCGAACGGGCGTCCGAGCGCCGACTTAGCAAAACCGACTTGAAAATCTATAAATAGCTGCGGTTTTCTCCACATAAAAGATCATACATTCGAACCCTAAACCCTAGGGGCGGCTCAGCTGCGTTTTTCCTTAGTTTACAATCGGTTTTTATTCAAATACTTTTTATGCACTTTTATTCAAACAAATTCGAGTTTCAAAGAGGATGTTGAGAGGCTAGACTTCCCTTGAACAAGCATTGTGAAGCCATCCGATCAACAATTCAGTTTCGTTTCTTGTTTATCTTGTGAGTATTTTATTCAAGTTGTATCTTTATTATTGTTTATCATTGTTTATTGCAATTATATCGATAGATTATTGCATGATTGATTGTTTGTTTGATTTGGATGAAAATCATAATTGAACCCCTAGAATCAATATAATAAAGATTAGATTTTTAACCTATAAAATAACGAGAGTTAATTAGGTTGAACTTCTAGATAACTAGATTGAGAAATCTTACACCTTTGCTTTGAAAGTAATAATCTTTAAAATCGAGAGATAGAAGATTAAGAAACGAACTTGTCTAAGAAATTAGGAGTTCATACCTTTGATTAGGTGAATCACAACTTGATTAGAAATCACGAGATAACCTGAATTGAAATTGAATGTTGTAGGATAGGTGGATCAATTGCTTGTTCGTTCGTAAAATATTGATTAAACCACTTGAAATTGAACTGTTTAGTAAATTTACAATCTTTACTTCATAATAAACTTAGAATAGATTTAGTTTAGTTAATTTTGTTAGCAACCATGTTTCCTGGCTTTAGATCTCGATCTTCTGTCCAGTTATTTTTTTTTTGTTAGTTTCGCTCTTCGTATTAGTTCTTCCCTGTTTTAATTTCACATCTTTTTAGTAGTAATCGTGACATAGTTAGGTTAGAAATAAAAACTAGAATTCACAACCCTGATTCCCCGTAAGATCGACCCGGTATTAACCTCTTTACTACGATCCTTGCACTTGAGGTATATCGGATTTATAAATATTATTACTTGTTTAATTGCATTAGATAAATCCGTGAACAGAGATTTGCCATGAAAAGAATGAGAGAGTGATGGTGAATGAGAATGTATCTGCAGTTACACAGAGAAAGTTTCCACCGAAATATAAGGATCTAGGTATGTATGATCTACCTTGCATCATAGGGTATTAAAAGATAGAAAAAGCCATGCTTGATCTCAGTGCATCCATTAACGTTATGCCATTGTCTGTGTATAAGGAATTGAATCTTGGGCCATTAAACAAGGGTTGTAATTCAATTGGCTGATAGGTCAAATTCATATCCCGAAGACATGGTAGAAGATGTACTAGTAAAAGTAAATGAGCTAATTTTTCCTGTGGATTTCTACATTATTAATATGGATGATCAATTCTCAACACAACTTCCACTTATTTTGTTGGGTAGACCTTTCATGAAAACAGTTAAGACCAAAATTGATGTTGATAAGGTACTCTTACAATTGAGTTTGACAATAAATTGGTCACATATAACATTTTTTGATGATGTAAAGTACACGAATAATCATGAGTCTGTTTTTCATGCTAGTGTCAAAGATAATGTTGTTGATGATCATGTTGAAATGAACTTTTTGAAAGAGGAGCTTGAGTTGTTGTGTCCAAGGAGTTCCATAGGTATGGATGCTAAAAAAGAGAATGATGAGGAGTCCCTAGAACTTGAGTGGAATAAATGGTTTGAACCTTTTGAGCCTATCCATTTAGAAGAAATGAGGACATTGTGGTTTTGAAGGAAAAAGGTTGGAGTACTTTAGTAACGGAAAGCCTAACCTACATGTTGAGAAGATTGAAAGAGTTTTGGCTATAAAAGAGAAATTTCTTTTCAATTTGAGGTTACAATTCAATCCAGGGAAGTTACAGATGTGTTGGGATGTTTGGAAAGCACCTTGAATGCATGAGATCGTCTAGCCAAAGACGTGAAAGAATGGTGTTGATTGGGAGACAATTTGATCGCGTGTAAGTCACTAACGTCGATATTACTAGCAAGAATACTAGGTACATCACAGTATAGTAAATGCGAGTCAAGGTCGATCCACGAGACAATGCAACTCATAAGTATAAACGATTCTAACCTAATTAAGAAGTGACATTAAGGCGTTCATTGACCAACAATAACATAAAAGAAAACAAACATGGTATACCTCTCCTCTCTCACCACCGATCTACTAACTTGGATTAGTTAATCGTTATGTTTACTTCCCCACATAATTTTCTTAGATTAATCGTGGCGTTTGATGATAATTATCATATTTATCACCTACGGGTGCAATTCTATTCCTATCTACTCCGACAATGGCGATGAGACAATCTATACATAAGTTACCCTCCTTAATTGGTCCGTAATAGCCCATACGCGCAAAAAGAACTAAGCCGCCTATATTGAGCGTTACCTCATACCGCTAACTTTGCTGAGACAAATTATCGACATTGACTAGCACGTTCCTAGGGTCCATCAAGACTATGTCCTAATTAACACTTCACTTGCGGTCCTTCATGTTAATTTACGAATTACGAATACTAGATTGGCTAGACCTATTACTAGTTTTAATTATTACTGCCGATCAACGTAGCTGTAGTGAATGCCAGTTTAGGTTTTCAAAAATATGCCTCGGTAAACCGGTATAGACCGCCGGTTTACCGGGGGCGGCTTTTCCTAATTTCTGGATCTACATTGCTCATTACGATTAAAATAAGTAAATTATGGGGTTGTTAAACATGCAGATTAACTAAAACACACAAATACGAACAGACCTACCATATTGAAGACAATAAAGGAACGTTCAAAGCTTCATACCTTCAACAATGGAGATCTAGCTCGATCTACTCAAGCTAGAGATGATGGAAGAAGGGAGGAAACCAAAAGCTACTCTCCAAAGCTCAAGAAAACTTTATTTCATCAAAATATATAATGTGTTTGTAATACTAATGAATCATATATATGTTCTAGGTAAGCTTTCAGTATATGCGGCTTTATATAGATACAATAGCCGACTTAAGACTCTCTAAAACTCTAACCGATTGGACAATGCGGCAGAATGAATTTCGTGTTGAATAAGTCACCGGTTTACCGGGCCTAACCCTCGGGTTACCGGGCCTTCTATTCTTCTTTTTCTTCAGCAGGCTTCTTCTTGGACTTCAATCACTCAGCCCAATGCATTCCTTTTGGTCCATATCCGTTCTCTAATGCTCCAGTTTCGGTACATCCTATAAAACACGCAAAACGAGACAAAACAGTACCAAAACATCGGGAAAATAGCATGAATGCAGAATCATGATCTTGGAAACACTCACATAGCATTTAACACATATTCTAAGAAATAACGAGCCTGTCTATCCTCTCCTGAGCAGAATTCGGGGTGAATATAGGTATAATTATTGGTACCATTTAGAGTGTTATCAACTACCCCCCACTTAGCTTTTGATCGTCCCGAGCAAAAAGGCGAAAAGAAAATAACACTCTGAGCAATACACAAGTTAATTAAAAACAACTATGCCTCACAATGTCAAGATCAAGATCATGCCACTCATATCCATTAGTAACATATTAAACACTATTCATGTCATGAGCCAATGTGTGTGTGCAATAACTTTCACAACCGCTTAGGAATGCATGCAATTTCACATTACGTCAACCCGTAGTCAAACTAACCAGTCTCGAACATGTATTTGTTAATTAATTGAGCTGGCAAGGCGGATCGAGAACCGAGCATATACTACTCTTAGGCTCACGTTTATCGGTCTATGCAAAAGTCGTGCGTCTTACTCTCCATCGACTAAGATATTGCCAAAGAGAATATAAATGTATATATTTCAATGCACTTCTCTTTCTTGGCGGGTGAACTCTCATTGATTTAACTATCCTCACGGCCCCACTCATGATAAACTACAGAATCCAAAATTCCTGTGCCTTTCTAAGCGTAAGTGAAACATGATTCGTGATAAAGCCAGGGTCAACTCTAGTCAAAGCAATATGCTATCGACTACACACCAATGGAAGTGAGTTATATGTGCTTAAAATGGTGGCTCATAACAGAATATGCGCTTAATACGCCACTACTTCAGAAGTGGGCACTTTCTCTTACTTGTACAAAGTAAAACAGAGATGAAGTCAATTAACTCGAAAAGATCAAAGATATCATAATTTCTCGAAATTCTGTCGAAAGGAATCATAGTCTAAGTGGTGAATCGTGCATCAAAGATAATCAAGACAATCATGCAATTCATGGAATATCATGCTAAAAAGCTAAGTGACGTTTCTCTACCCCCCACTTAATCGAAACATTGTCCTCAATGTGTAAGATGAGAAATAAAAAACGAAAAGGAACTGAGCTTCGGTTAAGGCCGGAACCAAAGAAGAAACGGATCATCAGATAAATCATCGGGTTCATGTAAGTAGTCCATGAAGAATCTGCGCTAAATATCTCAAGAAAACCAAGAAGAATAGTGGTGACAAGAAACTGTATAATAAAAATACGGCAGTAAAAGAGAAAATAATATACTCTAAAACAAATTAAACCGACAAAATTATTATAGAAATGTCATTCTGCTACATCAACTAAGTAAGACAAGAAAAAGAAAAACAAGAAAATGGAAAACAACAATAAAAAGAAATAAAAGCTAGTCCTCATCAGAATCACCCTCCCAGTTGACGCCATGCTCAAAACCGGGAGGTGGTGCAGAACTTGAGGCGGCGGCGGTGGAAGAGGATGCTTTATGACGAGGGGCAGTCCTAGGTGGCGGGGTAGTAGGCGGAACTCCTAGAAAGTCAATAATCTGATCCATCTTGCGATGCAGACTCGTAATCTCTCGCGAGTGCTCCTCAAGCAAGGCTCTCTGAGTTCTTGGTGCTCCAAGCACCAGAGTACGATCTCTCTCTGCTCTAGCCTGTCTCTAAACTCTCGAGACTGACTGTGAACTGAGCTGAGGCTTAGGATCTTCCCAATCATCATTGACAAGCATTTTCACCTCGGCCTCTAGAGAAAACATATCAATCATCGGCCCGTAAGGTAGCAGCTCTCGCTCAGAAGTGGCGACAAGCTCATGGATACGGCTATGCATCAACAGACCGATGTTGATGGGGGCACCCGTCTCTAGGTAAAACATCAACTCTGCCCTTGAAGTGGTGACAGAAATAGTGTGCTTCGTCGGAAGAAGGCGTGCATAAACAAATCTATTGACCATCTTCCGGTCCCATGATAACTCATTTTCTAGGAATATGGTGGGGGCTCCAGCAGGATTGCGCTTCCATTGCACCCTTAAGAAATCAGCAACCATATCCATCCTCTCGAGATCGGTAATGTTGCTCGAGGATGTGTACTCATCTGGGCCCACTGGTGGATTTCTAACCCCAAAATGAGTGTTGATCCGCTCGATAGAGAAATCAACCTTAACGCCGCGAACCATAGCAAATGTTGCTCCGGGGTTATGCGAAACATAAGCATAGAATTCCCTTACCACCATGGTGTTGAATCTTTCCGGTGCCTCAGCCATGTCCAATAAATCTTGTGCTTGTAGGGCCTTCGGCAATATCGACCCACAGTCATCCAAATCTACCCCTCGTTCTCGAGCCACTGGTCTTGCATTCTAATGGCCTCGGAACGACTCATAAATAGCTAAAGAATGGAACTGTTCAACCCCGTCTATCAACGGATTGGCATCTCCATATACAGTCTGGTAACCACTTGGTCGAACAGCTGACCGTTGACACTTAGGATCCATCTTGAATGAGTATAGAATCTGATACAAAAGCTGTTTCTGAAAAAGAACCCTCGGTAAACCGCAGGTAGGGTTCGGTTTACCGGCCTGAAATTTTCTGATTTTCTTTCAGGACTGTGCCTCTGATGATAGAAGAAGAAGGATTGCAGAACCTCACCGTAGCAACATTACTACAGAACATCAACAGGGTTGAAGGAGGTGGAGTTTAGGGTTTGGAAAATGGAGGGAAATTGGTTTGGTTATGGTGGCTGTTTGGTGGTGATGGTGGCCGAAATGTATGAAGAAGGAATAAATGGTAGAGGTTTGGTGAATGAAAGAGATGAAAATGATAAGAATGATGGTATTGGTGATGAATGGGTGGTTTAAATAGGAAGAATGGAATGAATGTGGATGGTTTAGTGGGATAATGGGTAGAGAAGTTATTAGGGTGAGGGATTTGAGGAGGTGATTGATAAGATTGAGGTGGAGTTATGTTGGAGTGTGGGAAAGGATGAAAAATTTGAAAAGAGGGGAAAATGGTTTGGTTTCTGCTGACTGCTGTATCTGGTGCAACGTGTGTCCTCCACGTGTCTCTAAAAATTCAGCTTTATAAACTGACGTTCAGAAATCTGAAAACCAAGCCTCGGTAACCCGGAGGTTACCCTCGAGATACCGGGGTATCTTTTCCCCAGATTCTTGATCTGCCTTTGCTGCACTTCTTACTCAACCTTTCTGCTCAATTCTGACCTCAAATTGACTACCTTTTTATTCTTCAATTGTCATTTCCGACTCAAACCTAACCTACTTCACTAGAATCCGCAACGAGGTAGAAAAAAAAATTCCACAACCGGTTTCAAGCCTAAGTTTGTGGTAGGATGAAAAAAAGCTCGTCCCTTCATCTGGCTACTTTTATTCAATCCTAACTGCCTAAGGGTTTGAAGAGATAGATCTGAGTTTATAGTCGCCAGCTCGACTTTTTTCAGATCTCCGATCAATCAAGGGTTGGAGCCTTAACTTGCCAAACTTTCGCTCCAGAGGCTTGTACCTTCACAGAACCTTTTTGAGCCCTCTTCCTAGCACTCCTCTCCCTTTTAGCTTGTGTGTTAGGTCTGCCTCTGCATCGAGATTTAAACCTTAAACCCAAGGACTCCACATTATATACTTTCAGCTCGACTCGTTCACTACGCAACACGGAAGGACTGGCTTCCGTGAGCATCCTGTCGTGGTCCTTATCTTCTTTCTCTCTCAGTATTAATCTCATAAAATCTTGCTCAATGGTTTCTATGACAGCCTCTCTATGTTTATGCCCTTCGATTTCCAAGATCTCCACCTTCCCTGAAGCATACGTCATCTTACAACTCTCCGGTCGGTTTTTCAGGGGTTCTAGGATCTTAAAAGATACAACGTCATTATTCATCCTAAGAGTAATCTCCCCCTTATCAAAATCCATAACCGCCCTACTCATTGCTAAGAAAGGTCGTCCTAAAAGAACTGGGGCACTAGGGTCCTCAGGTACGTCTATGACCGTGAAGTCAATAGGATACGTGAACCCTCCTGCCTTAATTGTACACTTTCTAAGTAGACCAGCAGGCATATCTCTGGTTCTATCTACGAAGGTCATGGTCCTGGTTTGATTCAATATGACCGGAAGTCTTATCTTTTGACAGTGGGAAAAAGGTAGAATATTGCAACTCGAGCCAGAGTCGCAGAGACCTAATCCAACGGATATTCCATTGACATAAACCGAGTCCGAGCGTGCCAGGTCTCCTAACTTCACCACGATTATGCAGTGCAGGTAATCCTCGGGCTCGAAAAACATCGTGTCGAGATCCTCTTCAGGATCGTCAGAGTCATAATCCGAAGATGATATATCAATTAATTCGCAAGGAAACTCACCCGGACGATACGTGCTGTACTCCTTCAGGTCGGCTTCAGGCTCTTGCTTGATTGATTTGTCCTATTTTTCCAACCGTTGCTTTACCGCTTCATAATGCTCTCGTGCTTCAGATCCAGGATACATGGAAATTGGTGTGATGTTCAAGATTGTTCTAGGCATATTGTTTGGCTCGTTTTCTTTGTCAACTCTGAATGGATCGAATCTCTGAAGTGTTTTGATCAACCTGCAAAAAGACAAAATAAAATAAAGAAAAGGTTAGCAACTTCTGCTTCAGCTGGGTGTGATCCCAACGTTGCGGACCTACTAACTAAAATCAACTGAGAATAACACAGAATAACAGGAATTGTTCAGAAATTGATTTTTCAGGCCTCGGTAACTCGAAGAGTACCTTCGGGATACCGGCCTTGAATTTTTCTAATTCTGACAGTTTAACATGTGCAGGATTGATACAGAACGACTCAAGACTCAAAATAAAATAAAATAAAAAAAGACTTCTTAATTTGAATTAAAACGTTTATATTTAGAAATTGGCCATTGTCCCCGGCAACGGCGCCAAAAATCTTGATCGCGTGTAAGTCACTAACGTCGATATTACTAGCAAGAATACTAGGTACATCGCAGTATAGTAAATGCAAGTCAAGGTCGATCCCACAGAGACAATGCAACTGATCATAAGTATAAATGATTCTAACCTAATTAAGAAGCGACATAAAGGCGGTCATTGACCAACAATAACATAAAAGAAAACAAACATGTTATACCTCTCCCTCTCCTCACCGATCTACTAACTTGGATTAGTTAATCGTTATGTTTACTTCCCCACATAATTTCCTTAGATTAATCGTGAGCGTTTGATGATTATTATCATATTTATCAGCTACGGGTGCAATTTGACGACGGTTAAAATAGTCTAACATACGACATCAATATTCTATCCATTATGAGCTAAAAATAGTTGTTTCGACCTATAAATATGAACCATTTACGTTGAATATCATATGTCGGGTTCGTGAGTCGAGAAATCTGCACTTAGCCTTTATTTTCCCTGTTTCGATATTATTTCGTGCGTTTTTTGATGATTTTCAGGATATGAAATATTGGGCTAAGCATGATGGATGAATCTGGAGTGGACTGAACAAAAAGAATGGGCCTAGGGTATTCTAGAAGCATCCAAGTTAAGTCGGTTGAAGAAAAATGGCGAAAATACCCTCGGTAACCCGAGGGGCGGTGCCGACTTACCGAGGGTCCAGAATTTTCCAAAATGCGTTTTCTTGGACGAGGGGTCAAACTAGATGATTCTAAGTCGGTTTAGATAGCTATAAATAAGAGGCTTCGCCTCAGAACACAATGTACTCAAATTATTCAAGGAAATTATGCAATAAAAGTTCTTTGTTCTTATTTTATTTACTTTATGAGTTTTGGTCGGAGAGACGACGGAGTCGCCGCCTAGGGAGAGATCCGAAGGAGATCTACGCTCGTCTTCGAGGGTATGATTTTCTATCTTTTTCAAGATATAGATCTATCGTCGTTATATTCGACTAGTATGTTTTAATTGCTTATTTAGTTTAATTAAGTAGTAGTTAGTTTATTTTACCCCATGTGTTATAGATCTGATTATCGCTCGATCTGAATACCTAGTAAATTACTAATTCATGATAATCGGCGCCAGCTACGTTGATCGATAGATTTAATTTACATGTTAGTAGCCTGATCAACTATTTGCATGTTATCGTAAATTAACATGAAGGACCGCAAGTGAATGGACCCTAGGAACGTGCTGGTCAATGTCGACAGCTGTCTAGGCGGGTTTGCGGTATAAGGTAACACTCAATATCGGCAGCTCTAGTTCTTTATTTGTATGGGCTATTACGGACCAATTAAGGAGGGTAGCTTGCGTATAGATTGTCTACTGCCATTGTCGGAGTAAATAGGGTTAGGAGTTGTACCCGTAGCTGATCAATGAATAAATTCACCAATGGGGAGGACTGTTGCATGTGTGTGGGGGGGGGGGGAATAAATAATTACTCATAATTGAACTAATACCTTAGAAACTCTTGTTGCTTAGTTGAACTTGCATATTCATGATATTTTGAGGCACCAATACTACTGTCTATATATTATAGTTGGTCGTAGACCGTTATCGTGTCAACTCAATCTTGATAATTAGACGTTCTTACGAGTCTCTGTGGGATTCGACATTGACTCGCCAGTACTCTACTACGATAGACCTAGTCCTATTGCTAGTAAGTGCCTTGCACGCGATCAAGATTTTTGGCGCCGTTTTCGGGGACTCGTGTCAAGAATACTTTTTATTTAAGATTGAGTTTGCTGTATATATTTGAGTCTGTTTAATTGAGTTTGTTTTATAGTCTGTTAATACCAGAGTCGTACAAAGTCTGTTCTGTGAATTCTGGAAGAAAAGTACCACCGGTTTACCGAGGGTTACCTCCGGTAAACCAAGGGTCCCGATTTTGCCAGAATCATTTCTGTTCATTCAGTGTCAGGTCTATATTCAGAGTTTGTATTTTTGAGTCTGCCAAGCGAGTGTAACAGCCGCCGAGGAAAGTTACTAACCTTTTTATTTTATTTTTGTGTCTTGTAGTACGTTACACGTAGTTCATCAGCCAAACTCGAGAGATTCATACCTGAGATTGAAAAGTTTGCTAGACAAAAGAGAAAGAAAACTCGAGAGAGATCTATTAGGCTAGCGGATGACGTGGTTTCGAACGAAGGAGATCACATCGAGAGAGAAGAAGAGATTCCACCTTTGGAAGATACTATGGCACAGAACGGACAGAATGGAGCAAGAGTTGTGGTACAAGCAGATAGGAGAACTCTACAGAGTTATGCAATGCCTACAATTGAGCAATTCGTACCAGCAATTGTTCAGCCTGAGGATGCCGCTGAGGTATTTCACCCTAAACCAAATGCTATACAAATGGTGACTAACTACACTACCTTTCACGGAGTAATGAACGAAGATCCTAGAGTACACGTCACCAACTTTCTGGAAATAGTCAGCACGGTTAAGCCAGCAGGAGTACCAGGAGACAATATCAAGTTGAAATTGTTTCTATTCACTCTGAAAGACAAAGCGAAAATATGATTATTGTCTCTAGCACCGGGATCGATCCAAACTTAGACCGATCTATTGCAGAAATTTATGAATAAGTACTGCCCACCTGGGAAGTCACTACAGATGAGACAAGACATTATGAATTTCAAGCAGAAACCCACTGAAACCTTTGAAGAAGCATGGGAAAGATTTAAGGAAGCACAGAGGAGATGCCCTCATCATGACATCACTTTGCCCATACGAATGCATAGTTTTTATCACGGATTGCGGCCAAGTGAACAAATGAGAGTTGATGCATCAAGAAACGGATGTTTTGCGTTGCTATCACCTGAAGAAGCCGATGAGAAATTGGAGCAAATTGCGCTTACAAGTCAATGGGGAACACACCAAGTTGAAACGGCCAAAGTAGCTGAAGGCATATGTGGAGAAGATACTTCTCAAAAGATCTTATACCAGCTAATGGCAATGAACGAAAAAATAGATGGAATGCAAGATCGCATAGCCAAGGTTGAGAAAGTTCAAGAGATTGAAACTACCAACACTGAGGACGTGAACTATATCGGGAGGCAAGGAAATCCTTATGGGGGCGGATATCGCCCAGGTTCTCACGACCACCCTGGTTTTAGACCGAGCGACCCTAATGGGGGTTTTTGACAAAGCGATTCAATCGGTGGAGAGAGACAAAGACAAACTAGTGGATTCATGCCTCAATTCAACAAGTCCGGTGGTTGGGAAGCAGCCATGGATAAAATGAGCTCAACTGTGACCGACACGGTCAATCAACTTACGAAATCCCTGACTGAGCTGAATACAAACTTCACCACATATTGTCAGAAGAATGATACAAGACTAACCAATCAAGAAGCCTTAGTGTAGAATCTGTCACACCAAGTGGGGCAGATTGCAGAACAAGTGTCAGCCCGTCCTCCGGGAGGATTGCCAAGTAATACTGAGAAAAATCTGAAGGACGTGAATGCAATTATGACTAGAAGCGGAAAGGAACTGCGTGGACTAGTTATACCAACTGTCCAGGAAGAATCAGAAAGCAGTCAGCAGCAGAACGCAGTAGAATCTAGAGAAAAAGAGGGGCCGGTAACCCGGGACAGTGCTCCGGTGTACCGGAGTATGAAAATGCACCAGACAAGCAGGTAGAGCAGCAGCAGTCAACAGGTAAGTCTTCACGAACTATAACTATTAATCCTGCTACTTTACCCTATCCCCCTAGGAAATATAAGCCGAATAATGATGATGCGCGTTATAAAAAGTTTATAGAGATGTTTAAAAAGTTGCAAGTGAATATACCTTTGGTAGAAGCTCTGGCCGGAATGCCAGAGTATGCAAAATTATTGAAGGAAGCTATTTGTACCAAGAGGAAATTGTTGGACCTTGAGACTATATGCCTTAACGAGGAACGCTCGGCAGTTTTGAGCCGAATAATGATGATGCGCTTTATAAAAAGTTTATAGAGATGTTTAAAAAGTTTCAAGTGAATATACCTTTGGTAGAAGCTCTGGCCGGAATGCCAGAGTTTGCAAAATTATTGAAGGAAGCCATTTCTACCAAGAGGAAATTGTTGGACCTTGAGACTATATGCCTTAACGAGGATTGCTCGGCAGTTTTGCAATGCAAACTACCTCCTAAGTGTAAAGATCCTGGGAGCTTCCTCATACCATGCACGATTGGAGGAGTATGCCTAAACAAAGCATTGTGTGATCTTGGAGCCAGTGTCAATCTGATGCCACTCTTCATATTTCATAAGTTAGGCATGAAGGAGTTGAATGAAACATCTATAACCCTTCAATTAGTAGATAGGTCTATGAAGCAACCTTGTGGAGTGGTGGAGGATGTTTTAGTGAAAGTTGATAAGTTTGTATTCCCTGTAGACTTTGTGGTACTAGACATGGAAGCTAACCATGATGTTCCATTGATCTTAGGAAGACCTTTCCTAGCTACGAGCAAAACATTGATAGATGTTCATAAGGGTGAGCTGATTCTGAGAGTGAATGAGGACAAGTTAGTGTTCAATGTGATGAGTTCAATAAGATATGCTAAAGATGAAGGAGAAGCATGCTACATGCTAGATACCATAGATGAGCTTGTGATGGAATTATATCAGTAAGTGGCACTAGACCCGGAAGTAGCTGAGACTTTGCTCCGGAAAGATGAGGAAATTTATGAGGAAACCTGGCCTGGGTGTAGTGAAGGTCAAGTGCAAGAAATAGAGCCTATATCCTCTGTGGATTTAGGAGGAACCATTCATAGACCTTAATGGCACAAGTTCTTTGATTTACAGTTGACTGGTAAGTTGTTAAGATCATCGTTAAAAGATCCACCAAGGAACTTAACGTTGAAACCTTTGCCATCTCACCTGAAGTACGTATACTTACAAGATGATACTCTCCCCCTTATAATTTCAGTGTCATTATCACCTTTAGAGGAGGAGAAACAGTTAAGAGTACTGAGAGAGCACAAGGGAGCGTTTTCGTGGATGATTGCAGATATTAGAGGAATAAGCCCATCGTGTGCATGTATAAGATCTCTATAGACCCTGAGAAGAAAGAGGTAGCACAACCTCAAAGGAGGTTGACACCACAACTGAAGGATGTTGTTAAGGAGGAGATCATAAAGATGTTGGAGATGAGAATCATTTTCCCAATTGCAGACAGTGAATGGGTAAGCCCAATTCATGTGGTGCCCAAGAAAGGAGGATTCACTGTACAACCTAATGAGTTTGATGAGCTAATCCCTATGAGATTAATTACTGGACATCGAGTTTGCATAGACTTCAGGAAACTGAATGATGCAACTCGTAAAGATCATTTTCCCCTACCATTCATTGACCAGATGTTAGAAAGATTAAGCGGTCATGCGTTTTATTGTTTCTTAGATGGATATTCTGGTTATTATCAGATCCATATTGCCCCCGAGGACCGTGAGAAAACAACTTTCACATATCCATATGGAACATTTGCGTACAATCGCATGCCTTTTGGGTTATGTAATGCACCAGCAACATTCCAAAGGTGCATGATGTCATTATTTGCGGACATGGTGGAAGATTTTCTGGAGATTTTCATGGATGATTTCTCTATATTTGGAGATAGCTTTGATAAATTCTTGGACAATTTAAGTAAAGTGTTGAAGAGATGTGAAGAGACCAACCTTGTACTTAACTGGGAAAAATGCCATTTCATGGTTACAGAAGGCATAGTGTTGGGTCATAGAATTTCAAAGAAAGGAATGGAAGTTGATAGAGCGAATATAGAGGTGATAGCGAAGTTACCCCCTCTAACAAACTTGAAGACGTTGCGAGCTTTTCTTGGCCACGCCGGATTTTATAGGACATTTATCAAGGACTTATCTAAAGTTTCTAAACCTTTGACTGAATTGCTTGCAAAGGATGTACCTTTCGTATTTGGAGAAGAGTGCAAGAAAGCATTCAACACATTGAAGCGAATGCTTATAACCGCCCCAATTCTGGTAGCGCCAGATTGGATCAAACCTTTTAAGCTTATGTGTGATGCTAGCGACACGGCAGTTGGAGCAGCCCTGGGACAAATGGAGGATAAAATCTTTAAGCCTATTTATTACGCCAGTCGCACCCTTAACAGTGCCCAGAGAAATTATGCGACTATAGAGAAGGAACTCTTAGCTGTCATCTTTGCATTTGACAAGTTTCGACCTTATTTGATAGGATCGAAAGTCACTGTATTCACTGATCATGCAGCTTTGAAATATCTTCTGACCAAGCAAGACTCCAAACTAAGATTATTAAGATGGATTCTACTCTTACAAGAGTTTGATGTGGAAATCAAAGATAAAAAGGGATCTGAGAACCAGGTGGCTGATCACCTGTCGAGATTAACTTTGTTGGAAGAAGAGCAACCGACCGAGATTAAGGAAAGCTTTCCTGATGAACAACTATTTGCTGTCTCAGTGGTAGCTCGGGTTGAATCTCAGACCCGATATCATACATCAAGAGTGGGCAAGGTATACCCTTGGTTTGCTAACATTGTCAATTACTTAGCGGGAAAGTACCTACCACCAGAATTCAATAACGCAGTTAAGAAGAAGTTCTTCACATATCTGAAGTATTATCATTGGGATGATCCCTACCTATACAAATTGTGCCCTGATGCCATTCTTAGGAGATGCGTCCATGATGATGAGATTCCAAGTATTTTGCACATGTGTCATGCGAGAGAAGCTGGAGGTCACTATGGACCAGACAAAACAGCAACGAAGGTACTGCAGTGTGGATTCTATTGGCCAACAATTCATAAATCTAATTACGAGTTTACAAGATCATGTCATTCCTGTCAAATGACTAGTAACATTTCTAAGCGGAATGAGATGCCACTGCAGAGTATCTTAGAAGTGGAAGTATTTGATGTTTGGGGAATTGATTTCGTTGGGCCATTCACATCGTCAGAATCAAATCGTTACATCCCGGTAGCAGTCGATTATGTTTCCAAATGGATGGAAGCAGTGGCTTCACCTACTAATGATGCCAGGTTTGTCCTGAGGTTTCTTAAGAAGAACATTTTGATGAGGTTCGGTGTGCCCAAAGCCATAATTAGTGACAGAGGAAGTCATTTCTGTAATAGGTTGTTTGAGAAGATGATGATGAGATATGGGGTTAGACATAAAATTGCAGCAGCATATCACCCCCTGACAAGTGGACAAGTAGAAGTCACGAACAGAGAGATTAAGAGGATCTTAGAGAAGACTGTGAATCCCACAAGGAAAGATTGGTCTTTGAAATTAGATGACGCTCTGTGGGTGTACAGAACAGCTTATAGGACCATAATTGGGATGTCACCATAGATGATAGTGTTTGGAAAAGCATGTCATTTACCGGTAGAACTCAAGCACCGAGCGCTATGGGCTACGAGATTTTTAAACATGGATGAAGATTTAGCCGGTGAAAAAATAATGCTAGAGTTGAATAGATTGAAAGAGTTTAGACTTCAAGCGTATGAGAATGCAAGGATTTACAAGGAAAGAACGAAACGTTTGCACGACAAGAAGATTTTGAACCGTACATTTCAAGTGGGAGATAAAGTGCTGGTGTACAACTCGCGTCTTCATCTTTTTCCTGGGAAGTTGAAGTCTAGATGGTATGGACCACATGTAGTCATGTGAGTCTACAATTCAGGTGCATGTGAAGTTAGAAATGGGCACTCTGGGCAAATTTTCACAGTTAACGGCCACAGGCTGAAACATTACCTTGAGCACAATTATAACCCTGAATTGGAAGTCTTCGTGTTAGAGGAGCCATAATATGAATGAAGGAGCCCTATTAGTACAGTCGAGCTGACGACTATAAACTCAGAACTATTTCTAAACCTTTATTTATTGCTTTTGTTTATTTTATTTTGAGTCAATAAAGTAGCATGACAATCACAAGGTTTTTTTCATCACATATATCTTCAGTCATCTTACTAGAGATATATGTGGTTTTTTCCTTCACGATTCTCATGTGATACCCTCGTAAAAGTTTTCGCGTCTTGCTTAGGCTGATAACAGAATAAATTGGCTTAAACTGTTTTTGCGCATTCCTCTGGTATGCACAATTACCGCCACCTTATTTTATTATTTCCCTTCGCATGTTACTCACAGTTTTTTGGAAGCATTTGGACAGCAGGTAATAACTTGGAAGAGGAATAACCTATGAGCTAACGATTACGCTCCGGGATTCGTTTGGACTCAGCCGACATTTCCAGAGCTAAGTACTTTTTCTTCTCTTAATTATTAGTCATTAGGGACAATGTCTATAATAAGTGGGGGGGTAAGGCGTCTTAGCTGGGTAGTCGAAAAGGGGAATATTTTTGAAATTGTAACACTGTTTTGAGCTTGCTATTTGCATGTTTTCGAGTAAGGAATCGGTAGAAAAGGAGCCCAAGTTCAATTTGAAGTGAGCTATAGCATATCAATTTAGTATGGAAGAATGAGCATATGTTATGTTGCGTGAAGTAGTAACTTATTAATTATTATTCTATTAATGCAATCAATATTTGAGCACATAATCTGAGTGATAAGTGTTTAAGGTTAGATGATGAGTTGTTTTAACCGGGAATCATTATTTGTTTGTCTATATACTTTAACAAATTGTTGTAAGGCAAGGGAAGCAACTTAGATGACGAAAGGTGACCGGGATAAACGGACTTGTGAGTGAGAGAGAAAAAAGTGAGGAAATCTGCCAGAAAAAAAATGAAAAAATAGAAAAAATTATTATTAAATAAAGGCAGTGAGGGAAGCGAACTCGTGTAAAAAAGGCACGACCCTCGCATAAAAAGAAACAAATGAGGACTTAAGAGCGATGCTCAGTCCCCGAGTCCGCCCGAACCAATATCAGTACCATGTTGTGTAACCAAGTCCGAAGGCAAGATGAGCGAGTGTATGTGCAAGCAAGTTAAGATTGTGTGGTTAATACAACTTGATTCTTCTCAGGAACGCACTATCATGACTGATTCATCACACGACACATTGATGCGTGATAAGTAGTGATTAATGGGGAGCTTATGGATTGTGGCTTGATGTATGTTTCTGCCAGAAATCTTTATTGAATATGTGGTAGTTGATGGAGATTGTTCTTGGAGGTACATTCCGCCTTGATACTCTGTTCGCGGACGAGCAGAAGGCTAGTGGGGGGTAGTTGATGATGATTAAAATAGTCTATCCTACATCATCAATATTCTATCCATTATGAGCTAAAAATAGTTGTTTCGACCTATAAATATGAACCATTTATGTTGAATATCATATGTCGGGTTCGTGAGTCGAGAAATCTGCACTTAGCGTTTATTTTCCCTGTTTCGATATTATTTCGTGCGTTATTTGATGATTTTCAGGATATGAAATATTGGGCTAAGCATGATGGACGAATCTGGAGTGGACTGAACGAAAAGAATGGGCCTAGGGTATTCTAGAAGCATCCAAGTTTAGTTGGTTGAAAAAAAGGGCGAAAATACCCTCGGTAACCCGAGGGGCGGTGCCGACTTACCGAGGGTCCAGAATCTTCCAAAACACGTTTTCTTGGACGATGGGTCAAACTAGATGATTCTAAGTCGGTTTAGATAGCTATAAATAAGAGGCTTCGCCTCAGAACACAATGTACTCAAATTATTCAAGGAAATTATGCAATAAAAGTTCTTTGTTCTTTATTTTATTTACTTTATGAGTTCTGGTCGTAGAGACGACGGAGTCACCGCTTAAGGAGAGATCCGAAGGAGATCTATGCTCGTCTTCGAGGGTATGATTTTCTATCTTTTCCAAGTTGTAGATCTATCATCGTTATATTCGACTAGTATGTTTTAATTGCTTATTTAGTTTAATTATGTAGTAGTTAGTTTATTTTACCCCATGTGTTATAGATCTGATTCGTTGGTGAAGAAATCATGGAATAGTAGTTACGTTCTTCAGATCTGCGACGGTCTATATCGCTAGATCTGAATACCTAGTAAGTTACTAATTCATGATAATTGGCGCCAGCTACGTTGATCGATAGATTTAATTTACATGTTAGTAGCCTGATCAACTATTTGCATGTTATCGTAAATTAACATGAAGGACCGCAAGTGAAGTGTTAATTAGGACATTATCTAGAATGGACCCTACGAACGTGCTGGTCAATGTCGACAGCTGTCTAGGCGGGTTTGCGGTATGAGGTAACACTCAATATCGGCAGCTCTAGTTCTTTATGCGTATGGGCTATTACGGACCAATTAAGGAGGGTAGCTTGCGTATAGATTGTCTACTGCCATTGCCGGAGTAGATAGGGTTAGGAGTTGTACCCGTAGCTGATCAATGAATAAATTCACCAATGGGGACGACTGTTGCATGTGTGTTGGGGAATAACTAATTACTCATAATTGAACTAATAATCTTGCTTGATCGGCCTCACTAGGCTTCCACTCTAACCGGCAGAGTACCGGGTCGACTGTAGTCTAGATCGGTGAGCAAGGTCGTATCCACAGGGAGAAATCTAGTTGAATACCAAAGCAGCCCAAACAATTAGTCTAGGTGTATCCATTAATCAAGAAAAAAGTGTGAACCAACTACGAAACAACTAATGAAAGGCGAACTAAAAGTGCGATTAACTAAAACTACAATGACTCGAACGAAGGGGAAATGCTATAAAACGAGGTGGCTCAGGTGATGTTCCAATGAACTAGATATGAACTCTTGTAACTACTCGGAATCAAGCTTCACTAACGAATTCTCAACACATTCAAGGTGTAATTCACTATATTAACGTCAATCGATCTCTCGCATCAACGAACTATAACCAAACACCAAACCTATCGGCTAGGACTAGATTAGGATGAATAGTTATGCATTAAAGGACTATGAATTTCCCAATTCAAGATTAGGCAACACACACACTAGAAATCAATTCTATCTCTAGATGATTTTACTATGTGTTCATGGTGACTAGTTCCATGTCAATTCTTACGATTAGGCCTCGAATTAACACTTAGATTATGAAATTAGTGATGAATTAATCACACCCATAAAGATCAATCACCATAACTTGAATCAATTAAGAACATACAAGACAACCCAACTTGAATTCAAGCAATTACAAGATTTCTAGCTCATTTTCTCATCACCCAAGCCACAAGGAACTTAGCTACTCATGATTTCAACAAAAACACAAAGAAAATATGAGATTAAACTAAAGCAAGCCATGAAATAGAAAATTAAAAGTAAATTCGAAATTATACCTCAATCAAGTAAGAACTATGAACTTAGCTCAAATCCCATGGAGATTCACCAAGGGGATGATGAATTCACCATTTTAGAAGAAAGCCCAAGCTTAATTACACACTAATTTGGAGTTTAAAGACCTAAGATTCTACTTTTTTAAGCTAAGGAATGAAGAAAAATGAAGAGAAGAGTTTTTGGGGTTTTTTCTAATATAATTCTAATCTAGAAAGTATGGTGTATCCCTCTCTCTTGGCTGAAAATTTGATTTTATAGTGCAGAAATTCGGTGCTGTAGGAGTGGGCTTCTCTGAGGCAAGCGTGCACCTGCATATTAGGTAACATTCTGTTGGATTTACTGGGAGCTCAAGCGTGCGCTTGACTGAGGCAAGCATGCTCTTGGTCGGAATAGTGGAAATCTCAAATGCACCTCAGGAGTGCGCTTGTCATGAGCAAGCATGCTCTTGTCCAGAACAGAGAGTTGGATTATTTGACTGGGGCCTCAAGCGTGCGCTTGACTGAGGCAAGCGTGGGCTTGTGCTGACTGCTCCATTTTTCTTCCCAAATGATGACTCAGGCGTGCTCTTGGTCGAGGCAAGCATGCTCTTGTCCTGATTTTCTTCAAAAATCACATCTAGCTCCATTTCTCTCAATCCATTCATCACCAAACCGAGACGCTTAGTCGGTGTACATCTTCTTTATCATCTAAGACCCGGAAGGGCTCAACACCAAATACAACCGTAATTCCCATAGGGTACCGCATACCCCGTGTGTGCTATAAAAATGTCCACATTTTACGATAAAAATGGGATTTTGTAATATGTGCGATGTGGAACCGTGAGTGATGAAAATAGCATGAAATAGCATCTAAATGATAGAAATACATCTCGTAATGCTATAAAATGATGTGAAAATGGTGTGAAATGCATAGGAGGGTTGACTATCATCAACTAATACCTTAGAAACTCTTGTTGCTTAGTTGAACTTGCATATTCTTGTTAGTTTGAGGCACCAATACTACTGTCTATATATTATAGTTGGTCGTAGACCGTTATCGTGACAACTCAATCTTGATAATTAGACGTTCTTACGATTCTCTGAAGGATTCGACCTTGACTCGCCAGTACTCTACTACGATAGACATAGTCCTATTGCTAGTAAGTGCCTTGCACGCGATCACAATTCCTACTCCTATCTACTCCGACAATGGCAGTAGACAATCTTTACGCAAGCAACCCTCCTTAATTGGTCCGTAATAGCCCATACGCATAAAGAACTAGAACTGCCGATATTGAGCGTTATCTCATACCGCTAACCCGCCTAGACAGCTGTCGACATTGACCAGCACGTTCCTAGGGTCCATCAAGACTATGTCCTAATTAACACTTCACTTGCGGTCCTTCATGTTAATTTATGAATTACGAATACTAGATTGGCCAGACCTATTACTCGTTTTAATTATTACTGCCGATCAACGTAGCTGTAGTGAATCCCAGTTTAGGTTTTCTAAAATATGCATCGGTAAACCGGTATAGACCGCTGGTTTACCGGGGGTGGCTTTTCCTACTTTCTGGATCTACATTGCTCAATACGATTAAAATAAGTTAATAGGGTTGTTAAACATGCAGATTAACCAAAACACATAAATACGAACAGATCTACCATATTGAAGACAATAAAGGAACGTTTAAAGCTTCATACCTTCAACAATGGAGATCTAGCTCGATCTACTCAAGCTAGAGTTGATGGAAGAAGGGAGGAAACCAAAAGCAACTCACCAAAGCTCAAGAAAACTTTATTTCATCAAAATATATAATGTGTTTGTAATACCAATGAATCATATATATGTTCAATGTAAGCTTTCAGTATATGCGGCTTTATATAGATACAATTGCCGACTTAAGACTCTCTAAAACCCTAACCGACTTAGACAATGCGGCAGAATGAATTTCGTGTTGACTAAGTCACCGGTTTACCGGGCCTAACCTTCAGGTTACCGGGCCTTTTATTCTTTTTTTCTTCAGCAGGCTTCTTCTTGGACTTCAATCACTCAGCCCAATGCATTCCTTTTGGTCCATATCCGTTCTCCAATGCTCCAGTTTTGGTACATCCTATAAAACACGCAAAACGAGACAAAACAGTATCAAAACATCCGGAAAATAGCATGAATGCAGAATCATGATCCTGGAAACACTCACATAGCATTTAACACATATTCCAAGCAATAACGAGCCTATCTATCCTCTCCTAATCAGAATTCGGGGTGAATATAGGTATAAATATTGGTACCATTTAGAGTGTTATCACAACCCAAATTTAAATAAAATAAAATAAAACTTTGTCTTTTTCTTGTTTTTAGTTATTTCTCTTTGCAGGTGTTCCATTCATGAAGAATGGAATAAGTATTGAAATGCAGTTTTGGTTTTGGATGAAATTTGATCATATCATTATTCACTATAGGGGCTGTTAATTATATGGGATAATGCAGTTTGTAAGAAGGAAAACAGTATGATCATACTGTTTTAGAGAGCATGCACTGTAATTGATTAGGAATGGATGGGCAAGTTCGTATGTTTTTTATTAATAAAAAAACTTATAAAGTTGGGCTTAGGTTTGGTCTTAGATCTTAAAGTAGGACTCCTGGCCCCTGGCGTTATGGATTTAGTCAATTCTTGATCAATGTGGGGATGACACGTGGCGATGTGTAGTCCGACCTCCGTCACATATCATGTCATTTTGCATAATTGCATTTCTATTCTACATTTGGCCATACATTGGGGACAATGTATGTTTCAAGTGTGGGGGAGATGTTGCATTCATCATACATGTTTTTCATCTTTTGACTAGATCATGCATCATAAAAAAAACAAAAAATAAAAAAAAACCGAAAAACCGAAAAAATAAACATGCTTAGATTTGCATTTTAGGATTTTGTAGTACCAAGAATACAAATATGTGACACATTACCAACCTTATCGTTTCTATCTTGTGTGGATCAATAAGAATCAAACGGCGAAGAATCAATGTATGCACACGCTTTGTTGATGCGCACTCACTTTTATAACATTTGTTTATAATTTTTGGGAGGTAAAACCTTTGAACCTTAACGAAAGCCACTTAAAAGTGAGGTTTACTTGGCCAAAGAGCGCACTCGCTTACTTTTTCTTTTAGTGGTATCCACACATTCTAATGTCATTCTAGAATTTGCATTGATATGCAGTTCGAGACCACACTTTTCCTGGTTCAGTGCACTTAAAGTGATTGAGCCATCTAAGATATGACCCATTTTGTTGGTCCCTTGAAAAGGCTTTGGTTAAGTTTAGAAGGGGGGTTGAATAAACATAACACTTAAAAACTTTTTAGAGTTTTACAAACTTAGCAGGGTCAATAGTTTGCTCACCTTCAGCAGTTTGCTGACTAATGAAAGTATTGAATTTGTTGCAACGGAATATATTAAATTAAGCCTTGTTACTTGTTGATTAAAATATGATACTAAGTATTGGATACTCAGTAGTGCAAGTGGTGTGATTCAGTAGCTAGTTCAGCAGCTTGATGAGATAAGCATGCAGATAAAGTAAATTGCTGTAAGTAAATTCAGTAAAGTAAAGTAGGCAAGATTTATAGTGGTTCCAGGTGGTGTAATCCTGTCAGTCCACTATTCTCCTATGATGTTGGAAGAAATTCACTAGAGATTCTTGAGGTAGCTGTTACAAAAATCCCTAAACTGTTTGTCTTTGACCAATGACTATGGCTTCACAAACTGAACACTAGAAATAGGTAGGATAGCTGCTTCAAAGTATTCCACCGGTCCTTGAAGGGTAGGCCTCTTCACCAGCTCCACCACAAACAACAGTTCTTGACACTCCAAAAATGCTTCTCTGTCTTCAGGAAACTTCTTGAAAAAGAAGTGCTTGATTCAAGAAAGTGATTCAGCTTTCAACAAGATTTTGATCAGGATGACAGCAGCTTGTAGTCTTCAAATGTGTATACTAGATGTAACTTGATTGCATAAAACACTTGAAGAAAAATACTTGATCAGTAGATTGAAGCCCTGTAGGTATCAGCAGGTTAAGATTGCACTTTGATCGATTTCTTGCTCAAAAACTTGTTGTTACTCTCGTTACTTTCTCGTTGCAATCTAAACCAGGAGTTCTCTAATTATAGGTGTGAATCCTGTGACTTGAATTTGAATTTCAAAAATATCTGTTTCAGAATTGTCTTTATCTTGACTGCAATTTTTCTCTCATTGCACCGTCTCGACACTTTATCGTGTTCCTTTTGATCAAATCAAATTATAACCATTGACTTAATTTCATTGGATATAACTCTGAATCTTTACAAAGTTCTTTCCATCTTGGCCATTGATTGACTGATTAATCCAAGGCTTGTAATTCATTCTTATCCATTTAATCTTTCAGAAAAACTTGGATTAAATCGACTTTTGCATTCAGCAGACACCTATTGCATAGGTCTGTTGATGTCCATGTATGTCAGCTGACTTCTAGTCTGCTGTGATTTATAAACACCTCAGCTGACTGCTTCTCATTTAACTTTTTATTATGAAGTTAGAGTACACCATTTTAATTATAACCAACTTCCAATCACCACTTTACTTTTATAGAACTTAGACCTTTTACACAAGATATTTGTGATTAGTTTAGGTCATCACAGACTTCCCTAAATTTTGATTCCATATCCTAGACTTTAAATACTAAGTTTGATCCTTTAGCCTTCATTACTGAGTTTGAACCTTCAGCCTTCAACCATCAGCAGGTCCTAGACACTCTACTGACCTAGATAGTCTACTGACCTAGATAGGTTTGCTGAACAAGTCAGGTTACCTCTTTACAGTGCTTGTTTGATCAAACTTATACAAAGATCAAACTCTAGTAAGCCTATACATTCAATCTAGACATCTTTTTGTCTTTGATCTATAACAGCTATTCTGGCACATTAGAACTAAAATATGTCTAACAATTTCCCCCTTTTTAGTGATGATGCCAATACCCTCCTTACAACAAAGCAAAAATATAAAAACATAAAAAATTACATTCATATATCGTTGGTGTTCAAATTCGATCAAAAACTATTACAAATAGGATCAGCATCAAAATAAAAGCATAAGCATGAGTCTGCTGATCTAGTTTCTATTTCTTTCTTGGTCTCTCTTCTGAAGGTATTCTCTGATTTCTCTTTGCATATCCAAAATCCATTGATTTTCAATTCTTGAGAAGTCAATCCAGGTATGAACCATTTTCCACCACTTCCAGGCTTCAGCCAAGGTTAACTGGACACCATTCCAGTTAAATCCTCCTCCCATGTAGCATACCTTGAATTCTTCTAGACAATCTTTTGATTTTTGATCAGTAGATGTTTGTCTTCCTCCAGATGATCTTGCAGCATGACCTCCTCTTCCAGTTTGACATATTCTAGTAATTTTTAAGGATTTGATCATTGTCTCCCATAATTTTAATCCAAGGAAGGAATTTAGACCTTCCTGAAAAGTCATATATTGGTAGGGTCTTCTCCTTGCATAGAAAGCAGTCTTGAATTCTTTCAGCAGGTCATCTGTCAACTGTAATTTACCAGGTGCAGGTGCTTTGAATTCATTGAATTCAGCCTCAAATCTCTTCTTGTTATAGATCCTTGCTGCATCTTTTGCTTCTGCTGTCTGACCTTCTTCCTCCTTATTGACATCATCAATAAAACGGTTCAGTAGGTCCAGAACACTCTCCTAAGTATTAACCAAATTATTCAGTTGTCCTTCCATTATCTCTGTTCTAGTATCAACTAAAGTAATCTGGCTTTCCATTGTTTGCTCCAGTAGATTTAGCCTCTCAGTGAGCTTTGGATCAAGTGCAGCAGGGTTAGGTGTCTCAGCAGGGTTAAGGGTCTCAGATAACTTATCAATTTTCTTCTGCGAAGATGTAACATGTTCAATCATAAATTTGTCTCTCTTTGCAACATCCTGCTTGACATAAGTGACCTCTCTAAGCATATCATTAATGGAAAATTGTACAGAGGTGAAATTTGATGCAACAGTCTCTGTTGTCCTTCCTCTATTTTCCACCAAATTTACCAACTCTTCAAATCTATGCTTATTCCTAGTCAGTTGAGTTCTTAGCTGTGTGATATCATCTCTGACAGCTCTTAATTCTTCCAAAATGTGTGCTGGTATTGCACCAGCCATACCACCAGTAAGGTTGTCAGCAGATCTTTCAGCATTATCATCAGCCCCAGGTACCCTTACCACAATTGCTCTTGTCCCATCCCATACATGGGGTTCAGGACCTTCTTCATTCACCTTTAAAACAGGTACCTCCTCAATGACAGGTTCTTGTTCTTGTTGAGGCTCTTCTTCTTCTTCTTTTTCAGAAATTGAAATTCTTCATCACTAAACTCATAGTTAAGAAGTTGTTCTTCAGATTGTTCTCCAGCAACTTCTTGTCCATTTTTGCCATCAGTAGCCCTTTCCTCAGCGGCCTCCAAACTAGACATAGAGGATTCCTCCAACCCCGACAACATATCCAACCATTAACCTAATACTGTTTGATCCTCAGTACTTTGGAACTCCAGTTCCGACCTGTGTTCAGTTGCAGACTAAACCTCAATGTCTTCAATAATATTAGGAAAAACAGCCATGTTTTCTCTAAAATGCCACCAACCTCATCAATCTCTTTTAATATATCAGCAGCTTGAGCCAAGGTATCCTCAGTGTCAATGCTATCTTGATATTGAACTGATTCCTCAGAAATGACTTCAGTCAGTGCAATCATCATAACTTCTGCAGTGGCCTTTAACATTGCATCTTCAAGAAGTGTTGCTGCTGCAATTTGCTCTTCCAAATCTTCAGTAATTGCAGCAAACAGTTCTTGATCTAGATTATCAGTTTGCTGACCCTCAGCAGACTTGCCATCCTCAGCAGATTGCTTTGCTGTCTTCTCAGTAAATCCTTGTCTAGTAGCCTCAATAGATGTTACCTTTGCAATACCACTAGACTCTCCAGGATGCATAGGATGATCATCATCTGAATCTGATGATGATGAATCATCATTATCTGGTGTAAAATCAGGATCTTTAAACATCATATTTCCCTTCTGCTTTTCATCTTCAATGATCTCCAGTAGCCTTATCTCTAGGAGTGATGTATCAATCAGTCCTAGCAAACTTTCCACCCCAAGACTTTCAAAATCCCATTCTTCAAATCCACTCATTGGTTCTCTTGTTGGCTTTTGTCTCTTGTAAAAACCAAACTTCCATGCAAAGTACTTTGAAATCCTCCTAAGATTAGGATCTACTTTTCGCTTCTTTGATTTCTTTTCTTTTCTTTCATAAGGCATGGATGGTTTTCTGGGAGCTATTTTCTCAACTTGTTGACTTCCAAAAGTCTCAACAAGATGAGTCAGAGTATCTTCATCAGACACAAAAATATCAGTAGACTCTCCAGTAGGTAAGTTTGTGTCTACTATCTCTATTTGTTCCACACTGGCTTCCCCCTGAATTGCATGTTTATCAGTAGGGATTTCACTTGTCTGTCCTTCCCCCTGAGTTGTTGCAGTCTTAGTAGGGTCTTTCACAAATTCAGTAGCCTCCACAGGAGGCTCTACAACTTGCAGTCTCAGTTTCTCTTTGTTCTTCAAGAATTCTCATCTCTTTATCCTTTCCATGTCCCTTCTTTCTATCCATGTCCCTTCTTTATTTTAACATGATTTCTTCTTAGAAGGTTGTTCTTGAGTCCCAAAGAGATATTCTTCTAAATCCTCCTTGCTGACAACCTTCCTTTTCTTAGATGCCTCTCTGACCTATTCCTGTAGTACACTAGCAGAAGTCTTCTTCACAATTTCAGTAGGCTCAGAGGGCTCACCAGACACATCAGTAATTCTAACTTCAGTAGATTTTGCAGTCTCTACTGATTGCTTTGTCTTCTTAGGCTTTGACATCTAAGTTATCTTTCTAGTATCAGCAGACTTTCTATTTTCTGTTGTCTTCTTTGATGCAGTAGGTTGTACATCACTTCTAGCCTTAGTTCTTTGTTCCTGCTCAGCATCACTTTCCACTTCTTCTATTTCATCATCATCCAAGCCTGGGATAGGAGTTTTAATCTCTGGCTTGAATCTGGCCTTGTTGATGTTTGAAGGAGCAACATCAGCAATCTCTAAATGATTCAGCAGGCCTAAACCATTAACCCCAAGGGTTTTGTCTTGATGAAGAAACCTGAACCCATATATCCAATAGATTTCTTCTCTCACAGCCTCTTTGCAATGGTTTCTCTTTCATCAGTCATTATCTTCTTCATATATTGCACAAAGAAACCAGCCCGATCAAACTTCACACTCATTGAGATAATTATCATCATATCTATTTTGGGTCCGGATAATGTATCAAGACTTCCAACAAACCCCAAAATATTCTTAGCAATGTATTTGCTCAGCAGATTATACTCATAAGCAATAATCTTGACATTTATATTCAAGGCAATTTGTGCATCTGGATTTGTTTTGATTGATTCAACAAATGCTAACCTTGATAATCCCATGGATTCTAGATTCTGGATTTGTAGGGACTCCATTCCCTGGACCAAATCCAAAGACTTCTCTCAGCAGGTCTGATGATACTTCAATCTCTTGGCCATTTACAGTTGTTGTAAAAGCCTCAGCATCATCTCTAATCACCATATTTCTCTAGAAATCACAGACATTCTTGTATGAAATCTTCTCCAATCTGAGATATAAAACACTTTCCAATCCTTCAAATCATCTGATTCTTCTTCCCTGATTGATTGCCAAATCGGTTGCATCCGTATCAGTGACATAGCCTCTAACACTTTGACTGGTTCCAAGATGTACATCTTTATCCGCCATTGTTATATGTAGGAAAGATGAAGTTGAAAACTCTGTAAATCTGTGTTCACACTTGTATATTTTTCAGAGAAAACGATCTGAATTTGTGCATATACATTCAGTGTATATTCTATATATGTGGTACTGCGATGTGTCCCATTAATTGATCCCATTAAAGTAATAAACCGTTATATACAATAACAACTGTAATAAAGGATAAGATTAATATCCATTTACTCCACTGTTGACTTTCATTAAAGTCTGACTTTCTCAGTAATGTATCATTCAGCGGCCTTAGTATTCAGTAGACTTGATCTTCAGTAGGGTCTTTGTGAATTTACTCTACTGATATTCTTCTGTTGGTTCAGCAGCCTGCTGATGTATAAAATGCACAGCCGATCTTTATACAACATGGTTCTGTCCAACTGATAATACAAGATGAAGTTTAATACCAATGACTGATCTGCCAAGTGAGCTCACCCAACAGGGCAAAGACCAGTCCCCTTGGTAACTTCATTTGCTCAATTGTCCAAACTATAAGAGCACTTAGGAATCGTTGATACAAATGACTAATCTGCCAAGTGAGCGCACCCAGCAGGGCAAAGACTAGTCCCCTTGGTGAATTCCAGTACTCTGCTGACCATTAAAAACCCAGTCAACCTTGATAATGCCAAGTTCCGTTCTTAACTTAGCAAATCTTTCACCGTCCAAAGGCTTTGTAAAGATATCAGCAAGTTGATCTTCAGTAGGAATATAGAGAACCGCCATATCTTTCTTTTCTATATGATCTCTTATAAAATGATGTCTTACATCAATATGTTTGGTCTTTGAATGCAAAATAGGATTTTCTGTGATTGCTATTGCACTTGTGTTATCACACATTATGGGAATTTCTCTTTCTTCAATCCTATAATCCCTTAATGTCTTAACTATAGTACTTGTGCACAGCAGCTTCCAGCAGCAATGTATTCAGCTTCAGCAGTGGAAGTTGATATAGATTCTGTTTCTTGCTAAACCAAGAAACAAGTCTATTTCCCATCACCTGACAAGTTCTTGTGGTGCTTTTTCTATCAATCTTGCACGCACCACAATCAGAATCCGAGTAGGATATAAATTTAAAACTTCCATCCTTTGAATACCATATCCCTACTCCCAAAGTCTTTTTTAGATACTTGAGAATCATTTTTACTGTAGCTAAGTGACTTTCCTTAGGTTTAGATTGAAATCTTGCACAAACACCTCTTCAGAAAGGATATGTCAGTCTGGCTGGTGGTGTAAGTCTACATGATCGCGCCTATCATCCTTCTATATAAAGTCTGATCAACATCTTTACCATCTTTGTCTTCATCCAATCTGATGCTTGTACCTATAGGAGTTGATACTTTGGTGCTATTTTCCATACCAAACTTCTTCAGCAGCTCCTTGGTATATTTTGTTTGATGAATAAAGATTCCATCTTGTAATTGCTTCACTTGAAATCCCAAGAAATAGTTCATTTCTCCCATCATACTCATCTAGAACTTGATTTTCATGAGATTAGCAAACTTTTCACATAGCAATTCATTTTCAGAACCAAGTATTATGTCATCCATATAAATCTGCACCAGCAGAGTGTTGTCTCCTTCATTGATTCTGAAAAGAGTCTTGTCAATGGTTCCTTTGGTAAAACCATTGTTCACCTAGAATTGAGATAGAGTCTCATACTAAGATCTTTGTGCTTGTTTTAAACCATATAGTGCTTTGTTGAGTCTATACACTTTATCTTCTTGATCTTTAACTTCAAAACCAGGAGGTTGCTGAACATAAACCTCTTATTCCAAAATGCCATTTAAAAATGCACTTTTGACATCCATCTGGTACACTTTGAAGTTCTTATGTGCAACATATGCCAAAAACAGTCTTATAGCTTCCAATCTTGCAACTGGGGCATATGTCTCATCAAAATCTATTCCTTCAGCTTGAATAGACTTTTGCCACTAGTCTGGCCTTGTTTCTAACAATTGTACCAGATTCATCCAGTTTGTTTTTGTATACCCATTTAGTGCCAATTACATTTGCATGATTAGGCCTTTCCACTAGTGTCCAAACTTAGTTTCTTTCAAACTCATTCAATTCTTCTTTCATAGCAACTATCCAATCAGGATCAGAAATTGCTTCTTCAACAACTTTAGGTTCTATTTGAGACTGAAAACAAGTAAACATTGCTTCTAGTTGTCTTCTTGTCCTTACACCTTGCTGTACATCACCAATTACTTGTTCAGCAGGGTGATCCTTAAACCATTGTAAATCTTGATTTGCTTGATTTACAGGAACCTGATCTTCAGTAGGGTCTGCTGTTGGTTCAGTAAAGGAATCATCAGATCCTTGAACTGCATCAGTTGTTGTATCAGTAGGGTTACCAGCAGGTCCTTCAGCAGGGGCTTCCTCAGTTCCAGAATCAGAAACCTTTAAGTCACTTATCTTCTTTAATACATCAACATATTCTGGATCAGTGACTTCTTGATGTAAAATAGGTTCTGGAGCTTCTTCATCCTCCATTCCAGTGAACTTAGGTTCACCAAAAACAACATGTATTGATTCTTCATGTTTTAGTGCCCTTTTGTTTAGCACCCTAAAAGCCTTGCTGACTGAAGAATATCCCAAAAATATTCCTTCATCTGATTTTGGTTGGAAAGTATTCAGTTGTTCCTTATGATTTAAGATAAAACAGTTACTCCCAAATGGATGGAAATATGATATATTTGGCTTTCTTCCATTCCATATTTCATAAGGTGTCTTCATAAGCTTTTTGTTCACTGAGGTTCTATTCTGTGTGTAGCATGCCGTATTGATTTCTTCAGCCCAATGTCTTTCAGGCAACAATGCTTTACAGACATAGTCCTCCCTGCTTCCTTCAAAGTTCTGTTTCTTCTCTCAGCAACACCATTTTGTTGAGGTGTTCTAGCAGCTGCTAATTGATGCAACACACCATTTTTCTCACAATATTCTCTTATGACTTTGTTTAGGAATTCTATACCCTTGTTTGATCTGATCTTCACTACTGTCACACTTTTCTCATTTTGTAACCTCTTCAAAAGTTCGGGCATTTTTTTGAAGTGTTTCACTTTTCTTATTCATGAAAATCACCCAAGTGTATCTTGAATAATCATCCACAAATACCAGGGTGTACTTCTTTCCTATTATGCTTGTTAGTATTACTGGTCCAAATAGATGCATATGCATCAGCTCTTAAACTCTCTTTGTTGATTGTTTAGTCTTTGACTTGAAACTTGACTTTGTTTGTTTACCTTGCTGATATGCATCACAAATTCCATCCTTCTTGTATGTGATCTCAGGTAAACCAATCACCAACTTCTTCTTTACTAACTGATTGATATCATCAAAATTTAAATGATTCAACTTTTTGTGCCATAAACAGTTGAGTTCTGACTTTGTATGCACAATGAGGCATGTTTCAGGAATAGCGGTAGTCCAGTCTACCACATACATGTTTTGTTGTCTTCTTCCAGCCAACACAACTTGTTCTCTCATTTCACTCGTGACAGTGCAGCAGGCTTTGTCCAAAGTGACTTTGTAACCCATGTCACAGAATTGTCCAGTGCTCAGCAGGTTGTAATCCAAGCCTTCAACATATGCAACATTCGTGATTGTCAATCCATTCCTCACCAATGTCCTATACCCACTTGTATATCCTGGTGTGTCCTTGTTTCCAAAATTGACTTTAGGTCCATGTTTTGCCACATAAATTTTCAAACAGTGCTTACTTCTGGTCATATGTCTGGAGCATCCACTGTCAAAATACCAGATACCCTACAAAACAAATTTAATGTGTTTTAGGAACTCAAACCTATTTGGGTCCATAGTGGTCAGTGGTAAGCACAGCCTTTGGCAAATTTTCATAAGGTCTTCTTTGGAAAGTGTGCACTTTTGTTCATATATGTATGCTACATTTCCATAAAATCTGACATTTGGTTATGTAGCGTTCACATATGGTTTCAGGCCTTTTGGTACAAAATGTTGTTTGATGTGATTCCTATTGTTAGAAGCATAGTATATCCATAAGGTTGCTGTCTGTTAGAAACATCCTTGTATTGTGGTCTCTATTGAGGTCTCTGCTGAGGTCTCTGGTGAGGCCTCTGCTGAGTCCTTTGTTGATTCCACTGCTGAGGTCTAGCCTTAGCATTATGGTTATATATATTGTATCAGCAATAGGTGCAGGAATATTCTTGGGTTTAACATTCTTGAATGATTAACATTCTTGGGTTTAACATTCTTATCTTTGGAATATTTTTGGTTTTTACCTAATCAATTAGAATCAAGAAAAAAAAAAGAAATAGTGAATCAAGATCTCCCTATCTGAATCACAACTAAAAATGAGCCTTGCGGCAAGACGTGGACATTCCCCATGCTGCGGTTCCCTCCGGTCCTTTCCTATTTGAACGGGCTGTTCAAAAGGATTCCCCGTCCTTCCATCAAATATTTTGCCTTTTCCTGGATACTTGGGTTCAAATACCCACGGATTCGCTGCTTGTTTACTAGCTTGATATAAATCAGAAAAGATCAGTTTTCTCGAAGCTTCTTGTTCATATCTCTCATCAAATGGCGCTATTCGATAATGTATGTCTAGCAGACTCCCCGATAACCCAAGCGAACATTTAAATATCTATCCTACATTCATTCATGAAGTACTCCTAATGGGTTAAAGACTATATCAACAGGTCTTCCGTCTTGCAAATAAGGCCGATTTTGTCTAGATTGTGGTCCAGTAGAATTTGCAGCAGGTCTGCTATCAGCAGGTCTAGAGGGTCCAACAGTCGTACCTTTGGATAAACCCTTTTTGTTAGTTGCCGCTGTCCCTTTGGACTTATGATTTTTCTTTCTTGAAGCATTCTAAACAGGATTTACTGCCTTAGCAATCTTTTGAGGAGTTGGATCTTGTGCAGGTACAAAGTTAGAACCAATTCTGGTACTAGGTTCAGTAGCCTTACTTGATCCACCCTTAGAAGATTGTTGAGTTTCAAATCCAAGGCCTGTTCTATCACCATAAGGCTTTCCAGATTTAAATGCAGTTGTGGAATTATATTGTGTAGTCGATTCAATTGCCAATGCTGGTGCAGCAGACTTACACTAATTTTGCTCATAATCTTTTTCCTTACCCTTGAGAATTCTTAATTCAGCATTCAATCTTTGAATTTCTGCTTGAAGTGCTTCTCTTTCAGCTTTCATAATCTCACAACCGGATTGTATTATCCTTAGTTGATTAATGAGGGCATCTAGAGGCTCTTCATTGTTAGATATTTTTGGATTGGAACCGCAAGTAGACTCACAATCACTTTCAGTAGGAGTGTTCATAGATACAGAATTGTATACCTCAGTTTCATCCATATGAGCCATGAAAGCATAATCATCCATATGTGCTATGAGTGCAGTGTCATCTGATTCATTTCCTTTTTTTGATTCCACTTCATAGCCAGATTCATCATCAGCAACCAATGCTTTCCAACCATATATCCTCTACTGACCATTGTTCTTCCGAAGGTTTGGACAGTCATGTCTAAAATGTCTAGGCTTATTGCAGTTAACCCATAGGTAGTCAGGATCCTTCTTTTGTTTTAAATCAGGACAGTCAGGTTTGAAATGTCCTGCTTTCTTGCAAATGAAGCACAGAAAGTCATGATCCTTCTTTGATTCCTCTTTTTTCTCAGTTGTTTTCTTGCTAGAATTCCTTGGAGATGCCTTTCCAGATTTCATCATTCTGATTCTTTTAGTCAGTAGGGCTATTTGCTCTTGCATTTCATCTAGTTCATCATCTTGAGCACTTGAAGATTCTTCTTTATGAGCAGCAGCCAATGCTGTTGTTTTTGTTGCTTCTTTTTCAACACTTGCAACAAGGTCCTTGCTGAATTCATAAGCTTTAAGATCTCAGTTTGAAGGTGTCCTCCATATGTAGTCTCCTGGACTCCTCCATTGCAGTAACCTTCATTTCCTAAACTTATTTTGCAGGTAAAGCTTTGAGAATCCTGGTGTTGATATCTTCTTTTGTGTAAACAACATTCAGCAATGTGAGTTTATCCAGAATTGCATTGAACCTTGACTCCATTTGTATTCAGCGGATACAGACTAACTTAACCATTCAGGAAGAACCCTGGAATGATGAAGAATTAGTAATAGCTAGAGATATTACTAATCCAAACTCTATTTATATCAAAGGTCTTATTTGATTTCATCTTGAAATTTTGAAACTTTTGCTTGGCCACACTGATTTTGTTCTTTTTGATTGCATCAGTGCCTTCACAAATAAGTTGCAATCTTTCCTATAGTTCTTTGGTAGTTTTGCAATATTTCACTTTCATGTACGTATTGCTGTCTAAAGTTCTGTAGATAATATCAATAGCAATATTGTTCAGGTTTGCCCGTTTTCTATCTTTAGCACACCATTCACTTTTTGGTTTTGGGACTGTCTGATTCTGACCATCCATAGTTATGTCTTTAGTGATATCCAGTGGTCCATCAATCAGCACATCCATCATCTCATCATGAGTTGCAGCTAGATATGCCTGCGTACGATGCAAATACTCATCCAAACGATCTAGAGAGCACATCAACATTGTCCTAGCATACTGGTTGTTATCCATGATGCCATAACTTGAAAACAGAAACATGAAAAAGTTTTCAAAGATTTTTCACAAGCACAAAAAGTAGGATTACTTCAGAACAGAAGCTCCGCTCCGATACCATTTGTTGGTCCCTTGAAAAGGCTTTGGTTAAGTTTAGAAGGAGGGGTAGAATAAATTTAACACTTAAAAACTTTTTGGAGTTTTACAAACTCATCAGGGTCAATAGTCTGCTGACTTTCAGCAGTCTGCTAACTATTGAAGCTATTGAATTTGTTATATTAAATTAAGCCTTGTTACTTGTGGTTTTTTATACTCAGTAGTGTTGGACTTATTTCTATGTTTTAGTGATGAGTGCTAGACTAACTGTTATAGTGCAAAGGCAAAAAGATGTCTAGATCAAATGTATAGGTTTATTAGAGTTTGATCTTTGTATAGGTTTGATCAAACAAGCAATCAGAAAGGTCACCGACCGAGTTCAAAGAGACTAGTCTAGGTCAGTAGGGTAGTTATGTCAGTAGACTTATCAGGAATCTGCTGAAGACTGAAGGCTCAAACTCAGTTAATGAAGGCTAAGGGATCAAACTTAGTAATTAAAGTCAAGGATATGGATTCAGAATTTAGGCAAGTCTGTGATGACCTAAACTGTATGCATATACCTTGTGTAGAAGGTCTAAGTTCCTTAAGATGGATGGTGATTGGAACTTAGTTACTTGCAAAAAGGTGTAATCTAACTTCACAAATAAAAGTTAGATAAAAGAAATCAGCTGCATTGTATTTGATACACAGCTAATTGCTGTTCAGCAGACTGATAGGTATTACAGCAGACTGATGAACCTGCTGATAATATACCTCGATTAATTCAAGATTACATTTGAAGATTACATGAAAAATGACAGCTAACAACCTCTGACTTATCAAACAAATCAGTGGTTGAGATTAAAAGGACGTTGGGATGATTCAGAATTTTATCCAATGGATATAAGTCAAGGGTGGATGATCGCACTTTGTCAAAAGGATTACGACGATTGTCGATCCTATGAATAGTGACGAAAGCAAGTCAAATGGGACAAAACAAGGAACGGCTATATTTGAATTTCAAATACAAGTCACATGCCGTCCTACCTATAAATAGAGGACTTCCAACTCGAAAAAAAGATGATGATTGATGAATTTTAAGAGAAAAATATAAGAAACAATTACAAATAAAAAACACCTGCTGAACCTACTGAGCTTAAAGCTACTGATCCAGAGAAAATCTTCAAGTGTATTCTGTATTCAAGCTACATCAAGTTTACACACTTGAAGTCTGCAAGCTGCTGATTATATCATCCTAATCAAGCTGCTGCAACTGAATCATTTACTTGATTCAATCCTTATTTTATAAAGAACCTGCTGAAGACAGTGAGGCATTTGTTGGGTGTGAAAGACTGTTGTTTGTGGTGGAGCTGGTGAAGAGGCAATCCTACCCTTCAAGGACCAGTGGAAGACTTTGGAGCAGCAATCCTACCTACTCCAAGTGTTCAGTTTGTGAAACCATAGTTATTGGTGAAGGACAAGCAACTTAGGAATCTTTGTAACAGCTACATCAAAGATCTCTAGTGAATTACCTCCAACATCACAGGAGAAGAGTGGACTGACAGGATTACACCACCTGGAACCACTATAAAACTTGCCTACTTACTTTCTACACTTACATTCTGCATTTAGTTTACTATACACATCAACCTACTGAATTTAGCAACTGAAATCACACACTTACACTACTAAGTATCTAATACTTAGTATCGTATTTAACAACAAGTAATAAGGCTTAATTTTTGATATAATTCCGCTGCACAAACTCAGTAAACTCAACTGTCATTGAGACTCTGTGTATCGGCCAGAGCTATCGAGGTATCAACAGACTCTCGAGGTATCGCTGAGTCTTGAAGTTCTTGAGTTTGTTAACTCCAAAAGTTTTAAGTGTTAAGTTTATTCACCCCCCTCTAAACTTAACCAAAGCCTTTTCAAGGGACCTACAATAAGTTTTTAGGATCAAGCGCTTACCGTTGTACTAAAACCAATTGGTGTTAGTAAATGTGCTACTTTATTTCCTTATACCACACCTTCACAGCACCATGGGTCGAATGCACACAAAGGGCGAGTCTTGTATACCCAACAATCTCCCCAAAGACTGCTACTACCCACTCAATCGTGGTTTAACACAGAATGCTGTTACCGGGATTCGAACCCATGACATGCTCTGCTACCAGTTTTTAGGATCAAGCGCTTACCGTTGTACTAAAACCAATTGGTGTTAGTAAAGGTGCTACTTTATTTCCTTATACCAAACCTTCACAGCACCATGGGTCGAATGCACACAGGCGGGCAGAGTGCTGTATACCCAACAAGTAGTGCAAATGGTGTGATTCAGTAGCTAGTTCAGCAGGTTGATGTGATAAGTATGCAGATAAAGTAAATTGCTGTAAGTAAATACAGTAAAGTAAAGTAGGCAAGATTTATAGTGGTACCAGGTGGTGTAATCCTGTCAGTACACACTTCTCCTGTGACGTTGGAGGAAATTCACTAGAGATTCTTGAGGTAGCTGTTACAAAAATCCCTAAACTGTTTGTCCTTGACCAATGACTATGGCTTCACAAACTGAACACTAGAAACAGGTAGGATTGCTGCTACAAAGTATTCCACTGGTTCTTGAAGGGTAGGATTGCCTCTTCATCAGCTCCACCACAAACAACAGTTCTTGACACTCTAAAGTGCTTCTCTGTCTTCAGCAAACTTCTTGAAAAAGAAGGGGTTGAATCAAGAAAGTGATTCAGCTTTCAGCAAGCTTTTGATTAGGATGATAAGATTAGCAGCTTGTAGTCTTCAAGTGTGTATACTAGATGTAACTTGATTGCAGAAAACACTTGAAGAAAAATACTTGATCAGTAGATTGAAGCTCTGTAGGTATCAGCAGGGTAAGATTGCACTTTGATCAATTTCTTGCTCAAAAACTTGTTGTTTCTCTCGTTATTTTCTCGTTGCAATCTGATCAGGAGTTCTCTATTTATAGGTGTGAATCCTGTGACTTGAATTTAAATTTCAAATATAGCCGTTTCAGAATTGTATTTATCTTGACTGCAATTTTTCTCTGCTGTATTGCACTCGTCTCGACATTTGTCGGTGTTCCTTTTTTGATGATCATCACAACCATTGACTTAATTTCATTGGATATAGCTCTGAATCTTTACAACGTTCTTTCCATCTTTGCCATTGATTGACTGATTAATCCAAGGCTTGTAATTCATCCTTATCCATTTAATCTTTCAAAAAAACTTGGATTAAATCGACTTTTGCATTCAGCAGACACCTGTTGCATAGGTCTGCTGATGTCCATGTATGTCAGCTGACTTTTAGTCTACTGTGTTTTATAAACACCTCAGCTGACTGCTTCTCATCTAATTTTTATAATGAAGTTAGAGTACACCATTTTAATTATCACCAAGTTCCAATCACCACTTTACTTTTATGGAACTTAGACCTTCTACATAAGGTATATATGATCAGTTTAGGTCATCACAGACTTCTCTAAATTCTGATCCTATATCATTGACTTTAAATACTAAGTTTGATCCCTAAGCCTTCATTACTGAGTTTGAACCCTCAGCCTTCAACCATCAGCAGGTCCTATACACTTTACTGACGTAGACACTCTACTGACCTAGATAGTCTACTAACCTAGATTGGTCTGCTAAACAAGTCAGCCGACCTCTTTACAGTGTTTGTTTGATCAAACCTATACAAAAATCAAACTCTAGTAAGCCTATACATTCAATCTAGACATCTTTTTACCTTTGCTCTATAACAGCTAGTCTGGCACGCATCATTAAAACTAAAATATGTCTCACACCTTTTAGACCCACTTTTGTTGGCCTACCTGATATTTTATACCCTAGTGATCCCCGTCTAGCCTGACCCCTTTCTTTGATTAAACTCCAGAAATTATACCCATGGCCTTTTCTTACGATATCCCCTTTTTTGTTGACCATATTGTAAGAAGATTGTATGAACAGTTGCATGGAATTTTGAGGAAATACCTTGAAGTGAAAATGTGGAGAAGTATGGCTCGAGAAAATGATATGAAGGTGTATTTCAAGATATTTAAGACTGGTTGAATGTTGAAAAAATATATTGAAGAAGTAGCTTGTTCTCGCGTATTTTTTGCAAGCTTCTTTGGAAAGTTTTGTTTGCACTATTCTTAAGATATTGTGATATTTTGGAGCTATGTTGTGCGTTCAGTTGGGATCATTTTTGGTGACAGTGTGATTATTGATTTGGTTATTCATGCTCTTTACTTGACAATTTAGCCCGTATTATACCCTTTTTTCTACCATATTTTTTGTCACTGACCCAGTTATAACCCTGTGAAAGACCTCATGATATGTGTATGGATTTGAATGCATAGTGTGGTATTGCTTGAGTGTGTTGATTTTGAGAGTGTGTGAATTGTCCCTACGCATTTATTTGATTGAGTGATTACCCGGGATGACATGTTGAGGTTTTTTGGTTTTTCGCTTTGAAGAGTTGTGAACGAATGTGATAATGTGAGTCGTATTAAAATTAGTGTTTGAGTATATTGTTTGATTGCTCTTTGTTTGAGATATTACATATGAGATAGATGACAAGGTTGGAATTGTGTCATGTGTATGAATTTTCTTGGTACCTGCATACATGTTAGGATCATTCGTCATTCATCATGCATTTTACATCTTGCATTTGCAGTTCATGGCTTAGGTGAGAATAGTACGATGCTCGGGGACTAGCATCATTTAAGTGTGGGAGGAATTGATAGGAACATATTTGGTTGGGTTTTTTTTCCCGCTTTTTCGAGGTTATTTCTAGGGAGATATGCTCTTTTACGGTGTGTTTGGTGTTGTTTTGCGGGATTGACGATGCTAATGACAAGAGTGTTTGTGTTGGAGAATGAGTCAAAGAGAGGAGTAGCTGAAGGATGATGTTAACGTTATAAGAGAAGAAGGATGTTTCACTTTTTGATGATGCTGAAGTGCCAAAAAGTAGAGTCTATAAATGGTATGATCGTACCATTATCCCACTTGAAATTACACATGACAATCAAATCTTATAAGGAAATCTAAATTCTAATTGGTTGAGGGCCCTTATTTTCTATTGGCTGGCCTTTTCTAATTTCTGATGGGTGGATCATTAATAAAAATTCTTGGGATCCACTTTGCTTGGCAATTGGCGTGGATGAGGGGTATATTTTTATATATGCATTTGAAAATTCAATGGGAGATCATCACAGCTAGGGTACAACCACGGCACCAGGGACAAAAAAGAGAGAAAAACTTCTGCTGCTTTCTTTTTCCCATTCAATTTTGTGAAAAACACCGTACAGATGAATTATTGTGTATTTTCTACGACATGCTTAGTTTCTAATTTCGTTTATTTCTAGTTAAAGTATTATTGAAATCTAGATATAATTGACCGTGAGATCAAATTGTGTTTCTTCCTCGTTGATTTATTTGTATTTATTCATCTTCTGCTAGAATTTCTTCACGAATATTAGTTGGGTTGATTATTTTTGCAGGGTAATTGATAAAAAATTAATCAATTGTTAATTGGAACGATAAGTCCGTAATTGCTTATTAGATTTAATATAGTGACGTGTGGTATGATTGTTCTTATTCGCAGCTAGTTAATCCGCTACCTCGAATGAGTAAAGCTAGTTAACCCGTGTGTGTGCTAATATTCAGAATCGGGTTTCTCAAATATTAAAGCTGCCGGAACACCAAACTCTTATGACCGTGTCTAGGAGTGTATTTCGGTTAGAGTATAAATAAATACCGTGTCTTAAGTATCGAATTTAGGGGAGATTGGTTACTTGGCGCATGTCGGTAACTATAACCTGTTTATTGAAAAATTAATGAGTATTTTTGCATCAATGATCAGTCAAGGAAATCGATGGGGAAATAATCGACTTCAGTTGGAGCCTTTTATTATTGATTTACATAATATCGCACTTTCTCGATTATTAGAATTGTTCATTTTAATTATTGCACTTTTAGTTAATTCACCACAACTTGGATTTTTATATCTTTGTTCTGAAAGAAATAATCTTCCCTTCCCTCATGATTCGATCTCTGCTTCCACTATACTCGTTATAGAGGTTGGAGGTGTTTACTTTTGTGTTTTAACGACACACCACTCAACAAACACAAGATTCCCTCCCCATTTTGACAGCTCATTAAGAACATCTCAAAAGTGTAATAATGAATTTTCTGACCCCTCGTATCGATCTCATCGCACTTTGTCTTTTACCACTTCTGCTTCGATCAGTTCGAGTTCAACAATTAATAAAAGAACCAATCAACTAACAAATGATCAAAATGTATGAACCAAGTAACAACAAAGGAGAAACAATTAAGCAGATTATACCAAAGCAATCACTAATCAGTAACAAACACAAGGCAAAGATATAGAAAAGTTGCAACATATGTTACTACACGCATTGACCTCGTCCATCAAAAGTGCATTATTCATTGATCGTATAACTAATTAATATTGATAATATGAGCGTTATAAGTTTTGTCGATCTATCACTATTGAGACAAGGCAATTTCAGGCATACCACTCTCTTGTCGAAATACCATTCCTATTTTCACGTTTTAGGTGTTTTTAGAACCAAACTAAACCTTAAATGGGAAGGGGAACCCAATAGGGGATTTGAGGACCTTAAGATCATGCACATTTGTGAGAAAAATGGGAGAAAATCGCAAACCAAATTTTTTTTTTTTTTGCCTTGGGTGGTATGCTCACAAAATACAGCAGAAACCAGTGGCATATCACTGAAAATCCCGCGTTATGTACGTAAAAACACAAAAATTATTTTGTATTTGTATACATACAACGTTCATCTACCTTTCGATACAAATTTCTAAGACATATCTAGCCCAGAATGGCAGAATATATAAGCAAACTAACACGGCGAATCTGATGAAGAAGGCCCAAAAACCGCGGTTTCAGTTTTCATTCCGTGGTGGTGCTGGATGTCGTTTATTGAGACAGAAGGGAACAAATTCAAGGCACTCACAGTCAAGAACACAACTTTCTGGATCTGTCTCGAAATCGGAGCATGGATAATTTAACATCAGCCTACGATTAATTGCTGGAAATGAAGGGCGGGTCGTTAACAACCATTTCCTTGGGACCTCCTCCATAGTTGGATGTTGCTCTTCAGTTGACAGAGCTTTTACTGCAAAATTGAAAGAAACTGAGAAGAAGAAGAAGAAAAAGAAAAAAAGGAAAAAAAAAAACAGAAACAATTTAATAATAAACGATTAATTACAAGTACGAATACTTACCAGAGAGTAATATAGGGGGATTATGAAAGTGGTAATGAAGTACATCGTCATCTTCAATTTTGTATATTAATGCTTTTGCATCAAGGGGATTCAATTTATAGCAATAGCATATCTATTAGATAAAGTCTTACAATATTGTTTATTTTTCTTTTTAATTGTTAAGAAGGTTTGAAGGTTTCTTATATATTGAGTAAATAAATACATAAACCAATGACAAGACTATTTAAAAGGCTTGGCAATATACGCAAATTTTAGTTGGTACTCGAACAAGAATGACAACCAATAGAAAATTAGATAAATAAATGGTTTTATTTCGTAAAATATGTATATCTTGTATTTATTGTAACCCGATAAGAATCAAATATTTTTCTTAACTGATTTGTGATGTGATTACACCCGAGTTTATATAGGCACATAATCTTGGCCAACAAATACATGATATATTTAAATGATATATTTAAACTAATTATTCACTATCTATAATATCATCAACATGCTCCCGCAATGCACCGAGAAGTGACTGAACACGGAGATTGGTCTTGAGAAAATCGAAACGAGACCGAGCTAAAGGCTTGGTGAGGAGGTCCGCCAATTGATCTTTCGTGCTTAGAAAGGAGATAGAGAGCCGCTTCGCCTCAACAAGTTCCCGGATATGATGAAAGTCGATCTCAATATGCTTTGTATGCGCGTGGAAGACTGGATTATGAGTGAGGTAAGTAGCACCGAAATTATCACACCAAAGAACAGGAACCGTGGGGAGAGTAACTCGCATTTCAGTGAGCAAACTGCACAACCATCGTACCTCCGCAGAAGTATTAGACAGAGTTTTGTATTCGGCCTCAGTGCTACTTTTAGCGACCGTAAGATATTGATGGAATGCCAATTGATAAGATTGTTAGCAAGAAATACACAATAAGCACCGATAGACCTGCGATTATCAGGATCAGCAGCCCAATCAGAATCCGAGTAGGCATTAAGAGACATAGAGGAGTCCTGGAGAAGAATAACCCATCAGAAATAGTATGTTTAAGGTAGCGTAGGATACGCTTAACCGCAAGCCAATGGTCATCAGAAGGAGCGTGCATGAACTTGCTGACTTTATGAACTGCGAAGGCAATATCAGGACGAGTAAAATTGAGATACTGCAAGCCACCGTCGATGGTGCGATATAAGGAAGGGTTGGAAAAGAGTGACTCAGACGCAGCAGTGATGCGGGTAGAGGCGGACATCGCTGTAGGCCATGGTGTGGACTTATCCATGCCAGCACGCTGAACAAGCTGTCCGTAAGATGTATTTCCGTTAGGTAAGGTAGAGCCTATCCGGGGTGAAGAGGGCCGCAACGCCTAAGAAGTAAGAAAGAGAGCCAATGTCCTTGACCGGGAACTACGAGCCAAGATATTTAATCACATGTTCAACAATAGCAGAGGAAGTACCAAAATAATCACATCATCAACATAAATAAGAATGTAAACACGACCGGATTTGAAGGCCATGAAACCATAGAGAGAAAGAGTATCCATAAAATGAACAAACCAGGCACGAGGGGGCAGACGAAGGCGTATAAGTTGCGCTTAAGGCGACAGACATAGTCTGGATAGTCGGGATGGACAAATCCCTGAGGCTGCTGCATGTAAACAGGTTCAGAGAGATAACCATGTAGAAAGGCATTTTGAATGTCTGTCTGTCGGATGGACCAACCCTGTGTAACTGCTAAAGAGAGGAAAAAGTGAATAATGACCGGTTTGACCACCGGACTAAATGTATCATAGAAACCCTTAGCCACGAGCCGAGCTTTGTGGCGTTCAAATTTCCTATTAGCATGATGCTTAAACATGTACATCCATTTGTTACCTACAACATTAATATTAGACTGAAAAGGAATAAGATCCCAAGTGTTAGTACGAAGCAGAGCATTAATTTCTTCTCTCATTGCATTACGCCAAATTCTGTGTTTGGAGGCTTCAGTGTAGGAAGTCGGGTCGGAGGTGGTGGTAGTGTTGTTGAGGGACTGAGGTATAGGATAGAGAATGAACCCCGGCATTTGAGTTGGTTTAAGTGAGTTGGTTTTGGTGCGAGTGATCATCGGATGCGGTGGAGGGGGTTCACGAGAAGGAGGGGAGGCCGGGCTAGGGACTGATGTGGCTAGAGAAGTAGGGGAGAGAGGAGGAGGTTTGGCCATGGAAGGTGATGATTCAGCCGTGATGGGTGGAGGGGCCACGGTGGGCGGAGGTGTGAGGGATGTCGGTACAAGAACCATGATAAGATTAGGAACAATAGGAGTCGGCGAAGGGGTATAAGGAAAGATATGTTCATCAAAGGCGACATGGCGGGCAATATAGACACATCCTGATGATAAGTCGAGACACTTATAACCGTGGTGGTTTAGACCGTAACCGAGGAAAATGTATGATTTGGAGCGGAAGTCGGTTTTATGATGGTTGTGAGGTCAAAGAAGGGGCCAGCATGCACAACCAAAGACGCGAAGGAATGAATAGTTAGGGGAGCGACCGGAGACCATTTCATAGGGGGTTTAGTCATTGAGGACTCAGGTACGGAGATGATTAATAAGTGTCAGTTTTGGTAACTTGACCTATAAATTGATAAATAATCTGATGGAACTAATCTGAGAAATTGAAGACTGAGAATGATGGTCAGTTTCAGTTAAGTATATTCAGTTCTGTGAAAGTCAGTTTGATGAAGTGCAACTGAGTTTCTTCTGAAGACAACAGTCAGTTCTGGTCTGCTGAGTTTTACTGAGTATAGCTGAGTTCTACATTTGGGCAGTTGATTACAAGTCTGGGAAGTTTGTTTTTGAGCTGAGTTTCGTCTGGTGGATAACAGCTGGAGCTGGGGTCCACATCTGGGGTATTTATGAGAATTCCGACAAAAATATTTGGCGGTTAGAGTTTGGGATTTGTGTCTATAAATACCGAAGTTGTAATCGATGAAATGTGTGTCATTTTCAAAGTGTCATTCACACACTTGTGAAAACCTTGTAATTTTGTGCATGGTAAAATATCTCCTCTTCTGCCCGTGGAGTAGTCGACACAATGCCGGAAACCATGTTAATCACTGTGTTCTTCTTGTTTCTATGTTTATCAATTCCGACTTTCCTTACATTTGTATTGCTTCTGTGGTTGTTTCTTTCTTAAACTGCAAGCTTTCTGTCTATGTTTATAACAAACTGGTATCGGAGCGTCAGTTTCAAGATTCCGGAGTTGCAGGTGAACAGAGTTGATCTTCACCAAGACCGGTGACCGGTGCTAGGATTTTGTGATCAAAGGTTTTTTCTTTAATTAGAAGGATGTCAGCAATGAACGTGAAGATTGATAAATTTATAGGGTGGAACAGTTTCAGTTTGTGGCAAATCAAGATGCGGGCCTTGTTAAAGCAACAAGGATTGTGGTCTCCTTTATCTGGTAGAGGGGATGCCAGTTCTGCAGATTATGCCAGTCTGGAGGAGAAAGCACATTCAACCATCATGTTGTGCTTGTCTGATGATGTTATCATAGAAGTTGCTGAGGAAGACACCGCTGCCAAGTTATGGTTGAAGCTTGAAAGCTTGTATATGACTAAGTCATTGACTAACAAGTTGCTGCTGAAGCAGAGGCTGTTCAGCCTGAGGATGCATGAGGGGGCGCAGTTGAGAGATCATCTTTATCATCTAAACACAATATTACTTGAACTCAGGAATATTGATGTTAAGATTGAGGATGAAGATGCTGCTTTAATTCTACTGGTTTCATTACCAGCTTCTTATGAGAACTTTGTGTATTCCTTCATAGTTGGGAAGGATATAGTTGTTTTAGAGGATGTAAGGTCAGCTTTACATGCCAGGGAGCTGAGACATAAGGCAGCTGAGGCAGACAATCTGGCAGCAGGACTGATAGTCAGTAGCAGCAGTGGAAAAGAGCATGGCCAGTCTAGGAAGAAAAGTTCCAAGAAGACAAAGTCCACAGATGTCTGTAATTATTGTTCCACAGATGTCTGTAATTATTGTAAGGAGCAAGGACATTGGAAGTCCAATTGTCCAAAGAGAAAGAAACAGCAGGAGAACAGTTCTGGCACAGCTGCTGTGGCAACTGTGCATGATTCAGATAAGGAAATGGTCCTAGTGGCAGGAGAGTCAGCACATCAAACTGATGTGTGGATTCTGGACTCTGGGGCATCCTTTCATATTTGCCCTCACAGAGAGTGGTTCTTAAGTTATCAGCAGATAGATGGTGGTCATATATCTATAGCAAACATCAAGGTCTGCAAGGTAGTTGGGATTGGCTCAGTTCAGTTGAGGACAGAGGATGGAAGATTCTGTAAACTGAGTGAAGTTAGACATGTTCCACAAATGACCAAAAAATTGGTATCTCTCAGTTCTTTGGACAACATGGGATTCAGTTTTAATGGGGAAAGTGGTGTGCTGAGTGTCTATAAAAACTCAGTTAAGGTTCTCAAGAGAATCAAACAAGGGACTCTGTATATATTACAAGGGTCAGTTGTTGCTAGTTCTGCTGCTGTGGCATTAGCTGAGATTCATCAGTCACAGCTTACAAAACTGTGGCAAATGAGACTCGGTCACATGGGTGAAAAGGGGATGCAGGTTCTTTCTCAGAAAGATCTTCTTGGGGGATGTAAGGTCAAGAATCTGGACTTTTGTGGGTATTGTGTGTTTGGGTAGCTTCATAGGAGCAAGTTCTTGAAAAGGGTACACAACACAAAGTCATCACTTGATTACATTCATTCTGATTGTTTGGGGCCATCAAAGGTGGAGTCAGTGGGTGGTCACAGATATTTTGTGTCCTTTATTGATGACTATTCAAGGATGACTTGGGTGGTGCTGATGAAACACAAAAGTGAGGTATTCAAGAGCTTCATGCAATGAAAGGCTCTAGTTGAGAATCAGTTGGGGAAGAAGATCAAGAGGCTTCATACAGATAATGGTCTGGAATTCTGCTGGACTGAGTTTGATACATTGTACAAAACTGAGGGTATTGCCAGACATCATACAGTCAGGAATACACCTCAGCAAAATGGTGTAGCTGAGAGAATGAATCAAACACTTCTGGAGAGAGCAAGATGTATGTTTTCTCATGCTGGTTTGTCAAGGAGATTTTGGGCGTAGGTCAGAACCATAGCTTTCTACTTAATTAACAGGAGTCCTCACATAGGGATCAGTCTCAAAACACCAGTTGAGATGTGGTCAGGCAAGCCTGCAGATTATTCAATTCTAAGGGTATTTGGAAGCACAGTTTACTATCATGTCAGTGAAGGGAAATTGGAACCAAGGGCCAAGAAAGGAGTGTTTGTGGGGTATGGTGATGGAGTAAATGGGTACAGAATTTGGTCATCAGTAGAAAACAGAGTCATTCTCAGCAGAGATACAGTTTTCAATAAAAATTCTATACTTAGTTCATTAGTGGAGAGGATAACTGAAACTGAAACCAGTGCTAAAATTGAGAAAATTGACAGTAATGTGGAGCTTCAGGTGGAGTCAGTTGGAATGCAACAATCAACTAATCCAAGTCAGTTTCCATCTGATCTGGTTGCTGAACCAGAGCTGAATCCAAGCCAGTCAGCTGAGCAAATATTGTCAGTTGAGTGTCAAACTGAGAATGTGGGTCAGCAGAGTATAGCTGTCAGTAGAGCTAGAAGATCCAATGTTGGGATACCTCCCAGAAGGTATGGGTTTGATGATATGGTTGGGTACGCACTTCAAGTTGCAGAAGAAGTGGATGGTTTTGAACCTTCTACTTACAGGGGAAGCGATGACATGTTACAAGCATCTCAATGGCTTGCTCGCCATGGGAGATGAAATGGAGTCATTACTGAAGAATCAGACTTGGTATCTAGTTAAACATCCAGCTGATAGGAGAGTTGTTACTTGCAAAGGGATTTTCAAGAAGAAAGAAGGGATAACTAAGGCAGAAGGAGTTAAGTATAAGGCATGTTTGGTTGCAAGAGGGTTCAGTCAGAAAGAAGGGGTGGACTTTGATGAGATTTTCTCACTAGTGGTCAGACATACTTCAATCAGAGTGTTACTAGCAATGGTGGCACAACAGGACTTAGAACTTGAGCAATTAGATGTGAAGACAACTTTTCTACATGGTGAGGTTGACAAAGAGATATACATGACTCAGCCAGAGGGTTTCCAAGTTCCTGGTAAGAGAGATCTTGTGTGTAATTTGAAGAAGTCCTTGTATGGACTGAAGTAGGCTCCTAGACAGTGGTATAAAAGGTTTGACAGTTATATGATCCAGTTGGGTTACAACAGAAGTCCTTATGATTGGTGTGTTTACAACAGTCAGTTGGAAGATGGATCATACATCTATCTTGTGTTATATGTGGATGACATGCTGATAGCTGCAAAGAAGAAGTCTGATGTTCAGTATCTGAAAGACCTTCTCAGTGCTGAGTTTGAAATGACAGATTTGGGTGCAGCCAAGAAAATTTTGAGGATGGAGATTTGGAGAGATAGAAGTCAGAAGAAACTGTTTCTCTCTCAGTAGGGCTATATACAGAAGATTTTGTCAAAGTTTGGCATGTCAGCTGATAAGCCAATAGATACTCCTATGGCATCAAATGCTCATTTCTCAGTTTTTGCTTCACAATCAGCAGATGAGAAGGAGTATATGTCAAGAGTTCCCTATGCTAGTGCAGTTAGCAGTCTGATGTATGCCATGGTATGCACTAGGCCTGATCAGGCTCAGGCAGTCAGTGTTGTCAGCAGGTTTATGGCTCAACCTAGAAAAGAACACTGGAAAGATGTGAAAAGAATGTTCAGGTACCTTAGAGGTATAGCTGATGTTGGTCTCATTTATGGAGGTGATACTCAGAAACTGATCACAGGATAATGTGATGCTGATTATGCAGGTGATATGGACAGTAGAAAATCTATGACTGGTTATGTTTTCACATTGGGGAATTCAGTTGTCAGCTGGAAAGCAACTCTTCAGGCAACAGTGGCTTTATCAACTCATCAAGCCGAGTATATGGCACTTACCAAGCAACCAAGGAGGGTGTCCGGTTGAAGGGACTAGTCGCTGATTTGGGGCTACATCGGGATCAAGTCGAGATTTATTGTGACGCTTTTAAGTGCAATTTGTCTAGCCAAGGATCAGGTTCATCATGAGAGAACCAAGCATATTGATGTTAGGTATCATTTTCTGAGAAATGAGAAGAGGGTTGTATTGAAGAAGATCAGCACCAATGAAAATCCAGCTGATATGTTCACTAAACCAGTTCAGCAGAGCAAGTTTCAGTTGTGTCTAGACTTTATGAATATTCGAATCTTGTAAATCGAAATCTGATACTCATTTGAGGCGTATCAACCGAGTGGATTCTCGAGAGAAAGTCCGGTGCAGGCATCCTGGCATTGTCGAATGCATCTAGTACAAGTACGTCTGATTATGCAATCTAGTGACGTTGAATGAGAGTTCAAGTCAAGGTGGAGATTTGTCAGTTTTGGTGACTTGACCTCTAAACTGATAATTAATCTGGTGGAACTAATCTGAGAAACTGAAGACTGAGAATGATGGTCAGTTTTAGTTAAATATATTCAGTTCTGTGAAAGTCAGTTTGATGAAGTGCAACTGAGTTTCTTCTGAAGACAGGAGTCAATTCTGGTTTGCTGAGTTTTACTGAGTATAGCTTAGTTCTACATTTGGGTAGTTGATTACAAGTCTGGGAATTTAGGTTTTGAGCTGAGTTTCGTCTAGTGGATAACAGCTGGAGCTGGAGTCCACATCTGGTGTATTTATGAGAATTTCGACAATGATCTTTGGCGGTTAGTGTTTGGGATTTGTGTCTATAAATACCGAAGTTGTAATCAATGAAATGTGTGTCATTTTCAAATTGTTATTCACACACTTGTGAAAACCTTGTAATTCTATGCATAGTAAAATATCTCCTTTTCTGCCCGTGGAGTATTCGGCACAATGCCGGAAACCACGTTAAATCACTATGTTCTTTTTGTTTCTGTGTTTATCAATTCCACCATTCCTTACGTTTGTATTGCTTCTGTGTTTGTTTCTTTCTTAAACTGCAAGCTTTCTGTCTGTGTTTATAACAATAAGGTAAGTGGCAGTTACGAAGGCATCCTCCCAATAGGGAATAGGGAGATTAGACTGGGCCAGGAGAGATAGTCCGACATCGACAATTTAGCGGTGACACCATTCGACGGCGCTGACTTGCTCGTGAGTGTATGGACACGAGAGGCGGTGAATAATGCCAAGAAAAGTGAGGTATTGGGAGAGGTGACAATACTCACCAACCCAATCGGTTTGCAAGGCTTTAAGCTTCATGTTAAAGTGGCGTTCAATCATGGTAAGAAAATCATGAAAAACAGATTCAACATCGGATTTGCGTTTAAGTGGAAAAAGCCATAAATATTTTGTAAAATCATCGATTAAGCTAACATAATAATGGGACCAATAAATGGAAGATTCAGTACACGGACCCCAAACATCGGAGTAAATCAAATCAAGAGGTGCAGAAGACATAAAATCTGAACATACAAAGTTTGACGGTGACTCTTAACTAATTAACAAAGGGCACACATAATAGGGAGTGCTTTATCCGGTAAACTAATAGACAAACGACCTAAAAATTGACGAAGAATAGAAAATGATCAATGTCCAAGGCGTTGGTGCCAGGTAGAAGAAGAGCAGGAGATGTCGGCAAAAGCTTGAACTGGAGACCGGTTGAAAGTGGAAGAGAAGCGATAGAGTCGATCTTTCACAAATCCCCTATGATGGACGTGGCCCAATTAGTCCTTCACACGAAAGTAGTCATTATGAAATTCAAAATAGACATAATTATCATGAGCAAATTGGTGGACAGAAATTAAGTTCATAGTAAGGGCGGGGGAAACTAAAACATTATGCTATATATATGTTCACGTAGAGTAGAAATAGAAGACGAACCGAGGTGAGAAATTTTAAACATGTACCATCACCAACATGTACTTTGCCTGGACCATCGTATGGTTCATAGGAGAGATTCAAATTCTAAAGATCATTGGTCATGTGATGCGTGGCTTCGTGTCGGGCATCCAAATCATTGGTATAGGTGTGGTTATGGTTGATAAATATGGTATGCATGGGGTGGACAAGGGGTAGTATTAGGACGAGGGGTGGATAATTGTATTGAGGGGTAGGTTTAGGCTGTTGGTTATAGCGGTAATAACAGGTTTGAGCTGTGTGGCCAGTTCGGGAACATATTTTACATGTAGGGCGGGTTCACCATTGTACGGGTGATGGGGAGAGCCACGGCCACAGCCACAGCCACGCCCCCGTCCTTAAGAGTTATTATAACCACGGCCACGGCTGGAAGATTCACATGAGAGGACGTAGCATGAGCAGCAACAGCAGAGGTGAGTGCAAAGTCAGAGAAGAGGACTGCGATGGATTAATAGGATGGTGGTGTAAAAGCCGAGATTCGGTGGTGAGAAGTTGAGCGTATACCTTGTCGATGGTGATGGTTGACCGAGCTCCAATCATGGTTACAAGTGCGTCATAATCAGGGCCCAAACTAGCGAGTAGATAGGCTATGAAGTCTTTTTCAGGAAGAGGGTGGCCGACGAGACAAATCATCGGTAAATTTTTTCAATTTAAAGTAGTAATCTGCTGTTGACATATCCTGCTTGTGAGTGGCAGCCAATTTAGTGTGAAGTTGGAATATCTTGGAATGGGTGGCAGATGCGAAAGAGCAGTCTGAATTTCCGATGATAAAGTTGCAGTATAAACCTGGGTTAAAACATCATCAGACAACGAGGAGGTAATGGTACTGAGTATGAGATTATCTTTTTTGACCTTTCGAGATAAGCCGTGTTCAGTGAGATTGTGCCTGCCGGATCTGTGATGGTGGCGTCGGGTGGTTTGATTTATCCATCCAAGTAACTGTAAACGCCTTGGCCCCGAAGATAAGGGATGATTAGGTGATAGTTGTTTCTAGTGAGTTTAGAGATATGGATAGAGAAAGAGAGGGTGAAGGAGGGGTAGGTAGAAGAAGAAGTATTAGTGCCGGACGTGACCTCTATGACACCGGACATGGCTGAGAGTTAGAGGAAGAAGACGACGACATAGATTTTTGTTTTATTGTGTGTTTCTACGGTTTAGGAGAAGGAATTCGGCGTAATACAAAAGAGAGAAGAAACCAGGCTCCAATACCATATTGTAACTGATAGTAATCAAACATTTTCCATTGATTTGTGATGTGATTACAACCGAGTTTATATAGACACATAATCTTGGCCAACAAGTATATCTAAATGGTATATTTAAACAAATTATTCATTATCTATAATATCCTCAACAGTATTTATATACTATCTACGGTCAAAAATATAAGTTACCATAGAAGTTCTCACAAAGCTTAAGAAAATGGTTGAATGTCATAAATTTAAATGTTAAATGTCTAAAATACCCATTGACTATCATTTATGCAATGGTCGTTAAGTAATGAAGGTGGTTGAATTGATAATAAATTAGGAATAAGATAGAGAAAAATGAAGTAATTTAGCATTAGTAATGTAGAATGACTTATATTGTGGGACAAATCTAAAAACATACTATGACTTATATTTTAAGACGAATGTAGTATTTACCCTTCTTTTATATATAAAACTATTGGTGGTGTAATGGTGACTTAAATTGTGCAGTTGAGGTCTTTTCAAATTGAGTGAGATACTAAGCTGAGTCTGTGGGAAACTGAGGTCCGATCACAGAGCGTGAAGTCACTAATCGAGTTTTGGTGTTAAGCTGAAGAAAGTCCGCAAAGTTGATCAATCTGCTGAGGTTGCTGAGTTGGTTCTCAACATTACTTGGGAACACATTAGCCTAGTTTTCTAATTTGGTGAAGGTTACTTCTGGGGTATTTCATTCATTTACTGGGTTGGCGCTTAAGTCGGTTAGGTTGAATTCCTAAGGCCTATAAATACCTTATGTAATCAATGTAAATTGTAACTTTCTCATGATAAAAAATAATCCTCGCTTTGTTCGTGGAGTCGTCGGAACATTGCCGGAAACCACGTTAAATCTATGTTGTTCTTGTTTCTGTATTATTTACTTGTTAATTATTTGATCTTTACTCACGATCACCATCGCTTCTTGATCGATCTGTCATAACAAAATGGTATCGGATCGTCCAGGTTCATCAAGAAATCTATTTATCTGTTGAAGCAAGGTTGATTGGCACCAAGGTCATAATTGAAGCTAGGATTTGGGATCAACGCAAGATTTTATTGTGAGAAAAGATGTCTGCTTTGAATGTTAAAATTGACAAGTTTACAGGAATAAACAGTTTTAGTCTATGGCGGATCAAGATGTGTGCTTTGTTGAAACAACAAGGACTATCAGGTCCTTTGTCAAAATCAATAGAATGAAGCGCTGTTGAGAGAGCCAAGCTGGAGGCAAAAGCACATTCAACAATTATGTTGTGTTTGTCAGATGATATTATCTACTACTGAAGCAGGTCCTTCGGGGAACAACAGATATTTGACTCATTTATGGAGGTGGTACTCAATGTTTTGTCATAGGGTACTGTGATTCTGATTATGCTACTGATGTGGACAGTAGGAGATCTATGACTGGGTATGTGTTTACTTTGGGTGGTTCTGTGGTAAGTTGAAAGGCAACTTTACAGGGTACAGTGACATTATCTATTACCGAAGCAGAATACATGGCACTGACAGAAGCAGCATAGACGCAATCTGGTTGAAAGGCCTAGTCAATGATCTGAGTCTGCATCAAGATCAAGACATGGTGTATTGTGATAGTCTTAGTGCAATATGTTTGGCTAATGATCAGGTTCATCATGAGAGAACCAAGCACATTGATGTTAGGTACCATTTTCTAAGGAATGAGAGGAGGGCTAAAGTGGAGAAGATCAGCACTGATGTTAATCCTGCTGATATGTTCACTAAACCAGTTCCAAGGGGCAAGTTTCAGTTGTGTCTAGACTTGCTAAATATCCAAAACTGTTAATCTGAATTAGGAATACTCTTCTGAAGGTAGGGGTCTGCCGAGGTATTCAAATCTGAAGACAAAGGGGATTTCTGGCACTTGGTTGTGTATCTGGTCAGTTTGCATGAAGTTGAAGTCAATGTGGAGATTTGTAATGGTGACTTAAACTATGCTACTGAGTCTGGTATGGAAACATGTTCTGGTCAACAATGTATGAAGCATCTGCTGAATCTAGTGTTCAGCTAGGGCAAGATTAGTAGGGTTGATCAACCTGCTGATGGCAAGTCTACTGAAGACAAGTCTGATGATGCCCATCAGACTTGTGGAACACGTCTGCTGCATGTTTACAAGTTTTGTCTAAGTTACTTCTGGGGTATTTCAGTCATTTACTGGGTTGACTGTTAAGTCGGTTAGGGTTTGGTTCCCAAGGCTATAAATACCATCTGTATTAATTGTAACTTAGGATGTAACTTTCTGTTGATAATAAAATATCCTCGTTTGTCCGTGGAGTAGTCGGCACATTGCTGGAAACCACGTTAAATATGTGTTCTTCTTGTTTCTATGTTTGTTTACTTGTTATTCTTTTATCTTTACTCACAATCACCATCACTTCTTGATCGATCCGTCATAACAAAGCGGATGTCCGGCGAGAGCAAGTTCATCAACGAACTTTTTTATTTTAAAATAATAGTCAACAACCGAAGAATCACCTTTCCGAGTGGACGCAAGTTCAGTCCGTAATTGTACAAGTTTGGCCCGGCTTTGGGATGCAAACGAGGTCTTTAGAGCCCGCCCATATCTCAGCCGACGTGGTGGCTGTATATACATGGGCTAAAACATCCTCCGATAGTGATGAATTTATTGTGCTGAGAATCAAGTTGTCGTATTTCGACCATTCTGCAAATTTGGGATTGGGTTTGGTTTTGCCATTGTTGCCGGCGAGGGTTTCAGGCGGCGGCTGTCACGGATTTTATCTAACAAAACAAACAAGTAATAAAAATTTATAAATCCGGTATTCCCCAAGTGTAGGGATCGTAGTATAGCGATTAATACCGGAGTCGATCACAGGGAATCGGGGTATCTAGTTCATTAATTCTCCTAAGGTTGATACAATTATTCCTAAACCTAAACTAAAACGGAAAATAAATTGACAGAGGATTGTCACCCAAAGCCAGAAAATATCGCTATAACAAAAGCAAATAAAATAAAACTACAACTAAGAAAACAATAAAACTAACTCATGACTGAAGCAAATCAACAAAGAACAAACATGATCCACCATCCCGCAACCCTTAATTCTTCCCTATTTTATCTTATGATGATTCAATCAAAGTTGTGGTTCACCTAATCAAAGGTATGAATTCCTACTTCCGTAAGTAATCCATCTATCAATCTCATCATCTTCCGATCTATAGAGATTAACGCTCTCAAAACAAGGTGCAAGATTTATTAGATCTAACAACCTAGAGATCTAACCTATCAACTTCCGTTATGTCAAGGTTAAAAGTCTAATCTTTCCTATGGTGATCTAAGGTTTACACCGATTTCCATCATACGGTAAACATCAAATAGCAATACATCTTCCGATATCGATTGCATAAACAAATAAACAAAGGAAAGATACAAACTCTAAATAAAATCACTCACAAGATTATCCAAGAGAGAAATAAAAACGCTGTTGAAAAGTAACCATGGATGCTCCAACACACGGCTTGAAGGCCATCAAAGATGGACGAACAAGAACAAAAAAACGAAAATAAAACCTAATCTAATCGCCACCCCACCTCCCAAAAAGTGGGGTTGGCGCCAGTGGCTCTATAATGTTTGTGTGTCAAGCGGGATCGAATCAGATATCAATAATGTGTGTCTTAGGGGTTGAAATCGCGCTGCTATTTATAGAAAAGTAGTGGCGGCCGCTATGTCGGCTTAAGGACGCCCGTCCGACTTTCTCCTTTCGACGCCGGGCGACGCTGCTCACTCGGCGTCCAAACTCTCTGCTCAACTTTCTTCTCCGGACGCCACCCACTATTCTCGACGCCGCCAACGATCTTCTCAGCTAGACGCCAGTTCACCCTTCTGGACGCCCGTCCAGCTGGATCAACACACGATTCTTCATCTCTATCCTCAATCCATTTCATCTCTATCTTTTCTCCTCTTTATTAATCATCAAATAATTCGAACTTTATCACCTTTCTTCATATAAATCTTCAATTAAACATTATCCAATCCTCCATTGAGCCGCATTATGGTGTATCTACAATCATCAAAAACATGCAGAGTGTAACCATATCCAAATAATCATAAATTCATCAATAAAACGCCTAAATTAACTAATTTTGCGAATCAACCATTAAAACCTCACTTGCTTAATATTTCAATATAAAGCTCAATTTCTATGAAAATAATACGAATATGGGGGAAATTGATATAAAACATATCCTTATAAAACGTATAAAATCACCCTTAACAACTCCCCCACACTTAAACCTTGCTCGTCCCGAGCAAGACAAAACAAAATCAAGACTCGAGACATATAAACATTTATGCAACCATAAAGCATATTCAATAGTTTAGAGGTTCACCCAAGTGTGTGTGCAAAACCATAGAAAACTTCCACTAAATCCAAACTTGAGAAACTCAAAGCAAAACTAGCTAATACCCCTTTGTAGACTAGCAATAAATGACACTTATAAGATGTACCCTACAAACGTAAAATATCCCGAAAAGAATGATAGAAGGCATCTAGGACCTTTCTGAAATACTCAGAGGATAATCCCTACAAAGATATCTATCAGCTTTCTCTGGGATAAGATAGACGATAACTCAGTCTTTCATTCATAACAATTCTTTAGTTGATTTAACTACTTCACAATTAAACACACATCAGAATGAGCTATTGCCCTGTCATAGTAGAATAGGATATTCGTGATATACCCTACCTTACTCCAATCATAAGGCATCTTCTCATGACTGTCGTGAGCTTTTAGTCATCATAGTGGTATAGGACATACGTGGTATACCCTATCGCACTCAAATCATTGACTAGCTTCCGACACACCCAATAATTCTTCATCTACTTTTCAACTTTTTCATTTGACAATAAGTTACGTGTTACTTATCACATTCAAACCTAAGATATTCACAGTATAACATACTTCGGATCTAAATACAAACTATCATAAATCTTAAGATATATACGTAGCACTAAGCACATGACTTATAAGAAAATCAGAAATCACTCGTCCAAAAAGGGGTATAACTTTATAAATTAGCTCATCATTCACTATGGCTCGTGAAAAATAGATCTCAGTGAAACAACCAACTTATCGAACATACAAGATATAGCATCAATGAATATTAAAATCGAACAAAGATATGCATTGCCGACTCGACAAAACAAAAACTTGAAAAATTTAGCTCATTTTACATAGAATCATAACGAATTAAGCAAACGATATGTAGGTACACAAAACCATTCCCTTCCCCCACCACTTAAATCACAACATGTCCTCAAGTTGTGCAGAATTAAAGAAAAGATAAAGAACTTAGCCGATTTGGTAAGGATATGAAGATAGGTCAAGAAGGATAGATAATCGATCCGCGCTTTCCGAGGCACGAGATGTCATAGTATTCCTCTCCGATTCACTTCCAAGGCCACCTTAACAAGAATAAATAAAAATGTACCTGCACCACTTGAAAAACATGGCAGTATCTCGGGGAACACGGGGGATTATAACATGGCAAAAATAATTATAGACAAGAAATAAGCACATGATATAATTGCTCAGATGGACAAATCACCACACAGGGAAAGTACAGGACACCTAAGCGTCAAATATAAAGCCACAGAAGCTTTACAATACAAATAAGGTCCCACATGTGCATACAGAAATGAGGATAGAGGACACTACAAAGTAGCAGGGCTAGGTGCACTAAAAAGATAAATAAAAATAAATAAGAAAAACAGAATAAAATACAATGCAACTAAATGATATGCAACTATACTAAAAAGGAAAACGAAAATAAAGAAAATAAACTAGCCCAACTAATTCCATAGATGTCGCCCTAATCTAAGCGAGGTCAAATATATAAACGTCTACTAAATAACGCCACAGAAGCACAACAAAATTCGATTATGCAAAGCCACATAAGCTTGCCATGCAAAGTGTAGACGTGCTTTTAACAACCCTAAAACCCTAGATAGACGACAAAAGGAACATCATAAATCAAATTGGAATCACATCTAACTAGGTAAATCACTCAACATGGATTGCAATAGATGGACAGAGAACCATAACGGTGAAAGAACAGGACATCTACGCATATATACAAAGGCCACAGGGGCTCACAATAAAACATCCATATCAATTAATAAAGCATGTACAAAGAGTCTACGGGGAAAAAGGATCATACATGTAAAACACATGGAAAAGAAGTCATAGAGATTTTTTCAGATTAAGCTCATATAAAGATGAACATATACATGGAACATTACAAAATAGTAGGCTAGGTGCAACTACATGAAAATATATTATAATGCAATCTACATGATATGCAATTAAATGACATGCATCTAAATGATATGCAAAAATAAAAGAAAATAAAAGAAAGAAAACTAGCCCACTCATTTGCAACACGACATGCATATCATAAACGTCTACCAAATAATGATAGTTTACGATAACGACGCATGATTTATTCAAGATATGCAAGGTGTAGACGCCTTTAAGACTCATCAAAGGTGATAGCATTATGGAAAACCAACGATTAGCTATACTAAATGTAGATATAACTCATAAGAAGACATGGTAGCATACGGAAAACCGACAGTAGCTACCCATATGAGTTACAAAAATAACAAGAAAGCATATAGGTCTCAAAGCTCACAAGATTCATCACAACGATATGTAGCATACGGAAACCGACATTAGCTACTAAATAACAATAAGAACAATTATAGCATACGAGAACCGACATTAACTATAACATGCATAGATGAATCATGTATATAAAAGTTAATCAATTATTTAACATGGATCGGTAGATGGAAAGATGTAAACATGCAAGTTCAGAACATCTACGTAAAAATAACTAGCCACAGAAGCTCATATAGAAGTATCCACGTCAAATAAAGCATTAAAAATCAAGTCAAGAAAAATTTGGAACTAAGCATCTCACAATCACGACTTACCTAACACTCAATTAATAAAACAACTAAGTGTGTGTGTGAATGAATTTCATGACACCCTCTTATAAGTGCATCCCAAGAATCTGAGGTAAATGGGTGTGTAAGATAAAGAAGCCATGCCACAACAGTAACGTCGAAACACAAACAATACTCTAACATGGACCGCAATATATGGAAAAGGCCATGAGGCTTAAAGTAAAGCATCCAAGTCGTGGGTGAAAGAATGCAAATTTTTATTACTATATTCATCACAAACCCTTAACATTTTAAAAATCGTGGTTGGACGGCGGTTCATGTGTATGGACGGGCGCCTGGTCTGGATTTATGAATCGGACGGTCGCCTGGGGCGATCAAACGCTTCGCCCGTGTTCTTCAAAAGCATATCCGCAATGTGGGGTTGGATGGACGGGCGCTCACTTCTCCGGGCGCACGCCGTAATCACAAAGAGTGGACAAAGCGTTCAAAGCGAAGTGGACGCCGTCTGACTCAAATTGTGCACACCAAACAAAACTCAACCGACATCATAAACCCTAGATAAAATCGAGCCCTTGATCAAATCATACCTCGTAAAACCCTAGTTTTATTAAAAACGAAAACAAAACTATGAAACCTAAATTCACGCTTTCATAAATTGAGTAAAAAAGGTTTTGCACATTCTTAACCCAATGGTTATCGAAACACGGCAAAATAAAAACCTCAATTTATTTAACGGTACTTTTATTGAAAGAAATAAAGAAACAAAAGCAAAAGATACGGAAAACCTAAATGAAACCTACCTACGAAAAATTTAAAACAAAAACAGAAAACAAAAAAGGAGAAAATGTGTTGAAATCTTCGAGCCCAAAATAGAAGGGAAAACAGTGGATTTTGACCTCGAAAATGGCATCGAACAGCCGTGAGAAGCGGTTCACCACGCCGTCGGCGCCGGAACGAGCTTTCCGAATTGGGGTCCTGCGCAGAAATCCGACACTCGAGCCGAAAGTTACGGCCAAAATACTAATGAGTGCTAAACGATCCTTTTATCCAAAAATTTGACCGCGAAAAACGTGGAGTCGATGATTCAACCTCATAACCCTACCTACGAAACCTACCTACGAAAAACATGTAAACCCTAAACCCACGATATCTACCTAAAACAAAAATAAATAAAAAAATCGGTGATGACAAGGCCAGCGACGGGCGCCCAAGTTATCGGACGGACGCCTGCCTGGAGAAAGAAAACAGACGGGCGCCCGTTTCTCGGACGCCGCCTCGCTCGGGCAAAACACAAACAGAGACGATCGATTTGGACGGACGGGCGCCCAATAGCTCAGACGCCCGCTTACGCTTCAAATCAAGCACGAACGCCGCTAAACACGAAAACAGTCCAAACAAAACACGAAAACTAAACAAAACCCTAATTGGAACCTAAACACAAACCTATGAAAATTAATAATCACTAGATAACACAAACTACCTTAGAAAAATTAATAATGAATCGACAACCGCACCGATTCCCGGCAACGGCGCCAAAAACTTGTCACGGATTTTATCTAACAAAACAAACAAGTAATAAAAATTTATAAATCCGGTATTCCCAAGTGTAGGATCGTAGTATAGTGATTAATACCGGAGTCGATCACAGGAATCGGGGTATCTAGTTCATTAATTCTCCTAAGGTTGATACAATTATTCCTAAACCTAAACTAAAACGGAAAATAAATCTGACAGAGGATTGTCACCCAAAGCCAGGAAAATATCGCTATAACAAAAGCAAATAAAATAAAACTACAACTAAGAAAACAATAAAACTAACTCATGATCAAGCAAATCAACATAGAACAAACATGATCCACCATCCCGCAACCCTTAATTCTTCCCTATATTATCTTATGATGATTCAATCAAAGTTGTGGTTCACCTAATCAAAGGTATGAATTCCTACTTCCGTAAGTAATCCGCCTATCAATCTCATCATCTTCCGATCTATAGAGATTAACGCTCTCAAAACAAGGTGCAAGATTTATTAGATCTAACAACCTGTAGATCTAACCTATCAACTTCCGTTATGTCAAGGTTAAAAGTCTAATCTTTCCTATGGTGATCTAAGGTTTACACCGATTTCCATCATACGGTAAACATCAAATAGCAATACATCTTCCGATATCGATTGCATAAACAAATAAACAAAGGAAAGATACAAACTCTAAATAAAATCACTCACAAGATTATCCAAGAGAGAAATCAAAACGCCACTGAAAGTAACCATGGATGCTCCAAATTCACCTTGAAGGCCATCAAGATGGGACGAACAAGAACAAAAACTAAAATAAAACCTAATCTAACCGCCACCCCAAATTTTCTCCTGTGGGGGTCAGCGCCAGGCTCCTCTCTAATGTTTGTGTGTCAAGAGGGATCGAATTGTATATCAATAATGTGTGTCTTAGGGTTGAAATCGCGCTGCTATTTATAGAAAAGTAAGGCGGCTGCTGCTATGTCGGCTTAAGGACGCCCGTCCAACTTTCTGGACGCTCGGGCAGACGCTCGTTCACTCAGCGTCCAAACTCTCTGTTCAACTTTCTTCTCCTGGACGCCAGTCCACTATTCTGGACGCCAGTTCAACGATCTTCTCAGCTAGACGCCAGTTCACCCTTCTGGACGCCCGTCCAGCTGGATCAACACACGATTCTTCATCTCTATCCTCAATCCATTTCATCTCTATCTTTTCTCCTCTTCATTAATCATCAAATAATTCGAACTTTATCACCTTTCTTCATATAAATCTTCAATTAAACATTATCCAATCCTCCATTGAGCCGCATTATGGTGTATCTACAATCATCAAAAACATGCAGAGTGTAACCATATCCAAATAATCATAAATTCATCAATAAAACGCCTAAATTAACTAATTTTGCGAATCAACCATTAAAAACCTCACTTGCTTAATATTTCAATATAAAGCTCGATTTCTATGAAAATAATACGAATATGGGGGAAATTGATATAAAACATATCCTTATAAAACGTATAAAATCACCCTTAACAGCGGCGGAATCGTCCCATCAACGTAGCTGTAGATAGGGGGTGGCACATGGAAGGATTTTGGTCACCTGATCCCAATCCAAAAAAAATAAAATCAGTGTATTTTTTACACTATTTAAAAATTTTATATGCTAATAGCTACATATTCAGCCGTTATAATTTTAAAATATTGACTTTTGACCTATAATTATACATATATTTTTTTATATAATGTATTAGAAACTTGTAATACGATATGTCGTTATCGATCCCTGATCCGTGTTAGATCCTCCTCGAAACTACCGGCCGTAGACGCCTTGGCCACAAAGATATGGAGCTCTCCATAGAGAGTAGTTCTGACGATTTAATTTTATGATTTGAATGGAGGAAGAGGGAGAGAAGGAGGGGTAAGAGGTTGTGCTTTGCTCACCGGAAGTCTCTCACAAATCCGATGTCATCGTGAAGAAGAGAGGTCATCGAATTGTTTGTTTGTTTGTTTTTTTTTTTAGATGCAAATGGGAAAAAAAAAAAAAAACCGGGGGGGTTAGGATTATGACATAATACGAAAGATAGAGGAAAAATCTATTTGCTCTGCTATCATATTGTGATTCGTAAATTTATGTTTTCATTAAATTCAAAGCATAGTGGAGAGTTCAATATATAGCATTTGGTGTCTTAGCCTCTAAGTAAATACAAAATAACTTTTAAAATAATAATATTCATAATAATATTCACACTTGAAGATGATCCTCGACAGCTTTCAGATGAGTAAATAAATAGCGACTTTTGTCCCTTATCTTTCCTAAAAGAGCAGGGACTTAGCCTTCATCTTTGATTTTGGTTTGATCACCCATATTATCTTTTAAATCTTTGTGCAACTTTGGTCCATTTAACAACCAAATCAAAAACAAATTGATGGAAAACTTCATGCGTATCCTTCACGCGCTTTTAGCATTTAATATTATTATTATTTTAATCAATTTCCCAAAAAATTATAAGAAAATAAATAAATTATCCCATTAATGTTATTATCAGATAAGATGTAAAACAAACCTTTTTCACCATTCTTCCTCCCGCCGCTTTTCGCTCATCTTTCTCGCCTTTCATCGCTTTCCAACCATAATGTAGCTCGAATTTAGGGGTTTATCCCCAATTTCATCTTCTTTAAATCATTCATCTAATCATTCATCTTGGAAAACGATTTGGTGATTTGCAATATAGATTAGAGGAATGATTTGAAGAAGATGAAATTGGGGATAAACCCCTAATTTCGAGCTACATTAAGGCTGAGAAAGATAAATGAAGAACGACGGGAGGAATAATGGTGAAAAAAGGTTTGTTTTACACACTATACGGTAATAACAATAATGAGATAATTTAATTATTTTTTTTATAATTTGTTTGGAAATTGATTGAAATAATAATATTTTAAAATGCTAACAGCGCGTGAAGGATACGCACAGGTTTTCCATTAATTTTTTGTTGCCTGGCTATTAAATGGTCCAAAGTTGCAAAAGATTTTAAAATATAAGGGACCTGTCAAACAAAAATAAAAAATGAAAATTTAAGTCCTCATTTTTAGAAAGATAGGAGACTAAATTTGTAATTTACCCGTTTCTGTATCTTTATAATGTGATGAATAAAGCCAAGGAAAATGTTGCTATCACGATCCTTCTGTCATAAAGAGTGTCACTATTGATTAATTATTTTTTAATTTCTAGAAATGTATCTTTTTCTAGTTAATATGTATTATACTAGTAGGAAAACTTGTGCAATGCACGGGACTACAATCGTGTAAAAAATATTTGTAAGAAAAATGTTTGACATACAAACATGACTACAATCGAGTAAAAAATATTTGTAAAGAAAGCTGTTTGACATACAAACATGTAAAAAGAGTTAACTGTTATTGATCTAAAAAATGGGAATCCAAGGCAATGATGTTCTTGTGAGATATAGCTCTCTGTAGTTGGGGTTTAGTCTCCACATGAGGCAATTTGTCTGTCACCTTATAGTTGGAAAAAAAATGTGAAAATCTAGATTGACCACCAGAATTAGAAAATCTAGTAGTAGGAGTAGGCCTCTAATTTAGTGACTGAATCAAAATGATTGGTATCGAAATTAGAAACATTTGAATTCCTACAATGCCGAGTTCTTTAATCATTATCTGTGCGAGGAAAAAGGGTCGGCGAGCAACCTTTTCCAGCAAGAAGAATATGTCATGTCATCGTTTACGTGGTCATAGTAGCATGACAGAGTACGTTACAACGAACCCCTCTTTTTTTCTCAAGCAATATTACATTGAAGTGACATCAGGTAACTAAAAACAAATCATTGCTAATTGAAGATGAAATGGTCAGAAGATGATATATTCTGTAGACTCATTAACCTTTCCGGTCATCCAAAGGACAGATTTCAATATCTCCATCTCTGCAAACAATACAAACACTAAGAATGGAGATCTCATTATTTCAAACTGCTTATCCTCTCGTTGAAAAAAAAAAAGCATCTATACCTCATTATCCCGTTGCTAAATCATAGTAGCAACAACATTATGATAATCAAATGGTGACAACAAAGAGAAATGAACTTTATGTATGAAATAGAGCAATCAAAGGCAAAATTAGGATTTTAGTCCTCTAAACACTTATTTTTGGATTTTAGTCATCCTCTCTCATCTCCGCTTGAAAAAAATGGTCCTCTGTTGGGCTTTTTTAGATTTTAGTCCTATCCACGGAAATAGGTGATTGGGCACCGAATATTTAAAAACGCTACGTGGCAACCTAGTTAGAGGTCTATTTTAAAAATTCCGTGCCTAATCACTATTTCCGGCGGATAGACTAAAATCCAAAAAAGCAATTTTAGAGACCATTTTCCTCACCGGAGCAGAGAGCAGGACTAAAATCCAAAATAGGCCAAGTTAGAGGACTAAAATCCTAATTTTGCCAGCAATCAAAAGAGCAAGGAACAATTGTAGCCACTGATTTTCCAAAAGCCACATTCATCTACAAAAAGAAGTTTACATAATGCAGAAAAAAAGGAAAAAAACCATGTGTTGAGGTCTTATTTTATGGCACGTTCGCAATTTTCATCCCATCACAGCATTGCTAAGAAGATAGAACATCATATTCAAACACAATATCAGTAAAAACATAGTCAACACTAATCCACATAACCCTTGTCTAATTGATTAATTATATCATGTCTATGCCCAAATTGTAGTAAATAATCATTTACTTGTGTTGATGCATTAATTGTGTAAGGTTTTCTTATTGTGTGTGCTAGTGCTATGTATGCACACATTATGGCGTGCATTTTTATGTAGTTTATGTGAAGCAAACAATACAAGAAATTTGTCAATTTACGGCATGCAAAGCACGTCATAGATGGTAAATTACGGCACACAAATGCAAGCCATTGATGGACACGCCGTAAATCTATGTTGAAAATTACAACATGCTTTTGTAAGCCATAGATGATATGAAATGCACGCCGTAAACATAGTTTGAGCCCAATAAAAAAAATTGTTCGAGACATGCAAGTGCACGCCGTAAACTCAAAGCAGAGCACGCCATAAATGCCCTATCTACGTCAAATTACTACGTACAAAGAATGCCGTAAAATAACTAAAATCTCTACCACGGAATGCACATGCATGCCGTAATGACCAACCAGTCCAAACCAATAATAATAATCAAATTTCATATGTAGGCCCTTCTCCCTCCTCGCTTACTATGTCTGTGAAACGTCATGTTGATTTTATGCACCAGCTTGTTCATCGTACTGTGTAATAAATTACATAAATAGCTTAATAAGTTGAAAGTTCAAACCATAACATAAATAGGTTGTTAACTCTAGCAAAACTTAAATTGCATGAATGATTTAAAATCTAAACTACAACCATAAAACAATTTCACGAGACTGTTGAAAACCATTCAAAACTAGAAGATGGAGAATCCCTCTTACCATCCAATCTTTCACACTGCTGCATTCAAAATCCGCCTTTGAGGACAACAAACCACTACACTGCAATTCTAGCTCAAATTCAGCTCATCAACTCATTCTTGATAGTGTCTTTCATAGATCAAGAAAGCTGCACCGGGTCACCCGATAAATAATCGTTCATATAAACACAGGTCAAGGCATCAGGCTGACATCAAGCATAAGGTAAAGCCTGCTCAAGTTTCAAGGCAGGGATGTTTAGGGGTATCGGTGACGTGATATCATGACTTGTTATAACCACAAATTCTAATATATAGGTAATATTATAGATTATACTTTGAAATACATTTCAAATAAATTCATTATAATTATGACTACAAATAATCTATTATGTACCAGCAATTGAAGGCCCCGATCATGAAGTTCAACCATAAGAACAAGAGTAGCAGCTCTATTTAACCACAACTTGTTCAACCGTAATTGAAAAAATTGTGAGGAACAAACCGTAATCGAGCAACCAAAAGCAAGACACGAGACAAACTTTTTGGCCATACAAATTGTTCAAGGAGTTACCTCAATCGTTTCCAATGGAAGCTGTGAGAATATCACCAGGCCTCATACCCGTTCCACTAATCATATTCTCACAAGTTGCAACCACAAAATGAACCTGCAAGAGCGTCACTTATTATAAGATTTAGCATGATATTGCCAAGTCTCTGTTTGACATTAACTCCATACTGCAACAAACATTTTAAGCAAAATCAAATTACCTTATAATGCATACAAATAATAATAAAATGCATGCAAATCTTCCGTACAATCTCAAAGAGCATATTAAAAAGCTAAATATGTTATGAATAGTACAACTTTTTCTTCCTTTCATTGGCCACTAAAGGGAGCTAACTTATAAATTAACCATTTCTTACAGAATCTGCAGATTAAGCATACAACTTTCATTGCATGGCCCCTCTAATGTTGAGCTATATTACATTTTGAATATATACTCTATTACTTTAAACAAGGTCTTATTACAGATAAAGGTCCAACTGCAAGACATGTGCCACAAATTTCAGAGAAGCAAAAGGTCATAACAAGGAAGCAACAAAAATCATGAAACCAACATTTTTTCTAAACAAAACCCAAAAAAGTAATGAAATTTAATAACCAAAAGTTCATTTTTTTTCTCATCTTCACTAGGAAGATGCAAGTTTTCATCTGACATCACGATCCCTTAACTTGAATCATGGAAAAGTTATCTAAACAAGACTTAAAATAGAAGAGTGATATTCTCGCATGGTACATTTTCTGGAACTTAAAAGGACCTTAAGTTAAAGGCTGTGTTTACGCCCCCAAAAAATGAAACAATTATTGTAGCTATAATTTCACCTTTAATCATTTCATACAACAAGCATCTGCGATAACAAAGTATATATACACCATAGTCACAGTTGATGCACTTCTCACAAGAGAACTATGTGAAGAAGGAAAGAGAACTGAACAGAAAACCAAAACTGAACAGAGCAAAGATTCAGCTAGTCCAAATTCTCGGCATAGCAGATTTAACAAGCTCGGGTCATACTGAACACATATAATCCACATAACCTGAACCTTAAACTCATACAAATTCTTGGCATAGCAGATTCTTAAGTCACTTAAAAAGAAAACTCAATGACTACAAACTAAAGCAGATTCAGGTGGTCCAAAACTTACACCTGGACCATCCTAAAATTAGTGTGAAAATGAAAACCTATGGTTTATGGCACGCTTTTCATTCTATATGACGCAAAATGCACCTTCTACCATGCAGTTGTTGGTCCCTTGAAACGGCTTTGGTTAAGTTTAGAGGGGGGGTGAATAAACTTAACACTTAAACTTTTGGAGCTAACAAACACAAAGAACTTCAAAGACTGCCGATACTTGATAGAGTCCACGATCGTGAGTTTATCAATTTGTGCAAATGGAATTATATCAAAAATTAAGCCTTATTACTTGTTGTTAAATATGATACCAAGTATTAGATACTCATTAGTGTATATGTGTGTGAACTCGCTTGCTAGATTCGGTGAGGTTGATGTGTGTAATAAACTAAATGCGAATATATAAGTACAGAAAAGTAAATAGCGTGATTTTATAGTGGTTCCAGGTGGTGTAATCTCGTCACCCACTCTTCTTCCTCGTGATGTTGGAGGTAATTCACTAGAGAGATTCTTGAGATAGCTGTTACAAAAATCCCTAAGATGTTTGTCCTTCACCAATAGCTATGGTTTCACAAACTGAAAACTATGAACATGTAGGATTGTCGCCCAAAGTCTTCCACCGGGTCCTCGAGGGGTAGGATTGTTAGGTGTGATGCCCGAAAGACAATTTTTGTAATTGTTTTATTTAATAAATGAAATGATATTATTATTCATATTTATTATTCTCATAATCACCGATGTGACAATAGTATTTACACTACGAAAAAACCCCGAGTATATCGTTTATGTAATCACTTAACTCAAAGTATGAGATATACACGGAGGATTGAGTTAGTGAAGATGTACTTAAAATACAATTAGTCCGTAGTAAAGTTAATCGAGAGTATCGGGTCTCCCTTTAACGTACTATTAATGCGCCCATAACACGATAGGTGTGATCGTCTTATCCGGACTTTCGGTTAAAGGAACCTAATGGGGCATTTGTATATGATAGATATATCATATAGTATTTGACCGATTTGATCTCGAGTTCTCAATATAATTCCGTAATTGAGAAGTCTTATCGAATCATTAGATGATCATATTATGGATATATCTTAATCTCGAGGTGATCACGATGATTGCTTGAATCGCATGAGGTTTGACTTGACGGTTAAGGATTACAATCGAGTCTGATCCCAATTACCCCATCTTGGCATTGTATCTTGGATTGAGTGAGTAGTCCGTGTTATCACGAGATACGAATCCATTCCTTCCATTTATGGAAGTAGATAGACGAGCTTCCCTTATGAGTTAATCCTAGGCATTGATCGATCCATGGGATTCATATTACAATCGATTAGCTACCAAAGAGTTATTTGAATTATTGATCACTAGGGGTTAATGGTAAGTAAGGACAAGATGTTCGAAAGGGTTAACGGTAACTTCCCAATTTAGAATGAATAGATCTATGGAGGATTAATCCATATGAAATGATTATATCAATGGACACTTATTACTTTCGTGAGGAGATAAATATAATCTTATAATCGGAGTGCGATCACGGGATTATGGTGGCATATTCCGTGATTGATTTATCGAATATGATTATTCTCATTCGTAAGATAATTATTTATTTGATTTATCGGAGCCACGATTATTAGTCCATGGTCCCCGACGCGCCTCCTAATATAGCATAGATATTCTCGGACGTCGAATCCTAATAATATTAATTTAGTTCATGTTGGACTTTATTAAAACGATATGTGAATTAATTGTTTAGTGGACTATTAAATTAGTTGGGCTAAATAATTAAATATGTGGAAAAGACATTTTCCATAATCTTACTTCAAATTATTGTGTAATGGCAAAATTAATATTGACTAGGTCAATAAAAATTGTGGCGCCTCATATGTCTTTTTGACACAGGAATTAGTTTTCTTGTGTGTTAAAAAGACATATGTGCATAAAATATTTATTGGATAAATATTTATGGTAAATAATAAAGATAAAAATATTCTTGATTTGTTCTAGAATATTTTGAGATTATCTTTTATTTAATAGGATTATTATAATTGATTTTGTATTAATTATAAAATCCTTGGAGACAACAAGATTACTCTCCATATAAAGAGAGTTCTCCCAAGTCTAAAACACACAATAAATTTCGACTTCTCCTCTTAGAGAGAAGAAGTGATAATTTCGGCCAAGGGGTTTAAGGGGAAAATCTTGGAGATTTTTCCGGGTAGCATATTGGAGGGGTTCGAGTCGAGAATTCCTTCCACCGGGAATTGCTTGGATCACACGTACGGAAGATCGTGGTGCTCTTCACATCATTGTTCGATCATCCTAATAGCGGTTCTCCAACTTGGATTTTGAGATCCAAGAGGTATGTTCTACAACTTACTTGTAGATGTAGATTTAATGTTTTATTACGTGTATTATATAGATCTAGATCCTTAAATCGCTTCCGTTGCGATGATATTTTCCTAACAGTGGTATCAGTCGCCAAGGGGATCTATATTTATTCGTATAAAATATTAGATCTAAGGAGTGGAATATGCATGTGTAGATTGCATTATTTTCGTTTTTAATTTTATTATTTTCGAAAATTTTATGATGAATGCTTGCGATTGTTGTGGTTGAAGAGATGGATTGGTGTTGGCATTGTTTACCCGTTAGATCTATTGTACACTCATATGAATGATGAAAATTCGTTCATATGAGTATAGGAAATTATGTAATTTATCTTTATTGCAAGTTTAATTTCCAGCAAATAGATCTAGTTTGTAGCTGTTTAGTATTGTTTGCTTTTTCCCGTTGATCGAGCCGTTGAAACGACGATCCCTCCGGTCAGAATGAAGATTAGAAGATGATGATCAACTCCACAAATTTTGGCGTCGATCAGAGTCCGTTTCGATATCCGTGTGATGCTGCGAAGAGGCTGCTGTAACAGAAAAACGCAGGATTCACAGAAACCCTACCTGTGACTTCCTCGATTTTCTGGGAGAGTTTGGACCGTTGAAACGAAAATCCGACCGTTCAGATTGATCAACTTGGAGTTTTGGAGGTACCATAAAAATTTCAGGTCGATCGGGATTCATCTCGATTCCCGATCTGCCTTAGGAAGTCCTTGATGCGGTGCAGTCAAAGTTAGATTCAGCAGCAAGTTGGGCGGTTAACTGGAGAAAATTGACAAGTCAAAGCTCCGATCCAACCGTCCATATTTGAGTTCGAGAAGTGAAGAAAAGATCTGGAAAGTTTCGTCCCGATCCGAGTTCGTTTGGTTTCCCGATCATCGAAGAGTTCAAACAGCTGCAGTTTTTTTAGAAAGTAGTAAACCCTAGTTAGGGTTTTGTTTTTCTTTTATTTTCTAATAGATTAGTTACGGGGGTGCCAACGATCCATCTCGGTGTTTAAATTTTCCGCAATTTTATTTTTTATGTGTTTGATCATAAAATGACATAAAATCGGAATTGCCATGACATGCATTCATATCATAAATCCACTCCATGCATACATGTAGAATTTTAATTTTGGTAATTAAAATAGGCATGTATACAAACTCGCGTAATTAGTTGAAATTTAATTAATACGTGGTAATTAATTAATTTAGTAACTAATTAAAGATCCGAGGACGGGTTATGAAATCGTTAGCCTTTCGGTGTGTGTTCTCGGTGAACCGCCTTAAAGCTCCAACGAGATCACGTTTTCGATTCGTAGTGTCTACGAGATTGAATGATGGTAAAAGAACAATAAATCTTGGATAAAAACGGTTCGCCTTTAGGTTGGGTGGTCAACTGAGCTTCGCTCAAACGACTTCACCCTCCTAGTGTGATGTATGCACGGGGGTCCGGCAAGACTAAGCCAAACCGAGAGCGGAGGGGTGATTCCTTCTAATCTCAATAGGGCTCTCTTGACCCGATTTCGTCCGATCACACATATGTTCCAACGAATAGGAAGGGTAGGCTTGCCTACGTTACCGACACCATTCGAATCCTTGATTTGATGTGCTTTTATGTTAACATCAAAAGACGTGGTTAGTTAACCCACCACCACTTCCAAAATATTGAGTGGGAGCGGGGAAGGCGGCGACAACCAACCCCACGGTCTCTACTATAGATGCAAGTAAGTGAGAGAAGGGTGACGCCATGGCGCTTTGATTTCGCCCCCTACGGATGGTGTTCACCCCTATCAACATTCATGGCTTGGTCTCCGAAAGGATAGGATTTACGGGTACTCGTCGGGTCACCGACCTATCCTACGACGGCACACTCGGGCGTACCTAAGAGATCCGATATAGTAGGTCACACTCATCAAGGGTATTTTTGGTAATACCTAGGCTAAAAAAGGAAGGTAGTCAATGAATAAAGGGATGTTCGATTCTCGTGGGATGTCTGATTCTCACAAGTTATTCATTGATTTAACCGTCTCATCTCTTTGACCTACCCTACGGCGGCACTGAGATGCGGGGTTAAAACCTTGGAATGGTAGAGTAGACTTATTTTTTAGTTTACAATTCCTAAAATTTAATATAGTAGTGTTAAACTTGAATTAATATATGTCATTTTATTTACAGCATTATATCCCTTACTAAATTGCTTAAAAAATTAATTGACTAGTATTGACTTTGTTAAAAAGTGGAAAGTAACTAGGACGTTGAACTAGTTAATCGATAATGCAATTATTTTTCGAAAGAGATATTTTCTCTTAAGCCTTTTAAAAATCAGAGTGACATATGGGTATGTCACTAGTGTCATTTGTGTTAAACGGGAGACAAACTTAGTTTGATCAAAGGTGATTTCGGACTTTGAAATTCTTCTAGTGAATTTTAAGTGTGTAGTAATTACACGAGTAAATTTTCTAATTGAAAAATCGGAAAATCATGAAGTGTTACTAGTTGGACGATATTTGGAATTGATGAACTAGTGGGAGCTTTATGATTTATTGTTTTTCTAGAACATTAGAAAAGTGTAATTGACTACACACGTAACCGTTCTAATTGAAAACCGGAAAGTCATGAAATGTCGCTAGTTGGACGATATTTGGAATCGATGAACTAGTGGGAGTTCTATGATTTGTTGTTTTTCCGAAAACATTAGAATCGTGTAAGTGTTTACACGAGAGATTTTCAAATTGAAAAATTGGAAAATCATAAAATGAGCATTCTTTGGTTAGACGGTATTTGGAACCGATAAACTAGTGGGAGCTTTAATGTTATGATTTGTTGTTTTTCCGGTATGATAGAAAATCCGAGAAGTCCTAACAAGAAACAATCGAAATAGACATCCCACGGTTCAAGAGTAGTGTCTACTCAAACGAACCGTTCAAAGACTCATTTCCATTCACGGAAAGTCAAGAATGGGAGAATATGTCTAAAAGTGTTAGTCATCTAAAAATCGAGTTGATTTTAAGGCTAAAACGAAAATTAACAAACCGAAAGTCATAGGATAAGGATAGTGATTTCGATCACCAACCTATGAATCCTTGGTGATTTTCACTTAGGCTATGTTCTTTGGAAGAACGAGATAGTTGTGCATTAACGATTAATAGACAACGGGCGTAATTTTAGCAAAATAGTGGGAGTGATATGAGGAAATGAATCTCGATTCAATCCTTGGATATCGCAGAAGATTTATTTTTTCATTTAAGATTCGTTGGAACGAATGGATTTACCTTTTATTTGATAATTTGTTTGTCTTATAGAAAGTGAATATACCATTTGTAGTACGAATCTAAGACTCGGACTTTTGTTTGATAAAGTCAAAACCACTAAGAAATGTCCGAAATACGATATGTACCATCTTAAGAACTATTAAAAGCAATTGGTTTCTATATTTAGATAAACGCTTCTTCATATTCCATAGTTAGTGCATAGTCCCTAAAAGACAAGACTCAAGACTGCGGCTCAGGGTGATTCCTTTCTCCCATCCTGGTTATATTGTCTCAAAGGTTCAATGACTAAGTTTCCTTTCAATCGGGAAAGGATAATGGTTATAAAGAAGTAACATAGCTTGTTCATGACGACCTTCGGGTCCGATGAAAGATACAAGCTAGTAGGAGCTTCCGAGTAGTGACTTCTTGTCCGATAACTATTCAAACACTCCGGTAAGTTTATCCAAAATATTTTATGGTGTCTCGGATTACATCGAGATGGAGTATTCTATACTCAAAATGGGCCATCACATAGTCCTGAGACTCGATGTTCGGCCCGCCTCATAGTGAAATGCTTTCACTAAGGAAGAAACCATTGAATTGCCTTACATAGTTGTAGATGTGCTACAATACACTTTTAACTCAATAAAGATATTGGAAGTGAAATAACGGTTTACATTGAAATGTAGAACCGAGAAGTCTACCTAGAATGTGCTTTGGAATTAACGAATAATGAGTGGATTCGGTTCACCCAAATTCCGTCAACATAAGCATTTAGCACATGATGCTTGATGGTAGGATCTGAATTTCACGCATACGTTCGGTCAATGACCATTCGTGCTATATCTTTTAAACTATTGAGTATAAAGGTTAGATATAGGATTCTTGAAATCGGGAAGGGACGCTTATATCATGCATCCTTTCGATAGAATCCATGTTCGGAAAACCTTGAACCTTGAAATACGTTTACTCAAGGTAGTTACTAATCGATTAAAATCGCACCACATCCAACATCGGTTGTTGGTGATGACACTAAATACTCATGAACTAAATCGAAATTTGATCCACCAAGAAAATAGTGGGAGTATGGTTTATCCATTACCCATTACGGTTTCTGCGGACTTTGTAGTCCGAGGATCGATTGATGACTGTGGCTCTTTTGTGAGCAAAGATAGATTACGATAATAGAGGTTGGTTTACAAGCCATAACCCTGTGAATGGAGTTTGGTACTCCGTAGTCGCTCATACTCTTGTAGAACCACCGAGTGTCTCAGGCCCAGTGGGAGTAATTGGATCTACACGGAAAGAGTAGAATGAATTCGGTAATTCATGATTTCGCTCAAAAGCGTAAAATAGGGGTGATTCCCCGAGACTTTCTTGCCAAACAAACGGAATCTGGATTCATTCGAACGTAAGGTATTGCCTTATGAACTTATGACAGATGACTCACAAGGCTTATGTCCTTTGTGGATAAAAGCAAACCTCTTGGTCATTGGAAGTCATATATTTCTATAATATATGGATTTGACCGAATATTGATAAGTCTTGTGTAGATCGGATATCAATTTTAGTACAAGAGTGAATATATACATATATATTAGTGTTTGTGAAGGATAACGCCGCACCGGTTGGACTCAACATGGGTGTGTTAGTGAAGTCGAATCGACAATGCCACAATTCTCTGCAATGAGATTTGGACAACATTCAAGAGTTTGACTCGGTCGAATTCATTAGAATCAGATCATTGGTTTCCCATCCATCTTATTGGTTAAGATGATGCATCATGTATGCAACATTCAACGAGGAAGTTCTACCCTATGCCTCGGGAATGACTCTCTAAATCTTCGGATAAAGAGAAATGGGATGGATTCTCTTTGTGACAAGAGATGGTCGAGTTATTGAACGTCAATTTTGATCGAATCTTAGATTCGGCCATTAACAAAGCAAGTTTAGTATGTCCTTTAGTATCTTGAGAGAACGAGGAATAATATGCGGACATATTCATGTATGAGCTTGGATATGTGTGATACATCGTTTCGACTTTGTGTCGATTAAGGATGATCGTTAAGTCGATCTCGGTCTCGTTGTTTACTCTTGTGTTGAAGCTATTGCCTGGAGGAATCCAAAGAACGCCAACTCGACTTTAACTAGTTGGGTGATTAGCGGCTTTTGTAGTAGCTAGAGAGCGATATAGCCTCGGGATTTCCTTTCGATTCGGAGTGATTCCAGATTTGGAAAGCCGATACCACATCATTGTGCAAACGATGAAGGGGTAGCTTATAAGGATTTCGAAATCACTTGAGTTCAAGAGCATATTGGGAAAGTACCACATGATTAGATGGACCGCGACGCTTTGATTCTACGGATCGCCTCGAGCCGACAACCCGATCGATCATTAAGACCCATGACATTCGAGATATAGGTGCTCCCGAGTCACCGACCTATCCTACGACGGCATACTCGGAGTGTACTTTGGAATCAAATGGTTATGATAAGTTTTGTGGGTACTAAAATACGGGATGAGTCTCCATTGCTTTAGAGCAAGTGGGAGATGTAGTTTGTTTGTAGTTTTAAATAATAGGGTATGCTCTAAAACAATTAATCACAAGCTTTCGTGCAAGTGGGAGATTGTTAGGTGTGATGCCCGAAAGACAATTTTTGTAATTGTTTTATTTAATAAATGAAATGATATTATTATTCATATTTATTATTCTCATAATCACCGATGTGACAATAGTATTTACACTACGTAAAACCCTGAGTATATCGTTTATGTAATCACTTAACTCAAAGTATGAGATATACACGGGAGGATTGAGTTAGTGAAGATGTACTTAAAATACAATTAGTCCGTAGTAAAGTTAATCGAGAGTATCGGGTCTCCCCTTTAACGCACTATTAATGCGCCCATAACACGATAGGTGTGATCGCCTTATCCGGACTTTCGTTAAGGGAACCTAATGGGGCATTTGTATATGATAGATATATCATATAGGGTTGGACCGATTTGATCCGAGTTCTCAATATAATTCCGTAATTGAGAAGTCTTATCGAATCATTAGATGATCATATTATGGATATATCTTAATCCCGAGGTGATCACGATCATTTGCTTGAATCGCATTATGAGGTTTGACTTGGCGGTTAAGGATTACACTCGAGTCCGTGATCCGAATTACCCCATCTTGGCATTGTAATTTGGATTGAGTGAGTAGTCCGTGTTATCACGAGATACGGAATCCATTCCTTCCATTTATGGAAGTAGATGAGACGATTCCTTATGAGTTAATCCTAGGCATTGATCGATCCATGGGATTCATATTACACCGATTAGCTACCAAAGAGTTATTTGAATTATTGATCACTGGGGGTTAATGGTAAGTAAGGACAAGATGTTCTCGAAAAGGTTAACGGTAACTTCCCAATTTAGAATGAATAATCTATGGAGGATTAATCCATATGAAATGATTATATCAAAGGACACTTATTACTTTCTCGTGAGGAGATAAATATAATCTTATAATCGGAGGAGTGCGATCACGGGATTATGGTGGCATATTCCGTGATTGATTTATCGAATATGATTATTACTGTTCGTAAGATAATTATTTATTTGATTTATCGGAGCCGCTGATTATTAGTCCATGGTCCCCGACGTGCCTCCTAATATAGCATAGATATTCTCGGACGTCGAATCCTAATAATATTAATTTAGTTCATGTTGGACTTTATTAAAACGATATGTGAATTAATTGTTTAGTGGACTATTAAATTAGTTGGACTAAATAATTAAATATGTGGAAAAGACATTTTCCATAATCTTGGCCCAAATTATTGTGTAATGACAAAATTAATATTGACTAGGTCAATAAAATTGTGGCGCCTCATATGTCTTTTTTTTTTTGACAAAGAATTAGTTTTCTTGTGTGTTAAAAGACATGTGCATAAAATATTTATTGGATAAATATTTATGGTAAATAATAAAGATAAAAATATTCTTGATTTGTTCTAGAATATTTTGAGATTATCTTTTATTTAATAGGATTATTATAATTGATTTTGTATTAATTATAAAATCCTTGGAGGACAAGGATTACTCTCCTATATAAAGAGAGTTCTCCCAAGTCTAAAACACACAATAAATTTCGACTTCTCCTCTTAGAGAGAAGAAGTGATAATTTCGCCAAGGGGTTTAAGGGGAAAATCTTGGAGATTTTTCCGGTAGCATATTGAGGAGGGGTTCGAGTCGAGAATTCCTTCCACCGGGAATTGCTTGGATCACACGTCTGAAAGATCGTGGTGCTCTTCACATCATTGTTCGATCATCCTAATAGCGGTTCTCCAACTTGGATTTTGAGATCCAAGAGGTATGTTCTACAACTTACTTGTAGATGTAGATTTAATGTTTTATTACGTGTATTATATAGATCTAGATCCTTAAATCGCTTCCGTTGCGATGATATTTTCCTAACAAGGATTGCCTCTTCACCAGCTCCACCACAAACAACAGTCTTTCACACAGATGTGCTTCACTGTTTTCAACAGATTTCTTGTAAAGGAAAGTTTGAATCAAGTAAATGATTGATTCGCAGCAACTTGATCGAGATGATATGATCGCAAATTTCGGCGATCTTCAAGTGTGTAAACTTGATGTAGCTTGAATACAGATTACACTTGAAGATTTTCTCTGGATCAGTAGCCTTAAGCTCAGTAGGGTCAGCAGGGTGTTTTTCTTGATTTAATTCTGATTGCTGAAGATAGATCCTTAATATTTTTCTTTTTCATCACTTGTATCTGAATTAGGAGCCCTCTATTTATAGGTAGGAGTCCTTGTGACTTGTATTTGAAATTCAAATATAGCCGTTCCAGCTTTTGTCCTATTTGACTTGCTTTCTGTCACTGTTCATAGTACTGACACAGTCAGATTGCTTTTTGACAGTGTACAGTCTGTCCAACCTTTGACTTGCAACCATTGGATAAAGTCCTGAATTATCCCAACGTCCCTTTAATCTTAACCATTGATTTGTTTGATAAAATCAGAGGTTGTTAGCTGTCCTTATCCATGTTTTCTTGCAATGTAATCTTTAATAAATCGAGGTATATGTATCAGCAGGTTCATGAGTCTGCTGAGATACATATCAGCCAGCTGAACCATATTTTGCTAACTGTCTTTTATCTAACTTTTATTTATGAAGTTAGATTACACCTTTTTGCATATAACTAAATTCCAATCATCATCCATCTTATGGAACTTAGACCTTATACACAAGGTATATGTAATCAGTTTAGGTCATCACAGACTTCCCTAAATTCTGATTCCATATCCTTGACTTTAATTACTAAGTTTGATCCCTTAGCCTTCATTAACTGAGTTTGAGCCCTCAACCTTCAGTCTTCAGCAGGTTCCTGATAGGTCTACTGACCTAACTACCCAACTGACCTAGACTAGTCTACTGATATAAGTCAGCTGACCTTTACAGTGCTTGTTTGATCAAATCTATACAAAGATCAAACTCTAATAAACCTATACATTTGATCTAGACATCTTTTTGCCTTTGCTCTATAACAGTTAGTCTGGCACTCATCACTAAAACTTAAAAATAAGTCCAACAGCAGTTTTACCCGAGAACATCGAATGGAAAAAAAGAAAGAATTTTTTAATGGATATTTTGGGCTATTGTGGCAAACAACATCGAAGTGTGGCAAATATAGCAACAGATTTACAATGCGCGGCTAAAAGTGTAACACAATAACATATTTTTCTTGTTGTGTCGCGTAGAAATCATAAATGGAAGTCTTAAGTGCACTCAATTCAACACAAATTTACGACATACATGTTAAAGCACGCCGTAAAATGTCAATATTTATGGTGTTCTTAAAGGCATGCCATAAATGTATGCCGTAAAAGTACACTTTTCTTGTAGTGAAATGACCCCATAACGGGGGATGTGTCGTTATTAGGAGTTGATTTAGCAGGGGTAGAGGAGGAAATACGGTTGCCATTTTTCCATTATGAGGAAATTTGGTATCATTCGAAAAACTGTTGAGGGAGAAATACGGTCATTAAAAACCATTTTTCCCGTCATTAAAGACTTTTAATGACGGGGAATGTACACTCGTCGCCCGTCCTTACTGCTTCTCTATATAAAGGTATATAGTGGGAGAAAAAAGTCCCTTCACTATTGTTCCTCGTTTAGTGACGGGTATTTTACTCTCAATGCTGACATCACCATTGTTCATAAAACTCGTCTTCTCTGTCAACACCCCACATATGATATTATATCAAAAACCTCCTACGCAGCCGCAAAACCAATAATACTACACAAACTACTACCTGGACCATATAAATAAAACCTTGTTGTATGATATGTACAGATATGAACATATAGATTGACATGACAAACAATGAATAGCCTTTTGTTACACCAACTAATAACCTTGGACCACTTGAATCACATAATCTAGAAAGGAAGTTCTCCAATGCTTTTCCTGCGGCCAAATATGTTCTAGTTTGCAACCACAATAAAGCTATTAAAGTAGTAAGTTAACATTATGGACTTAAGCACAAAAAAGGAAGCGGAAAAAAAGGCTTACGCAAGTAGAATTCAAAAATGAATAAAACGAAGTAGACTCACTTCAGAGAGGAGTGATTCTTGTAGAGCAGTCTAACAATTTAAGGAGAGCATACCACGTGCCTGAAAATTAAAAATTCTAAAATGTCAGAAAATCAAACGAATCAACCAGAATACATAATAAATTAGGTCTAAGAAACTGAAATAAACACATAACAGTAGTAAATGACGAAAAAAATATGAAAGATTCAACTGGATTGTTTATGCATCAAACTTTTTGGTGATATTGCACGTACCCAAAGAATATATCCATGTAAGTTTCCTATGTTTTGTCTGTGTTTATAGAAAGCTCGGAATACCTTCTGCGCAATTTTTGTTTTCATTTTTCTAAACAAATCCCCATCTTTTAAGTAGACAAATCCACATCTTTGAAGTAGTGAGAACACATACATAGCTTCCTGTAAAAGGAAAAAAAATTATAAGAAAAAGCCAACAAAATATTAATGACTCAATTAAATGACTCACCTTTCATACAATCGACTGAACATTGGAAAAGACATCAATCCATCAAGGAACCGATATGACGATGACAAATTATGTCACCTAATTAATCCGGGCTTCTATGAATCTAGTGTTGAATATCCAAGACCATAATGCCCTACGAACGTGGTGATGATTGATGTTATTTGCGGCTGAGTCTAAGAGCTTGTCTTAGATTGCCTACGTATCCTGTAATTGTCCAGGAATCAAGCCTTACGTAGTTCCTGGAACGTAGTATTTATAGCGATAATGCGTGCCCTAACCCTAATATGGTCGGTTCTAGCTATTGTCACGTTTACCCTTCATGGGCCTTACCCTTTGCCCAAGTTATCATATAAATAATAGGCCTTCATAGCTGGTGTGGACTCTGTCCTCGAGGCCGACCAAATCGACCTGTAATAGCCGACTCGAGGAACTTTATCCTACACTGCTCGACTATCGATCGTCCTAGACTATCTCGAGACTCGACATGCATACTTTGGTACTTATTCAGAACGTGAGGACCAACCGATACATAAGCCCCCAGACTTGAGAGAGGTGACTCCCATTGCCCGAGGTCAAATCTACCATTTTGAAATCGTCTGCGAGTTGGACCATCGTTTGGGCGGGAAAAAGCACTAACGATTCGCCTGCCACCTGCAACCCTAGCCAATCGTGGCACTGCATCATGACGTCATAGCGCACTAACGCCTCGTCTTCCGTCAACTGTAACATCATGCCTTGATTCTCACGATTTGTTGAGGGTTATAACTCCTTATAACCCCTTCAATCACATCCTTTCACATCATTTGAAGATCCTTGCCAGCATATAAAGAGAGAGAGAAGTTGGAGAAGAGCCATTTCATCGCTCCATCCGCATAAACTCTAATTCTCAAGTAAGCGCTTCTCTTATGTTCTTCATCTTTTTCTTGCATTTATCCATGTCAAGTAGTGCTACTGAGTCTGATAGGGGTAGTGAATCACCTTCCTATAGTCAAAATCCGGTGTCTGTCCACTATGACCATCCTCTCCGGCCAGTCTCCGGCAAACCTGCAGATTCCGCTCCTCATGTCCCTAACCGACCCAAAAAAACTAGTCACCAGGATGGATGGCAAAGGTCCTAAAGGTTGCCTTAGTGTCATTTCCCTTGGAGACATTAACAAAATCCGTAAAAAAATTCAAACTTACCAGCCCCCGCTTTGAAATCCAGCTCCCATCCGGTCTTCACCAATACGCCGATTGAACCTCCAGAAGGGTTCTGTTCCGTTTACGAGGCTCAGCTTTCTAGTGGACGGGCATTCCCATTATGTCCGGCTGTCCTAGCAATTCTGAACCACTATGAGATTGAGGTGTCTCAATTAGGCCCTAATGCTGTTAGGAATTCGATTGGATTCATAATCGCATGTCGAGCGGCCGGTGTTTGCTTTTTGGTTCCCCTTTTTCGCCACTACTATAAGATCGCAAGTATGCCAGACAAGATGTGGTATACTTTCCAGCGAAGGACGAATCGACACGAGTTCGTGTCCAAAGGACCTTCGTCTCACGGTGATTGAAAGCCGAGGTTCTTCTTCCTTCGCCACGGTATGAATAATCCGTATATAGGGCAGTGAGGTCGAGGGGCAAGAAGCATGACAAACTGGGTAGTGACCTCGCCCCTCGAGATGCTCGCACACCGGACAACTCTGGTCTCGAGGTAGTCACCCGAGATCTACATCTTCTGTATGGCCTGGCCAATTTGAAAGATGCGGGGCCGATGCCTTATGCCTAAATCCATGTCGAGGATCGAGAGAACTATAGGGCCTTTCTCTGTTTATCTTTGTTTTGTTGAGATTTATAACTTGATATTGCTGATGTCATTAACTTTATCTTCTCTTTTCGCAGTGGGAAAGTTTTCTCTTATCACCGACCCGACACACATTCCCTCACCGAAGGGCAGGGCTGCTCCGCCTCTCGGAGCTCAAGCGGTTCCTACTGTGCAATTTTCCGAGGCCAGGGCACCTCCTACTGCCGGAGAAGGGAGTTCTGCTCAGCCCGAGATTATTCCTGCTGGCGCCGAGTCGATGGTTCCAGCCCGTTCGCCCATCCGACCACCGACCACTGGCGGCCTACTAGTCTGCTATGGTTCGTTGCGGGATGAGGATGAAGAGGATCTGGTCGACATAACTCCACATGTCGGAGGGAGCATCGAGGAAACGACGGCGTGACCCAAGAAAAGGCCAACCCTTCCCGAACTGGTGCAGGATCAACAGAGAAGGGCCAAGAAGGCCAAGGTTGGTGAGGCCTCTATCGAGACCGAAATCGACATGAACCTGGTTGCTGATGATTGTGCGACCATGGAGGACAAAGCTCTATCTTCTGCACTTCGGAAGTCAAGCCGTATCGTAAGTCACTTGTCTTTCTTTTTCTTTTTGACGGTTTCTCTCGAGGCACGTGCCTTGTCTTTATTATTTGACGCCCTTCTTTTCTTTTGACAGAATAACCTCCTCGGCAGAGAGGCTGCCAGACGATTGGCTAAGACATTCGAGCCAGAAGGGGATCTGAGGATGGAGATCTGCAAGCTGATTGAAGATAACGTCAAGAAAAGCGCTGTCATAGCTGGTCTAGAGTCTCAATTTGAGACTCGCACGCGTGAGACAAACATCGAGATCAAGAAGCTGCAGGATGCGCTGACGGCTACCGTCGACGACTTGGCCTGACCACAAAATGAGTGGCAGGACCAGGGTAAAAGCTTAGCCGATCTGGCCGTGGACTTCGAGAAGGTGCAACAGAAGCACAAGGCTTCACTGGCCGACGTGGCACTGGCCCGACAGGAGAGGGATGCACTGAAGGTTGACCTGGAGAAAGAGAGAGATGCCTTGAGGGCCGAGCTAGACCAGGTTCCCATGTAGATCGAGACGGCCAAGGCAGCGGCGGTCCTAGAGTACCGTAAGTCGAATGATCTCGACGCGGACTTGACCGTGATGATGCGTGCAATTCGATTCAGTGGTGTTTTCGTTTTAATTGTAATTGTATTCTAGTCAATGTAATCAAATTGTGCCCCATCGTGCAACAATATTAAGACTAATTCGTGTTTCTGTATCGGTGAGCCGAGGACAGAATAATTCTGGTTCATTGACAGAATTGAAAACGAATTAACAAGATGAACTGAACTGAGCCCTGTGTTGAACACAGTTTCCTTAAGACTAATTTCTCCCCTCACCATCGAGTGCTTGGAGTTTCAACGGAACGTTAGTGTCCCAGGATAGAACGGTTAGCAGCGACAAGATGCACCACACTTTCAGCTGCTTAAGAACATTGTTGCTTGAAAGGCTATGATGGGTGGCTTCACTTTGGCGGTGGATCAGGCTACGGCAGCTTATCCGGGGTTCGACGTATCGACTCTCGCAACGCTGCAGTTCTATAATGCCGAGTCGGAGGCATTGTATGACCAGTACAGTGAGGAGATCCAACAAGGGGAATCTTTAGCCCAAAAGTATGGTGCTCCGACTTCTGCCGCTGTTGTTGAGTCGACCCCTGCTGACGTCGAGCCAACCTCTGATGCTTCTTCTTAATTGCAATTCTTTTTGAACTTTGCTTTTGTTGAACTTAGAATTTGTATGATTTGAATTTTTCTGTATAATTATACTTTGCCATGTCATGGCTGTTCTTTTCGACCTGGCGTTATTTGACGTTGATTTTGCTTCAACTTTTCTTCGATTTTGTAGTGTTATATTTCCTTTTCTTTGTTGTCTATCTTTCTTGTCTCGATGTCTTTTAGCTCTTCACTTGTCGAGCCTTTGGTTCTGTTTGCCGTTTGCTTTATCGATGTCCTGTTGCCCCCAAGTGTATTATGAACCTTTGGTTCTTATTGCACTTGCGAGTTTAGTATGTTTGAGATCGACTTGATCACCTAAGCATTATTTGTCGCACGGACTAGTTCTGCCATAGATGTATCGTTCTCTGGGCGTGTGGTCCGACTTTGCAAACCTCCCCTCTGCCTTAGCATGTTTTGCCCGTTAGGCTCGTTTTGCTTTAAGGCTGGTCGAATTTTTTTTCTTAGCATTTTTTGCCTTGTAGGCTCATTTTTTTTGGCTATATTGAGGGATCCGACTTGCGGACTTTCCCTTGTCGTTGTCGACTGCGTTGCCTTTGACGTTTTGTATCGTGTTAGATTTTTAATGTTAAGGCTGTAAATCATAACAAACACAAAAGCATCTCGAGGAAAGACATGTTTATTAGAATACTTATGAAATTGTCACATGGACTTATTACAAGGCATAAAAATCGAGATAAGGCTTAGCTTAAACATATTACTTCCTCAAGTTGTTGGCGTGCCACTGTCGAGGAACCGTGGTTCCATCAGCGCGTCCGAGTTGGTAGGACCCTTTGGGGTGAACCTTCAGAATCTGATACGGGCCTTCCCAATTCGGTTCCAATTTTCCGGTTGGTTCCTATCGACTCGCTTCATTCTTCCTGAGGACTAAGTCCCCGACTTTGAAATACTTGTACTTGACCCTTGCGTTATAGTACTGTGAAATCTTTTGCTTGTATCTGGCCATCCGCATCGAAGCGATCTCTCTTCGCTCCTCGATTTTGTCTTTCTCGTGTCGAAGATCGGGGTCATTGGTTCGATGTTTTATGCTAAAACTCGAGGAGAGGGAAGACCGATCTCGGCAGGGATTACCGCCTCGCATCCGTAAACCAGAGAGAAATGTGTTTCTCCTGTCGATGAATTTGGAGCTGTCCTATACGACCATAGGATGCTCGGAAGTTGTTCTGCCCAGTCTCTCCCTTCGGCCTATAATCTCTTTTTCAACCCTAGCTTGATCTTTCGATTAGTCTGCTCGACCTGACCGTTTTCTTGTGGATGAGCCACCGAGGTGGAGTGCTGACTGATGTGATACTCATTACACCATTCCCTGACTCTTCGATCTTTGAACTGAGTGCCATTGTCTGAGATCAAAGCCCTGGGAATTCCGTACCTGCATAAAATATCGATCCACAAGAACTTCATAATGGTCGCTGCTCTGATGTCGGTTAAAGCCTTGGCTTCGACCCACTTCGTGAAGTAGTCCACTGCAACGACCACGTATCTATTGTTACCCGGAGCTCGAGGTAAGGGTCCAACTATGTCGACACCCCATTGATCAAAAGGCCATGCTGAGGCGATGGCGTTCATCTCTTGGGCCTGTTGGTGGGTGATATTATCATGAATTTGACAACTCCTAAACCTCTGAACCAGCCGATTCGCATCTCGTTGCATCAACGGCCAAAAGTACCCCGCTAGCTTACATTTCGGGCCAACATCCTAGCCCCGCAGTGATTTCCACAAGCTCCTCTGTGGATTTCCTCCAGAAGATACGCACCTTCCTCTTCAGATACGCACCTCAACCATGGTGCCACAAAGCACTTTCGCTAGAGGATAGAGTCAAAGAATGTGTACCACGCTGATTGGAGTCGGACCTTCCTCGATTGTACCTTGTTGGATGGGAGAATTCCGTCCTTAAGGTAGAGGGCGATCGAGTCCATCCACGTGGCCTGTTGAGTGATCGTCTGGGCCTCCGATTCTTCATAAGTCCTGTCGGTCAGTAGTTCAACCAGAACTTTCCGATTCGAGATGAAATTCGAGGCGAGCTTAGATAGTGCATCGGCTCTCTTATTCTGACTTTGGGGGACCTGCTCGATCTGAACCGATTTGAACTTAGGTATGAGGCCTTGTACCACTGTTAAGTAGTTCTTCATGGTTTCTTCCTTGGCTTCATACTCCCCCCTGATATGATTTACCACCAACTGCGAGTCGCTGTACACCAACAAATTATCGACTCCTAATTTCAAAGCAAGTTTCAGACCTGTGATCATAGCTTCATATTCAGCCTCGTTGTTTGTTGCTTTGAAGTCGAACCAAAGGGCGTATGGGAATTCTTCACCTTTTGGACTGATCAGGGGAGTCCGGCTCCTGCCCCCTCTTTGCTCGACGCCCCGTCGACTTGGAGAGTCCACTATTTTTCTGTACTTTGCCGCTCTTGCTCGAGTTGGATGGAAATTCCTTCGGCTAAGAAATTTGCCAGTGCCTGGGCCTTAAATACGGTTCGAGGAATGAACTTGATATCATACTAAACCATTTCCACTACCCATTTCGCTAAACGACCCGAGGTGTCGGGCCTTGCCAAGATCTGCTTCAGTGGTTGGTCGGTAACCACTGTGATGGGATGGGCTTGGAAATACGGCCTCAGTTTTCTCGAGGTGTGTACCAGACATAACGCCAACTTTTCCACTGCTGAGTATCGGATCTCGGGCCCATGCAATGATTTACTAACAAAATAGATTGGCACTTGGCCGTTGACCCTTTCCCGAATTAGAACCGCACTCACTGCTTCTTCACATACTGCTAAATAAACCAACAATTTCTCTCCTTCTCGAGGCGAAGTAAGAGTGGGCAATTCTGATAAATAGGCTTTCAAATCCTCGAAGGCTGTCTGACATTCTTCATCCCAGTGAAAAGGACTAGCTTTGCAGAGAATCCTAAAAAATGGTAGTGCGCGCTGTGTAGATCTCGATTGAAACCTGTTGAGGGCGGCCATCCGACCGGTAAGCCTTTGTACTTCCTTTATGTTTCGAGGTGCAGGCATGTTTTTTAACGTGTCGATCTTGTCCGGGTTTGCTCCAATCCCGTCCTTCGAGATCATGTATCCCAAGAATTTCCCCGACCTGACCCCAAAGGTGCACTTCTTTGGATTTAACCTTATCTTCGTGTCCCTAAACACTTCAAATACTTCTCGAGCATCTACTAAATATTTCTTCATCGAACGACTCTTTATGAGCAAGTCATCCACATATACTTCCATGCATCTGCCGATTTGTTTAGCGAAAATTTTGTTGACTGTTCTCTGATATGTAGCCCCGGCATTCTTCAAACCGAACGGCATGGTTACATATCAGAAAGTGCCAAATTCCGTAATGGAGGCCGTTTTCTCTGCGTATCGAGGATCCATTAGGATCTGATGATATCCCTTGTATGCATTTAAAAACCCAAATACTTCGAAGTCGATGGTAGAGTCTACCAGCATGTCAATCTTTGGCAATGGATATGAATCCTTTCGACATGCTTTATTCAGGTCGGTGAAGTCCACGCACATACGCTAGCTGTCGTCAGGATTCTTGACTAGCACCGGGTTGGCTAGCCATTCGGGATAGAACACTTCTCTTACTATCCTTGCGGTTAATAGCTTCCCGACTTCTTTCTCTGTGGCTTCAACTCGATCATGCGCAAAGTTCCTCTTTTTCTGTCTAACCGGCTTTTTGGCTTGATCTATCTCGAGTTTGTGGACCGCTTTATCCGTGGATAGTCCCGGCATGTCATCAGCCCTCCAAGCAAAAACATCTCTGAACTCGATTAGCAACTCAACTAGCAATTGTTTTTCTTCGGGAGGGATCCAAACACCGACTTGTACGCACTGATCGTCTTCGCCTTCCCATAGACAAACATTTTCAACTGGATCAACCGAGATCCAACTCTTCTCCTCTTCTTCCTCTGGGCTCAGTTTCTCGACCAGGACTTGTTGTACTGCCATTTTCCCGTCCATGACAATGGAGTTGCAGCTCCGTGCGACATCGACATATTCTCTTACTTCATGAGAGCCGTTCTTGGTAGGAAACTTCATACTATTGTGGAAAGTGGAGATGATGGCACGTAAGTCGAAGAGAGCAGGTCATCCCAAGATGACATTGTATGCCGAAGGAGCCTTAACTACCACGTAGTTTAATTCAAGGGTCCTTCCTTTCTCGCCATCCCCAACTGTCGTTAGCAACCTTATCGATCCCATGGGATGAACTGCCTGTCCTGTGAACCCAAACAAAGGAGACGCTAGAGGAGCTATGTCCTTCTCTTTCAGTTTCATCGCTTGAAAAGCCGAATATTACAAGATATTTACCGCGCTACCATTATCAACACAGAATCTCGACACCCGAGCTCGGCTAATCACTGCTTCAATTACCAACCCCTCATTGCGGCTCCGAGACTTGGGAATGTCATCTTTGGGTCCATACCCGGCTTCCGTTATATATCTCAGTCTCTTATTTTCTCTCGAGTACATCGGTTGGCTCCCGATCGCTCGTTTCTTTCGCGCTCTCCGCCCAAAGATCGTATTGACGTAATTATTAGGTCGATTATCGTCGTACCTGTCTCGATCGTGGTCACCCCTGTTGTCTCTTTCTCGGCCTGGAGATCGATCCCGACGTGGTGATCGATCCCTACGCCTCTGAGTGTCTCGACCTCGATCTCGACCTTGATTAGAATTCTTCCTCTAGTATTCTCTGCACCCCTTGGGATCGTTGCACTGAGATCTATCAACCACCTCATCTAGCTTGCCTTCTTGAATAAAAGCGTCGATGTCTCTCTTTAGTTCAGAGCATTCCTCCGTTTAATGACCTACATCCTCATGAAAATCGTAATATTTTCTGGGATTTCTCTTTTCTCGAGGCTTTTTTAGCAGACTCGGTTTCTCTGCTATGCCTTTCGAGATCATAATGGCCAAAACTTCTCCGCGCGACCGATTGAGTGGGATGAGATCTTTATCGCGCAGAGGTCCTTTCTTTCCCAGACGGTCTGAGGTAGGCGCTGTAATGCGGTCCCAGACTATCGGCTTGCTCTCAGTGTTCTGTCCTTTGGACTGATTCTTATTTAGACTCCGATTGTCCTTCTTCGAATCCATCCAGTCGGATTGGGTGTGTTTACGCACTGCCTCTCCCCCTTGACAGAATCTATGCACCACATTAACACACTTGTCCATGGTATGAGGGACATCCCTGCTCAACTTCATATACAACTTTGTATTACGCAGCCCTCCTACAAACAACATGATCAGAAGTCAGTCATCTACGTCCTTGACTTGCATGGCCTCGAGATTGAACCTCTTCAGATATTCTAGCACTGTTTCATCCTTTTGTTGCTTCATATTCATGAGCTGTGTGGCGCTTAAGTGAAATTTCTTGTTTACAATAAACGCATCTCAAAACTTGCAAGCTAACATGGTAAAACTGGAAATTGACCCGGGTCGTAGTTTGTTAAACCATTCTCTGGCTCGACCAACGAGCAGCGTCTCGAAAGCCCGACATCGAATCGCATCGGGTGCGCCGTCCAACCTCTTCTGAGATAGATACCTATATAGATGATCCTCGGGGTCAGTGTTGCCGTCATGGGGTTCTATCTTTGGTATCTTAAACCACTTGGGTTTTGGAAACTCTTCAATCTCCTTAGTTAAAGGTGATTGCAACCACAGCGAGACCTGACTTTTTCCCAAAATAACGTCCAGCTCTTGCCTGACGCTGTCCTCATCCATCCTTTGATGTTTCTGTTGGATCTCACGTCTTTTTCTCTCCACGGAGCTAGAAGACGCACTGACTTCATCCCTCGGAGCTCGCTTGGGCTTTTCTACAGCATCTTTCTTACCGCCATCTGCTAGCTGTTGTGCCATGAACGCCTCTGCTATAATCCTGGACATTAATTTGCGATCAGCTCCTGCTAGTCGATCCACAATAACTTGGTGTTCAGGAGCGAGACCTTGCGTCTTTGTTTGGGGATCCTCATGGATAGGATCCATCGCCGGATCTTTTGTTCCTTGTGGATCCAGATCCACTTGTTCATGGAGCTGCGAACCTTGTTGATCTGTGACCTTAGAGTTAGCTTTCCTGGCCGTTTTATCCTTGGGAGGCATCGTGATCTTGATGTATTCAACAGTTGAAGGCCCTCCTTCTAGCGCCAATGACGATGACAAATTATGTCACCTAATTAATCCGGGCTTCTATGAATCTAGTGTTGAATATCCAAGACCCTAATGCCCTACGAACGTGGTGATGATTGATGTTATTTGCGGCTGAGTCTAAGTGCTTGTCTTAGATTGCCTACGTATCCTGTAATTGTCTAGGAATCAAGCCTTACGTAGTTCCTGGAACGTAGTATTTATAGCAATAATGCGTGCCCTAACCCTAATATTAGGTCGGTTCTAGCTATTGTCACGTTTACCCTTCATGGGCCTTACCATTTGCCCAAGTTATCTTATAAATAATGGGCCTTCGTAGCTAGTTCGGACTCTGTCCTCGAGGCCGACTGAATCGACCTGCAATAGCCGACTCGAGGAACTTTTTCCTACACTGCTCGACTATCGATCGTCCTAGACTATCTCGAGACTCGACATGCGTACCTTGGTACATCTTCATAACGTGAGGACCAACCGATAGACGACACATCTTTGAAGTAGTGAGAACACATACATAGCTTCCTGTAAAAGGAAAAAAAATTTATAAGAAAAATCCAACAAAATATTAATGACTCAATTAAATGACTCACCTTTCATACAATCAACTGAACATTGGAAAAGACATCATTCCATCAACGAACCCATACACACATCTTCAAGGGCTGCTGAGGTTGGGAAGCCAAATTGATTTGGAGAGGACTTGATTTGGGCAGCAACGGTTTTTTTAAAAGTAGCAATGGAAGTTTTACAATGAGATTGGGTTTTGTCGTTAATTAGGTGTGCGGAGGACGTAGGTCATTTTTCTGGAAATAAAACCAAAGGAAACATGGGGATATTGCAGGGGAGTTGTGTGCAGAGGCGCGGGAGTTTTATATATATATTTTTTCTTTTCTTTTGTGCTTTTTTATATTTATTTTCCGGGTTTGGTTCGGAAAATTGTGAGAATTTTGGTAGTTTTTTTTCTCTTAAATATATATATAGATATACATAGATACTCCCTCCGTCCCAAAATGTTTGGGACATTTTTAGTTACATTTAAAAGTTTAATTAATCTTGGAATTTCGTTAATTGATGTAATATTATTAGGGTTATGATAAAGTGAAACTTAAAGTACATAAATGTAAAAAGTATTAGACCATTTGATGAAATTGAAAGATTAATTGGACTTTTCGTAAATGGCATTAAAAAAATCAAACGTCACAAACATTTTGAGGCGGAGGAGTATATTGTTTTTGTTTTTGTTTTTGTGCCATGGTGAGAGGTGAAAGTTTCTTGTAAATTGAAGAAACATCATCTTGATCACAAAGACTCCGCATTAAAAGGAGACGGGGAATAGATAATTGTAAAGGTTAAAAAAATACTAATATATATATATATATATATATATATATATATATATATATATATATATATATATATATATATATGTATAATGAGGATAGTTGTAAAGGTTAAAAAAATACTACTATAAAATTTGCGAATAACGAAAATATGTTAGATGCCGTCTTGGTAGGTACTTTAATAATAGAAAAATGAGATAAAGAGGCAAAAGTTCTTTTTTGGCACAAAATAAATAAATAGGACACATATATTTTTTTAGTTGTAAAAAGGGCAAACAATTTCAGACGGACAAAATTACCCTCTATGAGACGTGCGCGTAGCTTCAGTGGTATTGTTTGCATATATGATATTTTACTGTAGCTATTTATATGTTTTTTTTTTTCTTTTTTCAAACACTCGTAACTTTTGATTTACAATTCTGATCTTCGAAATTTTTTCACCAAAATTCATGTTTTTTGTTGCTCTTCAATTTGAGCCGAAATACGATACCCTTCCGAAGTATATTTTGAAAGACGAAAAAATATTTGTATTAACCAGTGCGTTTTTTTCTTATAAACGACCGTAACTTTTAATTTAGAACACCGATCATCAAAATTGTTTCACCAAAGTTCATATTTTTTTATCTTCATTTTGAGACCGCGTTTGATATCTTTTCGATGTAGTATTTGAAAGCCGAATTTAATCGCAGCATTTACACTAACACACATGCAATCGATGTCGATGTCGATGTCGATGATCGATAATATATGATGTCGATCGCTCATTTAAAGCTTAATTCAAGTGACTACTTCAAGGCACACATAGCTGGCTCATATAAGGCTCATTTAAGGCTTAATTCAAGTGATTAACTATTAAGCCTATGTCAAGTTTATGTGGTTTTGATTGATAAAAGGAATAGCATAGATTAACTTAATTAAGGTGTGGTGTTTATAACATGCAGGTTGTTAATCACTTGAATTAAGCCTAAAAAGTACATCAGACTAAAAGGTAATACATAGAAGATCAATACAACAGACTATTGATTTAGTACAATAGGTACATCAGACTAAAAGGTAATACATAGAAGAACAATACAAGTCTGAAACAGTCTGAACTATCAGCCAAATTATAAGAAGGATATTCAAGTTCAAAGAACTAAATTATCATTACCGGAATTCACAAGGTGATGAATTACAAGTTCAGTAAGCCAATGAACTAGGCCTATCTATTACATGATGATACAATGTAGATCAAAACCTCAAAGACACCAAGGCACATAGTAAGCCTATGAACTAGCCCTATCTATTGCATTAAGGCACACAATGACGTGAGTATCGATGACGCATGATGACGATGTCGTAGTATCGATGATCGTGAGTATCGTGATCGTGGCTCAAAATGACTCTCCTTTCGATTTTTGTTCCAAGGTCTATGTCCCCAAGTCCTTGATATGAACTGAATGTCTTCTTACGATTCAAGCACTCATATTTACATCTTTTCGAGCATGTTTCGATACTACTTTTCTTTAGGATCATTTCTTTTAGGCCTCTTCTTGTTCTTGGGTTCAATCACATTAAGCCACCATGCCAATCGGCTTTCTCTTGCAAAGAGACATAAGCCTTAAACAATCGTTCCCATGTTTCTTTCATCATCCGAACCGAAGAGGCATGTCTATTATCGCTTTTAGTTCGTGAATTACCTCCGTCGTGAGGCTCAGGTTTCTTTAACAAGGTATCTAGACTCGACAATTTTGCCGCTGCCTTTGAATTCCATAATCTGCGCAGCTGCCTTTGTTTCTTCTTCTTTGTAGGAGTTGCAGTAGGCTTATGAAGGCTTGTATAACTTCATCACCATTTTCTTGTATTCTGTAATCGAAAAAGTTGCACACCAAAAAACAGATCAAAATCCAAGTTTACACACACATTTGAGTCAAACAAAATGAAGACACAATATGTTCATTTCAAACAGAATACCTTCTTGATTCTCCCATAGCAGTCTCATTTAAGGCTTAATTCAAGTGACTACTTCAAGGCACATATATCTGGCTCATATAAGGCTCATTTAAGGCTTAATTCAAGGGACAAAATATCATATCTGGCTCATATAAGGCTCATATAAGACATACAATATCACTAATAGTATCATATACAGCATACAATATCGATGTCGATGATGCTTGATGATCGATGTCGATGTCAGTAGCCTTAATTCAAGTGACACAAACATGCTCCCACATTTTACACCAATTCACATCTCATCAGCATTCTTTGTGCCAAAAAAAAAAAATTGGCATCTTATTAACAAGTGGCACAAAATATATACAAGTACAACAGCAGAATACATGTTGCTCCAAAAATAAAAATAAATAGCAGTAGAACAAGTCTACCAAACGAAAACTATGAACCTACACTTGTCCAAACCAAAGAGTTGTTTGAGGATTGCAACAAAAAGCAAGAACGAACAAAGAAAAATCAACAATCACCTTACTAACGTAGTTGCTACACACACATAATAAAGCAACATCAAGATTAGCTCAAGCTACTAACATCTTACTAAAATACAAAAGAAACATTACAAGTCGAATTGACGGCTTTGAGCGTTGAAGTAGCCATCTGCTTGACCAAAACTTGTCCACGTAACTCGACCGTCTCTACTTTCCTCAATCAAGTTTTGAAGCTTACGAGGAAGATCGTTCTCGACAATCGCTTGTTTAGGGCGTGGATGACATTCCTCAATCTCCTATATATGGGATTGGAGCTTTTTTAGGACCAAAAATAGGTAATCAAACTATCGAACTTCCATGTCATTGTATCCACCAAGAAGCAACATAACGTAAAAATAAAAAAATAAAACAATTTTAATATAGGTTGTACCAAAGATCACAGATTAGGATTTCCCATGGTGAATATAATAGGTAATAACTCTTCAAATTTCTCACTTGCGCAAACAAGAGAGAACCAAAAATGAAGCACAAAAACTACCAATGTAGTATCGGGAAGAAATCCGTGCAAGAACAGTACTTAAGAACGATAAACTCATAAAAGGACTTCAAATCGGTTAATTACGACAAAACATCATTCCAACTTAATCTGTCATTCGTCGTGTTTACTTCTCAGATGAATTCAGCCCTCTCTTCTTTCCAAAACCAACAACGGCGGTGAAAAATCGGCGATTGTATTGCATACGCTTATGAGCACGGCCACGGGGCTTCTTCTTCTGTCCTGTTTTGCTACCTTTGGGGTCTGGCCTCTCACCTTTCCGGCACAAGCCAAAGATCCGTGAACCATACCCATGGTAGAAGATGTTGAGGAACCTTCGCTGCTGTCTGCTGCCATTGATCAAATGAGGATCGGTATTGGAGCTTCTTTTGCCATGGATTTGATGGAAATGGAAAAGTGGGTTTCACGAGAGCAAGAAAGCTTGACTTCATCCTTAAATTAGGACGCGATGCTCATTAGGGTATTTTAGTCCGACTTAAATTATTTTGTCCTTATTGTAACTAAAAAAATGAATGTGGATTAAAGATTAATTAAGAGGAGAAAAGTGGACTTTTACCTAATTTTTCCTAGAAAAAGAATAAAGCCACAACAAAAATAAACAACCAAATACCACAACACTAATCTACACCATTGGTTTTTATATATTTTTGTTGTGCCTGTATCATTGCTCTTAATAATATTATTTTGTTTGCAGTTCAAAAAATAAAAATTAAAAAAAGTTTCTATGCTTTTGTTATTTTATGTGAAGAATAAAGCTAAGAAAAATGTGTTAATGGTTCTGTCATAGCAAGTGTTATTGATTAATTAAATTTAGATGCATGAACGTTCTTTTGGGGCAAATCACAATGTAGAATTTCTTCTCCACTCGCAGTTTTGAAAGTCGTTTGTTAGATGGTTTTATCCAAGGTCGCTCGCAGAGGATGTGATAATTTTACTATCAAAACAGATTCGATTAACTTGGTGAAGCTTTTAATGGAGCAAAAATGTATGCAGCCAGATATTTGTACAATTATTACTGATGTTAAGAAGTTACTCTCCAATTTTACCAATTGCGGAGTCTTGCACCTTAAAAGGCAGTTTAATGTTGTTAGCCATGAGTTGGCTAAACATGCTATGAAGATGGCTGGCAGTGACTTTTGTTGGTCCAATGCTTTCCCTTCTTGGCTTATCTCCTCCTCTACGAAGGAGGCTAGGCTAAGAGCCTAATCACTGTATATGTTTTTCCTTCTTTAATGCTATTTCTTTCGCTTCTCGAAAAAAGAAAAAAAAATTTTCTTATACAATGAAGAAAAAATCTAGACTTTATTAATTTTTATAAGTATGGTTTGTGCCTATACACAACAAGCAATGTAATCTTTGAGGGTTAATTATCAGGGCATCTATCTATTTCTGGGCTTATAAAATTGTCAATGACCTCTTTGTATTCCTCGAAATCATTATTGTCTTATTTATCAGCGATGTAGATAGGGGGATCGGCGTAACGACCATTCACCACGTTAACACGTACCGCTAGTTTCAAGCCATACCGACCGCAGTTGAGAGCCATGATTCGGTTTTTCCACAATGTTGGTCCCTTAAAAAAGCTAACACAAGTTTACAGGGGGGTGAATCAACTTTTCACCAAAAACCTAACTTAAAACTGAATCTTAAACCAGTTTTAATTTAACTTAAACTTGTACGGAGTTAAGCTAACTTAGCTGGGTATAAGTCAAAACTGACTTATCCTTAATTGAGTTAACCGGCAGCGGATTAAATTAAGCCTTTGTAAAATATGAGTTATCAGTTAATATGCTGACTCAGTCTCTAGTGTTTGCAGAGTATGTGATGAATATAAATACAATGCAAGTAAATGCGTAATGTAAATAGACAAGAATTATAGAGGTTCCAGGTGGTGTAATTCTGTCAGTCCTCTCTTCTCCTGTGATGCGGAGGTCAAATCCACTATGTTCTTGAGGTTTACAGTTGCAAGACACAAAGTAAACTCTAGACACTTGATTGTCCTCACTAATCCCTAGCTTCACAATCTTCCAGCTTCAGTCTTCAACAGGTAGAATTGATGTTTGAACTAAGCTTGCTACACTAGTCCTTAGAGGGTTGAATTGCCTATTCACCAGCTCATCACAAACACAGTCTTCCTGACTGCAGATCAACTGTCCTTCACACCTTCTTGGTGTTTCACAGTCTAACACCTTTGATAAAATCAAAGTTGAGTCTTGAATCAATAACTATGATTCAACTTGTGATTTGAGCTTTCTTCTTCTAGATATGTAAATTATGCACAGCTCTGTTCTTCTTCAAATGATTGATCTTGATGTTTCTTGAATGCTTATGAACACTTGAAGATATTTCTTGATCTTGCAATAATGTGCTTAGCAGGAATTCTTTTGATTTTCTTTCCCCCTTAGTATGAACTTTCTTGATTCGATTAATTCTTAGAATTCCGCTTTTCTTCTTGTTGTAGAAGAGATCTATTTATACTTGTTGTAGAAGAGATCTATTTATAGGGGTTTCTCTAACGGTTAGATTATTTGAATTTGAATCCTTATAGCCGTTAGTGGTCCTGCTTTCCTTTTGTGTGTCAGTGTCCTTCCTGACATCTCTGCGTGACCAATAAGATTGCTTATCTTATAACGGTCTAATTTATCTTCAGTTTGTCTCATCTTCAGTTGTTCTTAACTTCAGTTAAAATCTGATTTAAACATGACGTAGTCCGTTTCCAGTTTTAAAAGCATTAACTGAGTTTTTACTCTTCTTCAAAATCTCAGTAGTCCATTCTTCATCTGATTATAATTGACTAAATCAGAGTACACCATCCTCAATTGATCATCTAAGATATCATTGTCCTTATGATTCTTAGCTCTTGATACAAGATCCATAAAGTCAGTTCAGGTCATCACAATCTTGCTCAAGTCTAATTTCTCTTGTCTCGACTTAGTCTTCATAAACTGAGTTTGAACCCTCAGTTCTTCAGTCTTCAATAACTGAATCTAATCCCTCGGTCTTCAGTTTTAGATAAGTCAACCGAGTCTGTGTCCTCAAATGAACTTACCTTCTTCGCTTACATGTTGGTGTGCTCTTATGTCGAGCTTTCCAAAGAACTCTTGATGATCTCGATTTTCTTGATTAATTACTCAATTTCTCAGTTCTAAATCTAGAACTATTACAGTTCTTGTCTGATTAACTTATACAAATATCAGACTCTATTTAATCCTATACATTGATTTCTAGACATCTTTTTGCTTTGCACTATAACAGCTAGTTATGACACTTCATCAATGGGGTCTAAAAACAATAACTGAATAAGTGATGAATCATTCTCAATAGTGGTTTTGCGAATTTCAATCAAAGTGTTCTGACAGTCGCTTCTGACATTATCCAGTCTTTTCTCCATGTTGGTCCTCTCAGTCTTGCTTTCTTCCAAGGATTTTAACACTTTACCAAATAAACTGATATCATCTTTCTGAATGCGGATCAGTTCATTGTGATAAAAGTTGATAATATCGACTTGTGTAGGAATGTCCTTTCCAGTTTCAGCTTTATGTACTTCAGACTTGTCTGCTTGAGTTTCAGCTTTATGCACTTCAGTTTTATCTGCTCCAGTTTCAGTCACTTCTGTTTCTTTGATAGGAGTAGGAACAATCTTCTTGAGTTCCTCTTTGTATTCCACAGACTTTCTTCTTTCCTCAGATTGTCTTCTTATTTCTTCCAGTTTTGAATGGTCAATCTCTTTGACTGGTGATATTTCCACATTGAAATCATCATCAAAATCTTCACAAACTTTATCAGCCTCAGCTTTTGCTATCTCGCGTACAGTTTGGTCAGTTAGGGACTGATTACCTTCCTTGTCTTCATTTTCAGATTCTGACTGAGTTTCAGAGTCTGAGTCTTCACTGGTTTCCTCCGAGTTATCTTCATCATCAGCTTTCTTATCATCTCCAGTTTTCATTTCTTGAATTGATGTGAGAATTCCTCTTTGCAAATTAGGGTCTCCCCGTGAATCATTATCATCGCCGTCATTGTCATCTTTCTTAGAACTTCCTACACCGCAGCTTTATTCCAATGATCGTCTCTCGATCAACGATATCCATTGCTAAAAATTCATCGTTGTTGATCGATTCGGACAAATGAGTGATGTTGTAAAGATCAAACACCCATTTCTCTGTGATTTCCATTTCTGCTAACTGACCTCTTTGATCTGATATAGAGCTGAGTTTTCACTTTTGATAATCATGCAGTCTCTTGCAATCAGCTACTATCAGCTCTCCTATGTTACCAGATAATTTAGGTAGGTTTGTTATGACTTCCCTAGGAATATCTAGATTAGGTTCCACAGGAGCCTCAATTCTTTCAGTTTCTTCAAGATCGGTTTTGCTGGTATCCAGTTCAACAACAACTGGGACTAAGCTGGTTTCAGTTTCAATTATAAGAACTGAGATGATAGGCTCAGTTTCCAGATACTCTTCAGCAACAACAAGTTCTTCTACATGCTCAGTAACTTGTTCTTTTGCTGACTCAAGTTCCAGTTCAGCAACTGGTTCCTCTTCAGGTGTTGGTTCATTGATGTATTATTTTTATATGATTAAAAATATGTTATATTATTATGTTTTATCAACGAATTCTATATAAAATATATGAAATTATGGTATAAAGTGTTAGTCTTTATAATTTAGAGTGTTTAGTAATAATAATAATAAAAGTTGTAATTTTGTACCGATTTTAGTAAATCGGAGTGTCGTAAATCGATTTACGTGGGTATTTGTGATGTTTTATTGCAGATTTATAAACCAAGACCCGAGAATCGACATTTTGAAGTTTAATCATATCTCCGGAATGATTTAGAGAGTGCCACGAGTTTAAATGGTCAATTGAATAGCTTAAGTGGACAAGTAGCCAATCAATCTGGATAAGTAATAATAGAAAATATCTTCGACAAACGAATGGCTCATCAAAATGATATTTTCGTAAAAGTGTTCTTCACAAAAGTTGTAGATTTTTCCAAGAATGTTCCAATGCAATTTGAATTATGAAGATTGGAGGTCTAGAACTTAAACAGTGATCAAGTGGCTAATCGACTTGGATTAAGAAAAAATCCCGTAAAAGCTTCGGAGGAACACGAGGTCATCAAAAAAGCGTTATCTGGAGAAGAGTCCTTCATGAAAGTTGTAGAGTTTCTCGAGATCTTAATTTTGGCATTTCGTTTGCAATTTTTGGAGGTCCAGAACTCGAGATATGAATTTTAGAAGTTTAATAATTATATATAAAAATATATATAATCATACCGCACATGCTGATTACTTAAGAAGGTGGAAGTAATCATTAGTCCGGACCGATCCGGCCTAATACCGGACCGGTCCGGCCTTGGAAGTTTTTCCTATATAAAGGGGCTCATTTGCAGCAGCAGAGGATGTACCATATATATATATAACAGTCTATATATATATATATCTCCTTCTTCTTTTCTTTTTTTAGTAGTAGTAAATAAGGCCTTACGCCGTAATAATGTAGTATCGTTGTAATGCTCGAGAAAATCTCGGAAGTCGGTTTTGCTAAAGAAGTTGTAATGTCCGGAAAATACGATTTAATCAACCGCCGATTCGGGTAACTTTTCTTAAGTATTTATGTTTGTTTTTGTATTTTTCGTTGTTATAATGTTTTTAGGCTAAATATAATACTGGCCAAAACTATGTAATCGGTTTTATTTCGATCTTTTCGTTAAAGAAATGTTGTTAAGTTAAAATGACTAAAATTGAGTTAATTGAATCTTTTTCTATTTTGATCATATTCATTTTGACATATTTAGTAGATCTGAGGAATTCATAATCTAATTATGAATTGACGCCTCGTAGTCGATTTGAAATAAAAGATAGAAAAACCGGAGGGTAAAATTGGCCGTGTGAACAACGTGATAACGGAATCCGATTTCTAACCGGGGTAAATTTGTTTTGGGAGAAATGAATTTTATTATAATTTGTACTCGAGATCGTAATAATGTTAAATCATCGCTTTAATTGAAACTTAAACCGAAAGTTGAATCGTCCGGCTTTGACAACCGGAGCCTTTAAAATAAAATTGACCGCTTGACGAACGGAATGACTCCTTTTATCTAAAGGTAGATTTGTACTGGGACCTGTTTAGATTAATTAGTTTACCGTAATAATTTGTGGATCTTGGATCGATGACAATGGACATAAGACAATTTCATACACTCGTGTGAGGAGGAATTGTTTACCTCAGAGTGCACCGCTTCACTTACTCAATTGGACCTAAAATAAAAGGAGAGATCGAACACATTTCAATTAATCGAAAAGATCGTATAAACCAATTATATAAGTTTTGGCCGCTTCTCTAAATTTATCTATTAATATCTTGGTACCTATATATTTATATCTATATATATATTTTGCAATTTATGTACATCTATATATATTTATATATCTATATATATTATATTAGAATAACTATTAAATTACATATTTATTTTATGTTAACTAGAATAGTAGTGATTTGTGTGATAAAATTGCGATTTAGATCGAGTTAATAATGTGCTCTTTGGTGTTTAACCACACGTAAAATAAATTACCAAGTTCCCCGAGGATTCGACACACTCACTCACCGGACTAGAACTACGATTTGACCCGTACATACATCGCCGGTTAGGATCTCAGATAGCCTAGAAAAGGTCCGTCGACTTTTTGGCGCCGTTGCCGGGAAACGTCGCTAATTTCTTTTATGTGTCTATGGTTACTACTTGTATTAGCTTAAAACTCTCGAGAATAAGTCAACACTTTTCTTATCTCATTTCTATTTTATTTTTTCGTTGGTTGTTACCTTTTAGGAAAATTACCAATTTTACTACTATCAATTTCGTGTTATTTTCTATTTTCGTTAGTTGATGACCGTAGTGGTAAGGCCCTCTCGCTCCTTATAAGCCCGACATAAACACTTACGAAAGGCGCTTAAGAGTAGAGAGTAAACGCTGTCATACTAGTCGGAAAATCCTCGACCAAGAATCATCTTCAAACAGTAAATACGAGAATGGTCAAATCGGTGATGAAACACCGAACAAGTATCGGAACATGCTCTAGTGGGCATGGACAAAACCCATTAACCCTAATAATAATAATAATAGAAATAATCAAAATCGGAACCGAATAATCGTAATAATCCACCAAACCCGAGACCTATATGTGACCAAACAAAGAAGAAGAAACCGGACTAATAATCCCATACTTTTACCTAATGAAGGAGCAAATAATTTCAAATTAAGTCTCATCTTTTGGTTTAATTGACGCAAGAGCCCAATTCTAGGAGAGGATGATGAAGATCCACATCATCATCTCTATCTTTTGAAGAACTCAATAATACAAACCAAAAGTCAAGGTGCTCATAAGGAATTAACGAGAATGACTATGTTTCCTTTTTCTTTAAAAGGACGAGCCCGAGATTGGTTTATGTCTCTTCCACATCATTCACTTACTAGTTGGGAGGAGATTCAAACTGAATTTCAAACAATATTTCACTCTGACTAAATTTGGAATTAAAAGTCGAGGTTGCTAACTTTAGACAAGGATCCGAGGAAACTCTTGGGAATGCGTGGGAAAGGTTTAAAAATTGTTAAGAGCGTGTCCCGATCATGGTTATTCCTTAGATATGCAAATTCAACTCTTCCGTCAGAAATTGAGAAAAGACTCACGTGCGTGATGTAGATCATGCATGTGGTGGTTCGTTAATGATGAGTGAAGCTCAAACAGCTTTACGATGCTATAGAAAAGATTTCCAAAAATAACAGAATGTGGGAAACCGGTTCTAGCACCGTAAAAGTAGCTTTTGCAGAGAATGTACGCCTAATACGGAAGTTCTAGCACACTTGGAGAATTTGAGTAGGAAATTTGATGGTTTACAAATGAATAAGAACCAAAATTCGTAAAATAGTACACCAAATGAATACTCAAGTCATGATAATGTGGCATTAGGAGTGAAGAACCAACAGGATATTCGAGGAGGAGGTGAGTTTTCTTGAAAGAACATAGGAATTTGAACAATGCATACTCAAACTCATTCAATGCTATTAGAAGAGATCATCCTACTTATCGATGGTCCGAAAACCCTAGTAAGCCAGACAACCGCCATATCCAAATCCCATATAGAATAATAACCAAGTTTATCAAGAAAGTACATCTAATCGAATTTACAATCATTACCAAGATCCTATCCTCAACATACCACTCAAAGTATACCAAGAACTCGTAGTTCAACTCAACTCATGGAAGGAGTTGAAAAATGGGAAAAACTAATGGAAAATATGATGGGTGTAGTATCTACTCAAGCTAAGAATATGGAAACGATGATGACTTCTATTGGTACAAATACTAAAGACATGAGTACAATAAAACATCTATGAGTGGACATGATACCGAATGAGAACAATAGAAGCCTCATTAAGGAATATGGAAGATCATTTGAGTAGGGAAGGTGAACGTAATAACAAAGAGACCCAGGAGGATTACCAAGCAACACCGATGTAAACCCAAGAGAGGTAAATGTTGTGGTTACGAGAAGTAGGAAGCTTAGTGGAAGTAATGGAGTAGAAAACTTTGGGAATAATGAAGTAGAAAATGATTTAGATGGAAAGAATGATGAAACTAAAGATAAAGATGAATTCATCGATTTAGGAAGAAGAAATTATAGATAATTTCTTGAAAAGGAATAGAAGTTTGGAACCTGAAAATGAAGGTGAAAATTGGGTAAAAATCCCTAGGATTTTGAAAGACCCTATGGATAAAGATTTAAGGAATTTATTCAAGGAACATGTTAGAATAAATGAGAAACAGGAAGAATCGAAAAATCAAGGCAGATTGATTCAGGGAACAATTCAAAGGAAAAAATTCAAGAACCTGAAACATGGCGACTAAGTAATACTCAAAGGTTTAAGGAAAAAGGAAAAGAGAAATTGACTAAGGAGCCAAAGGTTATAGATTTAGAATCTTTACCCTACCCTCCTAAAGATCAAATCAAAAAAGCAAAAACTGATAAGAAGTATGCTCGGTTCCTTGATACCTTTCGTCATCTTCATGTTAATATCCCCATTATTGAAGCTCGATTAATATACTCCGCCTATGGAAAGTTTCAAAGATATACTATCAAATAAGAAAAAATTAGAGGAATACGAGAATATATGCCTAAATGAAGAATGTTCTGCACTCAAAGATAAGTTACCACCTAAACTGAAAGATCCTGGAAGTTTTACGATTCCATGTGAAATTGGAGGATTTCTTTTTAAGAAAGTCTTATGTGATCTTGAGCTAGTATAAATCTCATGTCTTATGAGGATTATAAAAAGCTAGGCATAGAAAGCTTACTAAGATCGAAATGACTCTCGCAAATGGCGAGATAGATCGATTAAGTACCCTAAAGGAATGATTAAGGATGTACTTGGTTAAAGTAGACAAATTCTATTTTCCAAAGAGATTTTGTAGTTATGGAAATGGAAGAAGGATATTCAAATACTCTTATTCTAGGTCGCCCATTTCTAGCTACAGAAAGAACTTTAATCGATGTTCATAAAGGAGAGTTAATTTTGAGAGTCAATGAAGATGAAGTTGCTTTCAATATTTTTAAAGCTATGAACCATCCATATACATCACTGTAATCATGTTCTTTTATAGAAGATATTCATTCTGCCTATGATAATCGCTTACCAACTTTTGAAGACAAAGTTAGAAGAATGCTTAACTCTTTATCTATAAAGAAGAAGAGGAAGACATTGAAATGAAAGAGATAATCCTTTCTCTAGATAAAGGAAGCTTTACTTTTAAGCCACCATGGCATAAGTATTTGGAGTTAGAACTAGAAGGACCAGCCTCTTAAATCATCAATAAGATCCGCCAAAGAATCTGGAATTGAAACCGTTACCTTTAAATCAAATATGTTTTTCTAGAAACCGATAATCTATTACCGATTATTATATCATCTACTTTAACTGAGCAGCAAGAAGATCAATTAATAAGAATGTTAAGAAAGCATAAGAAAGCTTTTGGATGGACAGTTGCCGATATTCGAGGTATTAGCCCTGAGATTTGTGTTCATAAGATAATTCTGAAAGAGGATGCTAAACCTTGTATTCAACCGCAACGCCGCCTCAACCCGAATTTACAGTTAATCGTCAAGAAAGAGGTCATTAAGCTATTAGAAATGGGAATAATCTTTCCTATATCGATAGTGAATGGGTTAGTCCAACTCAAGTTGTACCAAAGAAAGGAGGTTTCACAAAGAAAGAAAATGATAAGAATGAATGGATTCCAACAAGGGAAATTACAGGATATCGAATGTGCATTGATTTTAGAAAACTAAATGATCATACTAAGAAAGATCATCATCCACTTCCATTTATAGTTCAAATGTTGGAACGCTTAAGTGGTCATAAGTATTATCGCTTTCTTAGATGGTTATTCAGTTATTTACGATCTTCATTGCAAAGCAGAGATATAGAAAAGACTACTTTCACATGTCCTTATGGAACTTTCGCGATAAAAGAATGCCGCTTTGGTTTATGTAATGCTCCTGCTACGCGCTTCAAAGATGTATGATGTCTATATTTTCTCGATATGGTTGAGAAATTCTTAGAAATTTTTATGGACGACTTTAGTGTTTATGGAGATTCTTTTGGTAAGTGTTTGTCGACTTAGAAAGAATTTTACAACGTTATGAGGATACCAATTTAGTTCTAAACTGGGAAAAATGTCATTTAATGGTATCGTAAGGAATTGTTTTAGGTCATAGAATCTCTCAAATAGAATTGAAGTTGATAAAGCTAAAGTCGAGGTGATTGAAAAATTACCGCCACCGCTAATCTAAGGACTCTAAGAGGATTTCTTGGACATGCAGGATTTTATAGAGATTTATTGCAGATTTTTCAAAGATAGCAAAGCCGTTAAGTCATTTGCTTGAAAAAGAAGTATCTTTTAACTTTGATAGTAAATGTATGGAAGCGCTTAAGACCCCGGAAGCGAAGTTGATTATCGCACTCGCTTTGGTAGCACCAGATCGAATTTACCTTTGAAATTATGTGTGATGCTAGTGATTTAGCTGTAGGAGTCTGCTTTTAGGTCAAAGATACAATAGAATTCTCAAAGCTATTTACTATGCATCCCACACATTAAACGCAATTCAACTAAATTATGCAACTACTGTAAAAGGAACTGCTATCGTGATTTTTGCCTTAGATAAGTTTAGATCGTATATTGTCGGTTCTAAGGTAATAGTCTACACTGCACCATTCACTCAAGTATTTAATGAGTAAGAAGGATGCAAACCACGCCTTCTTAGATGGATTCTCCTACTACAAGAATTTGATATTGAAATTAAAGATAAAAAAGGAAGTGAAAACGTAGTAGCAGATCACCTAAGTAGAATGGAGACTGAGGAAGAGATAGGGAATGAAATTAAAGATTCATTTCCTGATGAACAACTATTTAGAATAGATACTCCTTCAACCATGCAATTATTAAAAAATAGAATTCCCTCTAAGGAAATCTCACCTTGGTTTGGAGATATCATTAATTACTTAACCTGTGATTATATTCCGTCTCATTGACTTGGCAAATGTAAAAGAAATTCTTTTATGACTTAAAATTTTATTACCGGGGGAACTGCACTTTTTCCGTAAATGTTCATGGGATAATCGTAAAATGTGTGCCTGATAATGAAATTTTAAGTATTTTATCATTTTGTCATGATCGTGAGGCGAGGACATCATGGAGGATGGAAAATCGCTTTTAAAGTTTTACAATGTGGTTTTTATTGGCCTACATTATATAAAGATGCTTATAAATACGTTAAATCTTGTGAATCTTGTCAAAAATGGGGAAATGTATCTAAAAAACATGAAATGCCTATGCAACCTATTTTAGAATGTGAGTTATTTGATGTTTGGGGTATAGATTTCATGGACCTTTTCCTATATCGCTTGGAAAAAGATTTATTCTTGTAATGGTAGATTATGTTTCAAAATGGGTAGAAGCTGAAGCTCTTCCCACTAATGATACCAAGGTTGTCATACGATTCCTTAAAAAGAACATATTCACTAGATATGGCATTCCGAGGGCGATCATTAGCGATAGAGGTTCACACTTTTGTAATAGACCATTTACTAAGTTAATTGAGAAATATGGTGTAACATATAAACTAGGAACGCCCTATCATCCGCAAACCAAAGGGTCGTGCAGAGGTGTCAAATAGAGAAATCAAAAGAATCGTGGAAAAACAAATGATTCAAATCGTAAAAACGGGCAATTAAATTAGATGATGCGTTATGGGCGTCATGAATGCCTTTTAAAACACCAATAGGTTGTTCTCCTATAAGCTAGTCTTTGGTAAGTCTTGTCATCTCCCACTTGAGTTAGAACACCGAGCCTTCTCGGGCTATTAGATTTCTAAATTTCGATCCTAAGGTCAGCCGGTGATCATAGATTGCTTCAATTGATGTAACTAGAAGAATTTCGCCTCGATTCTTATGAAAACGCCGAATCTACAAGGAACGCACGAAGTCCTTCCATGATAAGAGAATCTTTAAGCGTGAGTTCCATGTAGGTGATCGAGTGCTTTTGTACAATTCACGCTTAAAGTTGTTTCCGTGTAAGCTTAAATCAAGATGGACAGTCCATTTAAAGTAACACGGGTTTACAAAACTGAGTCGTTGGACTAATCGATGGAAATACAACTTTTATAGCCAATGGACACAGAGTAAAGTTATTTGTAGAAGGAGAAGGAATCACACCGAAAAGAAGAAATAATGCTACCGATTGATCCCCGACAAACCGAAAAGTAAAAAAAAAAAAAAAAATATGAAAACTCAAAAGCAGAGAACCGAATCACCAAATACCAAAAAGCTATCTATCTTTACTCTACTTTTCTCGTAATTTTAATTATGTTTAAACTTTTTTCGCCTTTTACCGGATAGACGTAAAAGAACCTGGATGTCTTTTTTAGATAGAATAGAGTTTTTATTTTACTTTTGAAATTAGGCCTTGATAAAGATGTCGCGTTTTATATGTTTTTAGTTTTTGAACAAAACAAGAAATTGTTGAGAGAGATTAGATTAAGAGAAGTATGTAATGGAATATCAAGAAGTGCGATAAAAAAGAAGGGCAAAGTTTCTAATGAGATGCGTAATCCAGGGAAAAGTGAACATGTTGACGCTGTGGGGAAAAACAAACTGCATCCTGTGATGAGTGTTTGAATATTGTTAGAAGCGGAACGATTAGGTGGTTATCCGAAAATCCCGATGGAATTCGAGAGATAATTCAAATGCCTCGCTTTTAGGAGTTAGGTTGATCGAGCGCTATATCGTAACTTTGGAGGATTTAGAAATCAAGAATCAGAACCCCTTAAGTTCGAGTCTTTTATTTTATAAAATTTTCAGATAACTTCTTTAGAATTTCATAAAATTGGATCTTTATAAAATTTGAGGAGTTTTATAAAAGTTTTATAAAAGTTTTTTTTTTTTAGATGTTTTATAAGAGTTGATATAAATTTATTAAATTTTTATAAGCTTTTATTAAAGTGTTATAAGGATTTTATTAAATTTTTATAAATTGTTATGAAATTATAAAAGTTCCTTCAAATTTTATTTTAAGAAAATTTTATAAACTTATTTTTAAGACTTTAATTAAGTTTTATTAGAATTTGTATGAGTTTTATTCAAAAATCATAAAAATCGAAAACAGTAAAAATTGTTCACGGACCGATCCGCCTTAATACCGACCGTCCGGGTCCGAAACATAAAACAGACGGGACCCTTCTTTTCTTCTTCTTCTTCCCTAATTTTTTCTAACAAACCGCACTCCACACCTAAACCCCACCTTACATTAATTTTTTTTTTTTCCTTCCACAAAAATTCATCTCACACTACACCACTACTTGATTTCTTCTCATTATCATCTCCTCTCTTCAACACAAAGTGGAAAGTTCAAAAAGGGTCAAGAACAAGCTCCATTCATTCCGGCAACTTTAACACTTTTCCGGCCTATTTTTCAACGCTTTCTACACTTTAAGGTATAATCTAGTTTATTTAGTTGTTAATTTCGTATTTTTCATAATTTTTAGATTAATTTCAACTGCTTTGATTTTTGAATGTGTTGTGACATTGTTATTTTTTTTTGTCGTTTTTGTTGTCGCTTTTGTTGATTGGCATTACCAATATCGTAGAATGGCCGAGTCGAGTACTGTAGTCTCTAAAAGAGAAAATCAAAATTCCAATTTCAACTCCCGTCGAGGGTACAGAATTTTATCACCAAGAGGAAGTCAGAAGTTTTGAAAGAACCGCATCACCCGAGGCTAAGAAAGCGATACAAAAATTTATAGTAAGTGTGATGTTCTCGTTGAAAAGGTTTAGATTTGGATGACTTAGGTGATGAAGTCAAAAATATCTTTAGAAGGCGCTGGTTAGATTTAGCGGCCGTAGAAGAAGGTGAGATTAATACGACTATAGTAGCCGAGTTTTATTCGGTTTTATCTACTATGTCGAAGAATAAATTTTACTCAATGGAAATCTGACCTTTACGAGCCGTAAATATTCCTTTTAACCCCGCCGTCATTAATGCAATTTTAGGAGTTGAGGTTTTTCCGATGAGGAGGATTACAGGGTAGTCTATAATTTAGATGATCCCGCTAGTTTTGAGCAGATCGCCTCGAGAGCCCAGATCGCTTTTGACCCGACAGCGTGTGGGTTGAAAATCGGTTTAATTACGGAAACTGCTTTTAGAGGTTTAAGGGCAATTAAAAGATTTATTAGCCATAATCTCTATCCTTCTCGTAAACATACCGCTTTTGGAAAGGAAGATGTTTGTATTGCCTGGCTATGGTAAATGATGTTAGAGTGGATGTTGGAAAGGTCATGTTTAAGAGGATTTTTGAGAGTATTGTCATCGCTGCACTCAGTGAGTCATCTTTACTTCCCTTGTTTTATCTCCGATTTATGTCGAGGTTGGGAGTACCATTCCCGCCTAATGACAAGTTATCTCCTGGCCGATGGAAATCTGATTGGACCTAGTTTGACTAGTCTTCCGGATGGTAGTATTAGCTTTTGCTTAGAAGACGCCAAACTCAAATGCGGCCCACCAGCTTTTACATCTTCTTCTTTTCCATCTTTTTCTAGTCACCTCAACAAACTCCTTTCTCCAACACTATCACATATGACATGTTTCAATCTTTAGTGATGATGTTGCGCTGTGGTCAAGCCAATGTGGCTTTATTCACGAGAGTACTAGCAAAGCAAAGTGTGATGATATTCGTAGAGGTTTAAGAAGGAACGAGCAGCTTGCTTCAGTAATCCTACTTTGATGATCCCGCCTATCCACCTTGTCACCTGATCCATATACCTTACCACGTTGGGAAACACCTATTCCACCACAATGAGCTTTCATCCATCGTCATATCCTTTTGGAAGCCAATCTAGTGGGGCAGGTGTATTTTCGACAGTGTTCGTGAGACCAAATGATGTCGACTTGGGAGGATTCACCGAGTATGCACATGTCACGTCTGCATGAGTTCGATGGGTCTTGATAGTTCATCCAGACTACGATTTCACCATCCATCGCCTTCTCACTGCTTTCGAGTTCGAGTTTTCAAGTTGATCCGGAGGAAGATTATGATGAAGATTGAATTTTAATGATTGATTAAACATGTTTACTACACATTTTATTGCATTCGACTTTTGTCATTTAACTATTGGTTTGTTTTCAATTTTCATTACAATAGATTTTATAAAATTTTGGTTTGCATTTTAAATCGGTTTAGTTTTTATAAAACTATAAAGAAAAAAACTCAAAAATAATTTTCGTATAATTACTACGCCATTTTACAAAATATAATGTGTCGCTTTATCCGCTCAGATCAAGTTAAATTAACTTTATAATGTATCTTCGAGGAAAGAGCTAGTAATAGGCACGTGAAGTAAATAGCCAAAAATCAAATTGACTTTCACCTCTCGCCCTCAAGAAAAAAGCAGGATGAGGCCGGACCGGTCCGGCCTATACTCGCCCGATCCGTGAAGGGAAACAAAGATGACTCATTTTTTGAGTCTGTCTCGCTCATCCACGTATGTATTACTTTCTATCTATATAAAGGAGGCCAGGAATGAGGAAAGCATACAAATTTCTTTCAACGCCTATCTACTTCCAACCGTAATTTTATTTTTATCAAGTTTTAAAATGTCGAACCACTCTCACCATCTCAGAAATTTTACGAGCCTCATACACCGGATCATCCGAATCGCAAGCTTCTAATGAGAGTATAAATTTACACCCTCGCTTTTGCTAATTCTCCAATCCTATTGGAGAAAGGTTTGAATTTTGATAAAATTGATCGCTGGGGTAAAACTCTCATTAGAGTTTCGTTGGAAAAAATTTGTCAAGACACCGAGAGGAAGGGTAAATGTCTCGATAGTGCGAGAATTTTATTCTCAAGCTAATGACGACATCTATGATAGTAGTCTACACAGATTGTTCCTGGTAAGAGGAGTGGTCGTTCCTCTCTTCATCTATTATCAACCAAATTTTGAAATTCCACCGCTTTATGCCACATTTTGAATTGCAATTGGGACTACAAAATCCTCTCTAATCATTTGAATAAAGTACACGAGTCTTTCCAATGTCTGCTCCCGCTTTTGATACAAATCACTTACATGTCTACACGAGCTTTACTTCCACATCTAAAGGCGTGGAAGCATTTTATAAATTTCTAGTTTATCCCACCTGGGATTTTGGAAGTTTAACTCGAGAATGAAATGCTTCTACTTTTTGCTTTGGCATTCGGTGTATTTGTTGATTGGGGTATATTGATTCAAAGGACAAAGTGTTGGAGTTTGGGATCACAAGAGGTAGTAGGGGAAACCTATGCCTAATTCTTGGTTGATATCACGCTTGTGTATTCTTCTCAATGGAGTAAGAAGAGCCGAGACGGATGAGATTTTTCCGCTCTGAGATAGTCGGTTTGGAATGCTACCGTTGATACACCGGGATGTTCATCCACAATCTAGAGAGTTGTTGGTAATATCTAAGTTTTAATGAGTGTTCGTTAGTTAGATTTTAAGTTTTATTGTTTTTAAGTAAGTTTATGTTTTTAGTTTGTAATAATGTATCTTGTTTAATTTATATGTCTTAGTTTTTAAATTTGTTTTAATCCGCTAAAAAAAAAAAAAAAAAAAAAAAAATCGGAAAAATAACGTTGATAGATAATTTTAATTTTATTTTCGAACCTACTTTTTACTACTTATTGAACATCGACGATGCCATTGTAAGTGGGGAGTAGTGTTAGGTTAGAAAATTCATTAAAATTTTCAAAAAAAAAAAAAAAAAAAATATATATATTTTATATTATATGTCTAATTTAGATTTTAAGGAAATTTTAAGTTTATATAATTGAGTAATTAATATTAGATATTGTTTTTATAAAATTATATAAGTATGATTGATATTTATAAGTAAAATTTTTAGAATCATTTTCAATACTTAATTATGAATTTGGAATTGATTAAGTTTATTGATTTTTGCAGCACCACAAAATATAACTATAGCCAAATAACCTACCTCACTTTGATTGAGAGTGATCAAGACCTCACTCAAATTGTCAATTATGATTAAATAACCGAGCTTTAGCTATTTTGGTCTACATTTCCTTGAAATACCGCAAGTTTGTACGTATTTATAAAAAGAGATGGTGACGTAAAAGCTAAATTTTGGTATATGCTGAGATTGGAAAAATTAGATAAGTAGTAGTATATTCGATCTTACCTCATGACACTTGCAACATAGCCGATTTTGGTAATAAGTTCGATATATTAATTAAGAACGAAGCACCATATTTACAATTGCATTAATCAAATATCGTATCTTTCCTTATCCGTGATTAACAACTTAAAAATAAAAAGAACAAATCGGATGTAGCTACCAATGATTGGAGTGAGTAGTAGGCGTTATCACGAAATGTCCTATATCACTACGAGGTAATTAAGCTCCCGATTGCCTGATGATAGTAGTCCAAATGCTAGGTATTATCACGAAAATGTCCTATTGCTTTGGGAATGAAGGCACAAGATAAATTGAAAAAGAAAAGTTGAATCATAAGATCTCGTGAATTATTACAAGTTTAAGGAAACCGACTTGTAATTTTCGATCGAAAGAGTAGTACTCGATCAATCTTGATGAAGCAATGCCTGTAAGTTTGATTTTCTACACACACTCACGCTTTTAGTTCTTAATCTCTAAAAAAAAAAAAAAAAAAAAAAAAAAAAAAAAAAATAAAAAATATATAGAGAAGAGAGAAAATCTGAAAAAGATGCTAAGAATATGTTTTTTTCAAAATATGAAGATGTATGACGCATTTACTTTCTTCTTTCTTTTTTTTTGATTTCCTTTTTCCGATTAACCAAGATCTTGAACCTAAATTTATAAGCCATTTTTGTCAATTACTTTACCAAATTTCCGATTCCGAATTCCATAATAGTTGCGATTAAAAATAATTCGATATTTTATTTATACTTATTAAGTATTACATATATAATTTCATCTAAATAATATTTAATGCTTAAGTTATTTCAATTTATATACTCTTTCTGCCTTCTTAAGATTTTAAATTAAGATAGATAATATATTTATAATATTGACAAAATATATTATAATCAAAATTATACTATCTTTTATTACCGCTATTTTTGCTCTATGACGATCAAAAGCTAAGTTTTGAGTAATTTGATGTATTATTTTTATATGATTAAAAATATGTTATATTATTATGTTTTATCAACGAATTCTATATAAAATATATGAAATTATGGTATAAAGTGTTAGTCTTTATAATTTAGAGTGTTTAGTAATAATAATAATAAAAGTTGTAATTTTGTACCGATTTTAGTAAATCGGAGTGTCGTAATGTCGATTTACGTGGTATTTTCATGATGTTTTATTGCAGATTTATAAACCAAGACCCCGAGAATCGACATTTTGAAGTTTAATCATATCTCTGGAATGATTTAGAGAGTGCCACGAGTTTAAATGGTCAATTGAATAGCTTAAGTGACAAGTAGCCAATCAATCCTGATAAGTAATAATAGAGAAATATCTTCGACAAACGAATGGCTCATCAAAATGATATTTTCGTAAAAGTGTTCTTCACAAAAGTTGTAGATTTTTCCAAGAATGTTCCAATGCAATTTGAATTATGAAGATTGGAGGTCTAGAACTTAAACAAAGGATCAAGTGGCTAATCGACTTGGATTAAGAAAAATCCCGTAAAAGCTTCGGAGGAACACGAGGTCATCAAAAAGCGTTATCTGGAGAAGAGTCCTTCATGAAAGTTGTAGAGTTTCTCGAGATCTTAATTTTGGCATTTCGCTTGCAATTTTGGAGGTCCAGAACTCGAGATATGAATTTTAGAAGTTTAATAATTATATATAAAAATATATATAATCATACCATTATATGCCGATTACTTAAGAAGGTGGAAGTAATCATTAGTCCGACCGATCCGCCTAATACCGGACCGGTCCGGCCTTGGAAGTTTTTCCTATATAAAGGGGCTCATTTGGCAAAGAAGAGAGGATGTACCATATATATATATATACAATATATATATATATATCTCTCTTCTTCTTTTTTTTTTAGTAGTAGTAAATAAGGCCTTACGCCGTAATAATGTAGTATCGTTGTAATGCTCGAGAAAATCTCGGAAGTCGGTTTTGCTAAAGAAGTTGTAATGTCCGGAAAATACGATTTCAATCAACCAGCCGATTCGGGTAACTTTTCTTAAGTATTTATGTTTGTTTTTGTATTTTTCGTTGTTATAATGTTTTTAGGCTAAATATAATACTGGCCAAAACTATGTAATCGGTTTTATTTCGATCTTTTCGTTAAAGAAATGTTGTTAAGTTAAAATGACTAAAATTGAGTTAATTGAATCTTTTTCTATTTTGATCATATTCATTTTGACATATTTAGTAGATCTGAGGAATTCATAATCTAATTATGAATTGACGCCTCGTAGTCAGGATTTGAAATAAAAGATAGAAAAACCGGAGGGTAAAATTGGCCGTGTGAACAACGTGATAACGGAATCCGATTTCCTAACCGGGGGTAAATTTGTTTTGGGAGAAATGAATTTTATTATAATTTGTACTCGAGATCGTAATAATGTTAAATCATCGCTTTAATTGAAACTTAAACCGAAAGTTGAATCGTCCGGCTTTGACAACCGGAGCCTTTAAAATAAAATTGACCGCTTGACGAACGGAATGACTCCTTTTATCTAAAGGTAGATTTGTACTGGACCTGCTTAGATTAATTAGTTTACCGTAAATAGCTTGTGGATCTTGGATCGATGACAATGGACATAAGACAATTTCATACACTCGTGTGAGAGAGGAATTGTTTACCTCGAGAGTGCACCGCTTTCACTTACTCAATTGGACCTAAAATAAAAGGAGAGATCGAACACATTTCAATTAATCGAAAAGATCGTATAAACCAATTATATAAGTTTTGGCCAGTTCTCTAAATTTATCTATTAATATCTTGGTACCTATATATTTATATCTATATATATATTTTGCAATTTATGTACATCTATATATATTTATATATCTATATATATTATATTAGAATAACTATTAAATTACATATTTATTTTATGTTAACTAGAATAGTAGTGATTTGTGTGATAAAATTGCGATTTAGATCGAGTTAATAATGTTCTTTTGGTGTTTAACCACACGTAAAATAAATTACCAAGTTCCTCGAGGATTCGACACACGACTCACCGTGACACTAGAACTACGATTTGACCCGGCACACCGCCGGTTAGGATCTCAGATAGCCTAGAAAAGGTCCGTCATTCATCACCAATTTTTGTTTGGTTCCACATTTCCTTCAAAGAATGTGATTCTTCTACTTTCTTATCTTTCGACTATTCCTTTTTCACCGACAAGCTCATCCAGGTGATGACTTGTACAGTCTTGATTCAATTTCGTGATGATCTTTTCATCAAAGTTGAGAAGTTTCAATGTCTTTGATCGACTCCTCATACTCAACTCTAGATGCTGATTTTTGCGGTATGGATCTAGACTTTGAGAGTAGCTTGAGCATGGCCATTGTTTCTAAGTCAATCAGCCTTTCCTCACTTTGCTTCTTTCATCATCATCAAACTCATCCTCGTGGTCTATTCCCCTGAATGTCGCCTTCCCTCTCTCAATTTCGCTTTTGGCAAAGAAGGAACAACTTCTTCTCTAACTGAGGTTTCTTTTTCAGCAAGGATTTTATCTATTTGGATTGGTTCGGTGGGGGTTTCTTCAGTTCTCGGTTTCTTTGATGAGCTTTCAGCAACTGAAGTGCGGATTTTGTTGGAGAAGGCTCCCAAACCTTCTTTGCATTTTCAGCAATCTTTGTTTGAATTGAAGCTTCCAGCTTCCTCTTCCTTTTTATCAATTCATCAACTTGTTCAAGAGCCTCTGTGCCGGTTCGAGGTTTCTTTGATCTTCTGCTCTTCTTCTTAGGTTCAATTTCAGAACCCTCCACTTTCCTCTTTCCGGATTTTTCCTTTAAGATGGCAATTTTCCCGTCTACAATTTCAGTTTCCTTCTTCTTTCCAATTTTGAAGGGGTCAAGAATTCTTTGAGCTAAAATCGCCAGAGTCTTCTTGTGATAAAATCTGCCTTTCTTCACATTTGTCTTCTTGATCCAGAATGTACCTTTGCCAGTTGAAATCTTCTTTGAACCAAATAACGTACAATAGTTCTAGTTTGGTGCCGTACAAATTGCTAAAGTTTCATGCGTTTCCAATCATGCAATTTACCAACATCTTGGTAAGAAAATTAAATTCCGGTTTGAGTAGGCTTGTTCTTCCAATCTGCAATACTGGGGAATCTGGGTTTACGGCGATAACTTTCTATAATTTTTCTTTTTGCTCTTTGCTTAATTTGACAGCAGCTGAGCCTCCAGATTTGTCAAAGCCAAAAATATCTGCTAATAGATCTTCAGTAACTTGAATTTCCTTTCCATTAACAGTGGTTGTGAGAGTATGAACATCTTAGCCCTCAATGGATGTCTTTCCAAATTCATAGAAATCTCCAATGCTATCCAGACAAACGCTTTGCAGATTAATGTTGAACACTTGCTCCAAACCCTTGATTTCTCGAATTTTAGAAGCGATTTCCTTGGCTAGGGTCTGATCAGTGTATTTAGCAATAAATTGATCAAGTGAAATGATCATTCCAGGTTCAACTCGGACGAAGGCCATTATTTCCAGAAAAGTTGGATCAAGATTTTTGAGAGAAGGAACTTCAAAGGATGATTAGAATAAAAATTGAGTGTAAGGAATTAATGGGAAAAATATTATGGTATTTATAAGTGATAGAAGTAGTGGTTGAAATATCTGAGTGGGATTCAAAACGCCTTATCAAAGAATCATTGAGATTGCAAAAAGGGTGATGAGTGAGTAAGATGGACGGTTGAGATTAAGGTAGGTCACATCTCATAGCTTCAGACAAGAAATACGGTAGGTGCAAGGTATCTCCCCGGCCGCCCAGCTTTGTCCTTATCCAGAACTTGTAGTAAATCAAAAACTCAGTTGAGAGTACAACTTATTTTTGAAATTATAACTTCCCAGTTTTTAGTTGTTGATCTTTTCCTGCAAAACAAAGTGAGAGATCTTTGGTACCCATACCTGTTTGGGTCTTTTTTGATTAGTTTTTATGTTCTTGTAAGTGTTATTAATTTTATGCTTATACCTCTCTCAATTTTTTAGCTGAGTATAGTCAGTTTTCACAGAACTTTGTTGTTTAGATCTAACGGTCTTTTGTTCATTCGTTTTGTGAAACTGATATGATCTTTTAGAGATTACAGGTGCATTTTAGTCTTCATCAGTAGGAAAGAGTCTTCCTTTCCCCCTGAATCTATTATTCCATGAATGATGATCATTATTTTGGTAATATGACTTGAATGTTCTTTTGACTGATTTCTGATCAGTTTTGCCTCTTTCAGTCCTCTGATACTGTCTGTAAAATCTTTCAGTTTGCTTTTTTCCACTGACTGATTTTATAGTTATGTTAGTTTTAGTTCGAGGCTGTGCTGAGTAATTATCAGTTCTAAAAATATTGTCAGTTTTCTGAGTTTTTGACTTTTGTGCAGCTACAAACTTAGGTGCAACTGTACTAGGTCTGAGCTTTGAATTTTGCTGACTATCAAACCCTAAACCAGTTCTATCATCAAATGGTTTTCCAAGTTTGAACTGAACGTTAGGAATTGGATCAAATGATGATTCTGTAATGTTTATTACCTCTATTAGTTCATCAGTTGAGCAAATTTCTTTAGTTCCATTATTAGCCCCGATAAGATTGATTTCAAAGATTCAATCTTAGAACTTCGCCAATAGATCTTTTTCCTTTTTGACATTCTCATAATTCTTTTGAATTGCCTCTAATTCCTTTATGAGTAAGTCCGAGGTTTCATTGAAATCTTCATTTCTATGATTGTTCATGGCAGTGTGAGTGTTGAAGGTGGAAGTACTTGCCTCATAATGCTTGACTGATAGGTTTTCAGTTTCATCCACTTCATATTTCAACATCTGTTTGCCTTTACTAGTTTTGAAAGAGTTGTTCATCAAAATGGTTCCAAATAGTATAATTTCTTCATCATTCTCTCCATAGTCATTTCCACCAAAGCTTATGGGTAGAGTCTCATCATTTTCTTCAGACTTTGAGAAGGATGGATCTTCAATGAATGTTTCAATCAGTTTTTCTTGTGTATCAGCCACCAAAGCCTGCAATTTACTTTTGTATTTATCAAAACTTAAAAATGAATAGTTTATCAAATTTATAAAGTGATGCAGTGTATCCATGATGCAGTTTTTGAAAATCGTTAAGCAAACAATTGATTATGAGATTCAGATGAGGATCTCTTCGGAACAGAAGAACTGCTTTGATACTAATTGTTGGTATCGGAAATAACTGATGCCCTTGTTACTTCAAACTGAATAAACGCTCAATCGGAGATCTCTTCAAAATAGAAGATTTGCTCCAATACCAATTGTTGGTCCCTTAAAAAGGCTAACACAAGTTTAGAGGGGGGGTGAATAAACTTGTCACGAAAAACCTAACTTAAAACTAAATCTTAAACCAGTTTTAATTTAACTTAAACTTGTGCGGAGTTAAGCTAACTTAGCTGAGTATAAGTCAAAACTGACTTATCCTTGATTGAGTTAACCGGCAACAGATTAAATTAATCCTTTGTAAAATATGAGTTATCAGTTAATATGCTGACTCAGTTTCTAGTGTTTGCTGAGTATGTGATCTGGATGAATATAACTACAATGGAATAAGTAAATGCGTAATGTAAATAGACAAGAATTATAGATGTTCCAGGTGGTGTAATCCTGTCAGTCCTCTCTTCTCCTGTGATGCGGAGGTCAAATCCACTATGTTCTTGAGGTTTGCAGTTACAAGACACAAAGAAAATTCTAGACACTTGATTGTCCTTCACTAATCCCTAGCTTCACAATCTTCCAACCTTCTTCCTTCAATGTAGAATTGATGTTTGAACTAAGCTTGATACACTGGTCCTTAGAGGGTTGAATTGCCTCTTCACCAGCTCATCACAAACACAGTCTTCCTAACTGCAGCTCAACTTCCTTCACACTTTCCTGGTGTTTCACAGTCTAACACCTTTGATAAAATCAAAGTTGAGTCTTGAATCAATAACTATGATTCAACTTGTGATTTAAGCTTTCTTCTTCTAGCTATGTAAATTATGCACTGCTTTGTTCTTCTTCAAATGATTGATCTTGATGTTTCTTGAATGCTTATGAACACTTGAAGATATTTCTTGATCTTCCAATAACGTGCTTAGCAGGAATTCTTTTGATTTGCTTTCCCCCTTAGTATGAACTTTCTTGATTCGATTAATTCTTAGAATTCCGCTTTTCTTTTTGTTGTAGAAGAGATCTATTTATAGGGGTTTCTCTAACGGCTAGATTATTTGAATTTGAATCCTTATAGCCGTTAGTGGTCCTGCTTTCCTTTTGTGTGTCAGTGTCCTTCCTGACATCTCTGCGTGACCAATAAGATTGATTATCTTATAACGGTCTAGTTTATCTTCAGTTTGTATCATCTTCAGTTGTTCTTAACTTCAGTTAAAAACTGATTTAAACATGATGTAGTCAGTTTCCAGTTTTAAAAGCATTAACTGAGTTTTTACTTTTCTTCAAAATCTCAGTACTCCATTCTTCATTTGATTATAATTGACTAAATCAGAGTACACCATCCTCAATTGATCATCTAAGATATCATTGTCCTTATGATTCTTAGCCCTTGATACAAGATCCATAAAGTCAGTTCAGGTCATCACAATCTTGCCTGAAGTCTAACTTTACAGTCTCGACTTAGTCTTCATAAACTGAGTTTGAACCCTTAGTTCTTCAGTCTTCAATAACTGAGTCTAATCCCACAGTCTTCAGTATTAGATAAGTCAACCGAGTCTGTGTCCCTCGAAAACTTACCTTCTTCGGCCCATGGTGGTGTGCTCTTATGTCGCTTTTCCAAGAACTCTTGATGATCTCAGTTTTCTTCATTTAATTACTCAATTTCTCAGTTCTAAATCTAGAACTATTACAGTGCTTGTCTGATTAACTTATATAAATATCAGACTCTATTAAATCCTATACATTGATTTCTAGACATCTTTTTGCTTTACACTATAACAACTAGTTATGACACTTCATCAATGGGGTCTAAAAACAATAACTGAATAAGTGATGAATCATCATCAAAACATAAATTTTATTTCCAACACACACTTTTCTGCAGGAGATCCTCTTTCTCATAACACCAATCAACATTCCTCTCCTCCATGACGGGAGGAGATCGAGAGCGACTATATATGAAAGGGGTGGCGTGAAGGGGATGTTAATCGCCGGAGCAAGTGTTCTTTGAATTGTTCTTCACTAAGCAATTTAGTTTCACAAAAGCCTAGGAATCATCCTCAAACAAAAAACATATTATGGAAAGGCCAAAAGAAAACTCAAAACCTACACCCCGTATATAAGTAGAAAAAATATTATCACAACAAAATAATCACAATAACATTAGGACGTGTTGTCGATGTGGTGGACTTTTTTTTATTAAAATAATGTAAATCGTATGGGTAAAATTGTAGAGGAAGTACTACAAAGACATTGCAAGTGAAATCTACTTACTTAATAATAAATGGGTTCATAGTCGCGTCAACGTCACATCATGTTGTGACTATTTCGTTTTTGTACATCAAACGTAGATATGCATCACACTGCAAACGGTTAGCATGTGGTATATTATGTGCTAAAAATAAAGACAATAGGACAAGAACAAACAAAAAAAATTATTGAAGTATTTCAATAACATACTCAAGATAAAACGGATGCAAGAACACATGTGTATTTAATAAAATGCGTAAACCGAGGCACGTAAGAACGCTGTGTCCGTAAGCAATTTGGTTCAATATAGTGCATATGGTGCTAAAAAATGTCTCATAAGATACAATGATTTTACCAGCTTAATGTAATAGCAATTCAAACTTTGAACAAACGACAAACTATTACGGTGTTTCACCTTTTCATAAACTATAAATATGTGATGAATTTTTTATTTTTCTTATACAAGTGAATTCTCGTGTAGAATGATCTCTAACAATATCAAACATCTTCATGTACAACATTACGATAAAAGAAAACTACCAGACATAGCTAGGCTCATTGGTGTAAAAGAGGATAAATATAGTTTGTAATTTAAATTAAGTGATAGCCGTATTTATCCTATTAAGTCAACTTTATCATCTTAAGTAGTTTTATCTTCTTTTGAATAATAGTTCGGACTCTTTATATTGTAACTTTTCCCTTCCAGTAATGCAAGTGTAGTTTTCCTGTTCTCATATTTTATCTTCATGGTATCAGAACCAAGTTCGATTCGCTTAACTATTTTGTGACGCCATGATCGAAATAATGAAAAAGTCGGGAACACTTCTTCCCGTTAAAATGGGACAATCCCAATCACCCTCTCTATATTCATCATTCAGATCAACCCGGTGCCATTTTGGTATCACAACAATTAGAAGAAACAAATTATACCACATGGAAAGAGTCCATGATTATGGCCTTAACCGTAAAGAACAAGGTTGGGCTGGTAGATGGATCGATCACCGAGCCATCATCCGAAAATACTGATTTAATACAATCAATGGAATCGCCGCAACAATTTAGCAAAAACGTGGGCGCTTGGATCCATGACAAAGCGAGGTCGCAAGTAGTGTTATTCGTTGCAAAGGTGCGCATCAGATCTGGACGGAATTGCATGAACGATTCTCCCATGTTAACGTGGTGCAACTATTTAATGTGCAAAATGGAATCCACACCTGTGTTCAAGGAGATTTGACGATTGGATCATATTTTACAAAATTAAAGGGATTATGGGATGAGCGTGATGCTCTTTGCTCTTTTCCCACATGCACATGCGGTTCCATTAAAGGTGTGGCTTCATATATTGAAACACAAAAGATCATGAAATTCCTCATGGGACTTAATGACACTTATTCGGGTGTGCGTAGCAATACACTCCTTATGGACCCATTGCCCTCGGTAAATAAAGCATATGCGCTTGCACTACGTCATGAAAAGCAATCTGCAGTCACACAAGGAAAAGATGTTTCCAAACCTGAAAGTGCCGCCTTTGCTGCAAAATCAAATGTGCATGAGACGACAAGCACACTTAAATGCACAAAATGTGGAAGAACCAATCACAACACTAAAAATTGTAGAGCACATCTCACTTGTGGACATTT